>JBBPML010000031.1:0-154006 GCA_038090275.1 Austroboletus novae-zelandiae | reverse complement strand
TCTAGGCGTTATGCCGGTTTTAGACCACGAGATCAGCGATAGCAGTGATACCTCTACTTACAGGGTCGTCGGTCGTCCGACACCCTCATCCAGCGTTGCGCTCCACACTTCCTGATACATGAAAGGAGTCAGAAATTACCCGGTTCAACGAATATACTCGCAGCAGCGAGTCCACGACCGACCACCCAACCGTCACCAAGTTGCGTCCATTGCCCAAGAATATTTTCTCAGTGCACGGCCCGGGGCAACTGCCACCGTACGAAGCTTAAGTCTTTGATTAGTCATGTGATGTTATCAAACTAGACGGAAATGCAAGGGTAACTTACTTGTGTTGGATGGGCGGGATTGGGCAACGCGAACCATCCCTTGCAGGTGGAAGTCACCACGTATTATAGTGCTGCTCGTCAGCCTCACGTTATTTTACTCTTCGAATTTTGCGGAGGGACTTTGGTATGTACGGTACTAGCTAACTTTGCAGACTAATTAGCTCGAGTCGCTTAGCAGCTGAGTTCATGACCACGGTCTTCTGGCCGCGCGATGTCCTTTCCGATGGCTACTTCTACGGTTGGGTCAAACACCACCTTGTATGTGTCGCTGGCGTCCTCAAAACAAGCACAGTGAGTCGAGCTGGCATGCTGGCCTACCTTTCTGCTCATGCCATCCAGCGGGACGAAGCCAATGCTACGCTAGCGAACGCCATTCAGTCGAATGATCTCCAGGCACTACGTTCGTGTGGTGTGCCTATTGTTCTCGGGCACGCTACTTTCTCCTCGTCTCGCCCATTGTCCATCCCCGACATCGAGGAGCACGACGTATCGCTGTATTTTTCCATTCCACTTTCCACACGTTACAAAAATGGATGACATTTTCAGAACGAGCCCACCCCGTTTCGTATTCTATCGACGTCATGCTAGAAGCTCTTTGCGGTTCTATGCCGCTGAAGTGGACGCATCGAGTCATTCCGCTGTCACTGAAGAATTGAAGCTGCCAATGGACGTGTCGCTCGAGCATGACTTCACGCGAAGGCGGGACGCTAAACACAACGTCGTCGATTACGGGCTCGTCGTCAATTTGGTGAGCAACCTTTGGCTTTTCACGCGTCATTTCAAACATGGTACGCAGCTGAACCTGGCAAAGCCGCTCGAAGAAGCCGTGGGAAGTAGTCGAACCCAGTCTTCAAAGCGTAATTCTGGTCAACATGGAGATGGATGTGGTGACCCATCGCAAAGCCGAGCAATGTCTTTTCCGTTTCCTGATGATTTTTGGAAATGCGGCCTTTGGTTGAAATTGAAAGAATTGAGCTTCGCGGGTGTGTAGTCATATCAGAGATGGGAAAATAAGCTACTCACAATCCACAGTGCGACAAATTGAAGGACGGATGGCGACACTGTATCAGCTGACCCAACGATGGCGCGTCCAGTCGAATGAGCATATACCAGTCTCAAATCGCGCGTATAACAGGTATTCCAGTTGTTTGTCGGCACTCTTTACCCTTGTGTGACTCCGGACAAGGCATTACAACAGCATCTGGGTCGTTTTGAATGACCTGATCATTGGGTTGGCGTTTCGCCAGTTTCTTCGTCAGAACCGCGACGCTCTCAACGCCATGGTAGCTGATGGTCTGGAGGTACGAGACCCTGGGTTAACAGGAATGTCACTCCCTGATTGCTCGCCATTTCTGACAGAGCACTCTCGCTGCTCGCGTTCAGCGTGTGTTATTGTGGCTAGATAGTTGGCCTGCAGGCTTGAAACTCAACACGGAGCTCAGCAGATTCTATTCGCATGGGTTCATAGGCTTGATAACGCGATGGACGAGCAAGTACTTGGCTCGCCCTTTCGTAGCGGTTGACTTACTTCAGCATCACAGAACTTCTCCATTATAACCTATCACTGATACCAACTATCAGTTTCGTCCTAGAGACCACTAGCCTTCTTGGCATGACGATGACTATAGCATTGACCCTAGATTTAGCCAGCGTTCTCACTGCTCACCTCCATGCATGTTATTTTATCTCCGCGACAATCTATCGACATGTGCTTTTGTTGATCGGTTCGTTGTGGAACCTCTTTAGAGGTGCGGTTCTCGCATTGGATATGGCTTTGTGGTCCCTCACTTGACGTGAATTCTACTGATAGGCAGACGGTATAACATCCTCCGGAATCGAACGGATCCTTGGGACTATGATATCGACCAACTGCTTCTAGGAACAATCTTGTTCACACTCGCTGCTCACTTGTTCCCGACGATCATAGTGTACTACACACTTTTCGCACTGGTAAGATCCACAAATTGTTCAGCATAGAATCACGAACGGTCTGCGTCAGATACGGTTTGGAATTATTGTCTTGTATGCCAGCTGCGAAACGTTGCTGGCTTTCATGAACCATTTTCCACTGTTTGCTCTCATGTTGAGAGGTAAAGATCCTCGGAGATTACCTGGCAAGTATATCAAGACGCATCCCCCCCTGTACTATGATCTGATGTTTCATTACCCAGGGGATACATACCTGCAGGTGAACTATACTGCTCTCGGTTGTACAATCGTGGTCGAGGTATGGATTGTCTCTTTGCGGCTGGGAATTCTATTGATCTTTGTAGAGTCACCCACTTCCATATACAATTGTCTTTGCACAGTATGGTACGTTTAGTCCATTTCCATTTCCTTGTGAAATGGAGCCAACGTATTTTCCAGCGGTCCTCTGGCGGCGACTGGCGCGTCACTACCACCCGATACGTCTCGGAAAAAGGCTTTTGCAAGGGCAAATGCTAGACACATTTCCCCAAGCAGCTGTAGATTCGCCATCGAGGTGCTAAGGGTATCAATCAAGGGGTCCTCGGTGCACGCTTTACGTATCTGCCGTTGCTATTCCTAGTGTAGTTTCAGAGAGGATCCTCGATTCGTATCATCCACTAGGCACTTACTTTGCCTCTACTTCCACTTGGATGAGCTTTCGCTGGTGCATTTCTGCCGCACGCCGATTGATGTCCAAAACTTCTTGCGTATCCGGGAATCCGATATCCCAGTAACCGGGTGGTGTCTTTGGTCTATGCCAATGATGGCGATGTCGTGAGATGAGCTGCTTGTGTTCCTGCACTTCATCAGTGTTCTCTTTGTCATCATCCGATGCGTGAAATATGTAGGACGCCTTGCATTTCCTGGGGGACTGCCAGAGGGGTTGTCGCGAAGCTGGCAACGGCCCGACTGCCTCGTAGTACTGGGAAGCAAGGGAATCGATTGGGGGGATCTCACTAGAGTCATTTCCACTTACCTCACGGCAGCATTCACAGTCACTTCCGAGCATATGCTTTCGTTCTTCTCGATTACGAACAACAGCATCGTACTGATAATCAAGACCATCGTTCCTATCTTTTCGAATGGAGAACCTTGAGTTGATCGTGTCTATTCCCGACCTAGAAGCGTCTAATGGGTATTGAATTGAAAGTATTCTGTAAATAACGCACGGCAATTGGGCGTATCTTCCTCTGCCTTTACGGGGTTCGGGAATCGGCGGGCGAGATGGATCTGCTTTACAAGGCAAATCTATGATATGTACCTGACAAAAACGGGTTAACCTACCGAGGTTGATATCAATCTTTGAGGATTTGTCATCGAGATTGGCCAACAGTGGTGGTAGAAACGGATCCTCGTTGCTGGTAGCAGACGACAAAAGCGGGCTGTGTGAGGATTCACCGTGGTACGACTTTCTACGCTGGTACCTGGATGCTCGGGGTGTCGTTGGAAGGGAACGAAGATCGACTTTCCCGTCGCAAGCAGATTCCTGTTTACAGGCCTTGGTGTCACCATCCCCTGCTACGTGCTCCAGATCCGACCCAGGCTCTTCAAGCTGTTTCCGCTTCCCAAGCGCTGACGCACGTTTATATGGGTGCAATTCGCCGCTTTTGAGGAACGCCTTGACATGTTCGTCTGTTTCCGCGTCTTGAAAGAGCCACTGTTTGAAATCGCGCCACTTTTTGTAGTCGGCCTTGTAGCGCTCAGAGAGACGGGTATTGGCTTCTAGGAGGGTATCATATCGCGCACGGAGAAAATCAAGGTCGGTTTGAAGGGTGGCGATTTGAGAGCGCAGATCTGCGACTTGGGTGGGCGAGTCCATGTGCCCGATCAAGAGCGGAGCGCGTGCATCAATCACTTTCACGTGATTTCATTAGTCATTCCGTTTTAGATGCAACAGTAGTACTCACTTGCAAGGCTCAACCGAGGTCGCGTCGCATCAGATGGCTTTCGAATCCCATGCAGGACCGCGAACGGTTCATGTACATATTATCGATGTATTGCTGATAGTTTTAGATGGTCCGCATCACTCCGACGGGTGGACGGATATCAGGTGCTATCGAACGAGCCAATCGGAGCCACTTTGTCGCCGAATTCGGCTTTACTTCTAGCCCCCATTTGTTACCCCAACCTTTGTCTTTTTCCTGTCTTCAAACGTCTCACCGAACCACTTGATGCCTCCATTCACTGCTAT
This sequence comes from Austroboletus novae-zelandiae, assembly GCA_038090275.1. Lineage (NCBI taxonomy): Eukaryota > Fungi > Basidiomycota > Agaricomycetes > Boletales > Boletaceae > Austroboletus > Austroboletus novae-zelandiae. The sequence goes on along the minus strand of JBBPML010000031.1, from coordinate 149,521 downwards.
TCCTTTCCCCGACAAAGTCGACTACAAGACGCAGTCGGTGCCCGTACCTGGCACGAAACGACCCGGCCAAACTGGCAAGTGCTCTTTGCTCCCGTTTACAACCTTGCTTATTTTTCCACATAGCACACTATCGGAGTGGTAACTACACCCTCGTTACATTACATGTCAATTGTCTCTAAGGAATTTTAGCCTTGTTCGAACATGTAGACGCCAATAGTCCTAACGTCTTCAAGACGCTTCCAGAGATTTTTGACAACGGTTATGGTCACAATCCGGACGCCGAATGCATTGGCCATAGACCCATCGTTTCCTCGCAGCCATTGAAGTATGGCCCGTACGTCTGGCTGTCATACAGGCAAGTGGATGCCAGGAGGCGCAAAATTGGAAGTGCGTTGCACCAGCTCTTCAAGTCGGGTGTCATCGGGTCGGGGAAGTTCGATACAGTTGGCATATGGTCACAGAATCGACCAGGTATGTGATACGCGGATACTCTGCTCTCACTAACGAGATTTCAGAGTGGCAGCTCGTTGAATTCGCACTTCATGCCTATGGTAAAGTGGGCGTCAGCCTGTACGATACCCTGGGACCAGATTCCGTGGGTAAGGATAAAGATATCGTCGATTCCATCCACTTACTCTTTCTTTGCAGACTTCATGTACGCGCAACTGCCATGATTTGATTGTATCACCAAACTGACCGTACTACAGCATAGACCACGCCGAACTCTCCATCGTATTCACAACATCGGACCATATACCGACGCTTCTCAAGACGTCTTCAAAAGCTCCCGTTTTGAAGATGATTGTTTCATTAGACCCTTTAGATAAGCAAGTGCGCCACGCGCTTGTATCCTGGGGCGAGAGTGTTGGTGTGCAAATAAAGGATCTCGACGAGTGTACGTTTTCTCTGTATCTTAGCCATTTGATTGGTTTATATTCCCTCCAGTTGAAAATTTCGGCGCGAACCATCTCATCGACCCTCTACCCGCGTCGGTCGACCAGATTGCGTCGTTGTGTTATACATCTGTATGTTGTTTTCATCGCTCATGTGATTTCCCCTAACCATCTTGTTCACTAGGGAACTACAAGCCGTCCCAAAGGTGACGACCATTTTTCTTGCGTTCAATTACTCTCTTTTTAAATATTCTGATAGGCGTCATTCTTACCCATGGAAATCTCGCAAGTGCGGCACATTCGAACACCACGGGTGGTACTTTCCCTGACAATCCCTGTATGATCTCATATCTTCCCTTGGCCCACATTTACGAGGTCATTACAATGCTTTCATATCGTGATCTATATCTCATAAATTCATCGCAGCGAGTGATAGAATTGTCAATTATCTCCCTTGGAGGTTGTATTGGATATTTCACTGGGGACCCCTTGAGACTTTTGGAGGATATACAACTATTAAAGCCCCATTTCTTTCCGAGTGTCCCCCGCGTTCTCAACCGAATATACCAGTCAGCTATGGCCGCTGGAAATGCACCAGGCCTCAAGGGGGCGATATTTAGAAAGGCCGTTCAAGCCAAGCTTGATCAGCTACACAAAACTGGTATCCCCACACACCCAATATGGGACCGTCTAGTGTTCAACAAGGTATGTCGTGTTCTTGGATGCAGATACCTCGCATAGACGCAGTCCTTTTTAAAGATCCGGGCGGTCATCGGTGGAAATGTGCAGCTAGTCAGCACAGGTTCAGCTCCAATCAGTGGAGATATTATCGACTTTTTAAAGATTGCATTTTGTTGTGACGTTGTTGAAGGTATGTAACTCACCTTTCCCGTTGTCGTTTTAACATTGTATCTCGTTTCATTTTTCAGGGTGAGTCTGGGCGCTTTCTGGTTGCGGATGGAAAGTTGACGCAGCTCGTAGATATGGCATGACGGAGAACTGTGGAACTTGCACACATACTATCAAAGACGACCCCGAGTGTGGTGGTACCATTGGGCCTCCTCAGCCCGTCAACGAATTGAAGCTTGTTGATGTACCCGAAATGAACTACACATCCGAAGACAAGCCCAACCCTCGTGGAGAGCTTTGTGTCCGGGGCTTGAACTGTTTCATTGGGTACTACAAGGGTACGTGTCTTGGTCTTTGTACGCCCTCGGATTCTAAATTCAACTATCGACAGATGAGAAGAACACTCGGGATACCATAAAGGACGGATGGGTCCATACAGGTGATATCGGCGAAGTCGACAGTCATGGCCGTTTCAAAGTCATTGACAGAGTCAAGGTGCTTATCCTTTCTATTCCCATGATTGTGTTTCCTGATGCCGGTGTGCAGAACATTATGAAGCTTGCTCAAGGCGAATACGTCGCACTGGAGAAGATTGAGAACACGTACACTGCTTGCCCGATCGTACAACAAATCTACGTGCATGGGGAATCGTTGCAGTCCTACCTCCTCGCTGTTGTCATTCCCGACCCTGTCGCACTCGCATCAGTGATGTCCCCGATATTGGGGCGGAAGATCGCCGCTGATGACATGCCAACGCTTCGCGAGGCCGTCAAAGATCCTAGGGTGGTGAACAAGGTCCTTGAACTGCTCTCCAGGGAAGCGAGCAAGAAGGGGTTGGCTGGGTAGGGATTTTCTTCCTCTGGTTGTCTGTTTCCGAATACTGAATGATCGTGCCTCGTGATTTTTTTTTTCAATTGGTATCCAGGTTTGAGTTTGTGAAACGCATTCATTTGAGCCTGGATCCATTTACGGTCGAGGACAACACCCTGACACCGACGTTCAAGGTACGGCGTAAGGACGCATATGCCAAGTACAAGGCTGAGCTGGACGCGCTCTATTCTCTTGGCGAGGTGAACAATCAAAGCAAGCTGTGATCGGATCCCTTGGCGGCCGTGCATGCCCAGTCGTAATTTGTATCCTGACAACCCATATAGATGTGATTTGATGTGGGACGGAAACATTTTCTATTATATGTGATCAACTTATTCCATGACAATGATGGGTACTGTAACAGGATAAAATGCAGAATGCAACGTAGAGCAAGTACATGATACATGACTGTGCGTAAACAGAGGGTTGTTGAACAAGTGACTATGGGACAGTTCTCTTGCTGTGAAGCGAGACTTGCCGAGAAATGAACACGCTGGAAAATGCAAGCGAAACCATTATGAGGACCCACGAATGGCCTCCAAAGGACGGGTTTTTGATGGACAATGCAAACAAGGAACTGCATTCAAAACATTAGCACGTGTCCGTGGTTTCAGGGAACTGATTGTTTACCTAACCAAGAATGGGGTGAACGACCGGGCAGAGCACATGGCAAACTGGACGACGCTGTTTGATTGACCTAAAGCTGCCGCGGACGGGACATTTGCTTTGATAAGGATCATACTCAGCCTGAAATGCAAACGTAAGCCGCCATGCAACAAACAATAGTCAAGCACTGACGAGTACGGCAGCGAACCAATTCGTGAAATTGCGAGCACGATCGCTATGCCCGTCCAGAGGATGGCAGTGGTACGAGCATCGCGTTGACCAGTTTCTGCGTCAGTGCCATTGCGTGCAATAAAGTTCAGGAGTGGAAGCGCCGCATATGCCCAGGGCCATAATTTCAGGCAAAAGTGGTACATCTTCGCGCAATCAAATGTGCGCAATAAATAAGACATGATGAAGACTTGAAACGCCGCGGATATCATGCCAGAACCTGCTAAGGAATAACCAATTTGCGCTGCCTGATGGGAGTAATGAGCAAGTGGATGAGCCAAGAAGAGTTGACTTACGGAAAATGCTAGTCCGCCACTATGAACGGGAGAAAAACAAAACAAGACAAATACGACATCGAAAGCAGTTGCGAGGAAGCTAAGTGTAAAACCAGACATGACAAGGGCCCTTATGACTGGCAGAGATAATAGCTGCCCGAGATTCATTGGGCTGTCAGGGGCCACGTGGGAAGACTCCGCATTTTGTCCGCATATCGAGTCAGAAAGACATTTTTCACTGTTCTTTTTACGTTTTCTGGGATGGCTCTGGGAAATTGATAAGCTTGGCAGGGGAGAAGAGCGAGGAGACATGTACGGTACCTCGTCTAGAAAGACATATCCCAGGACGACGCCGATGATGGCGATGATGCCTGAGATGAGACAAGGAAGAAAATAGGGGTATTTCGACCAGAAATCGTTGGCGAAGAATTGCGGGTATTTTTGAGCGGGATGTGAGAACGATCCACCGATCAACGGGCTAAGTGTCACGAGAAGATGAGGGTCGATAAATGCATGAAACCATCAGGAAACGAACCCAACGATGGCGCCGAGAGGCCACATTAGACCATAAATGGGAAAAGCAGCGGCCTGATTGCTGCCATCCGTAATTTCGCCAAGGACTGAATGGATGACAGCAATGTTCCCAGCAGAGAGACCACCTGCGGGGATATCAGCAGGGAGGGCGAGAAGAGGGGGCAAGCACCGACTGATGCACCGAGCAACGAGGAGCGGGGTGAGCGATTTGCAGAGACCAAAGACGATCGTGGAAACGGCGGTGCCCAGGATGCCTGCGAGGATGACGGGACGACGCCCGACGATGTCTGGCGGGGATGAGGACACGAAAGACGAAATGTGGGGCAGACAGACCAGAGAGACGGGCCCAGTGGTATATGGACAAGAGCTGGAAGATCGCAAAGGCACTCTCCTGGAAAAGATGAGCATGTGACGCGTGAAAGGAGAGAAGAGCGCGTACGACGAGGCCGCTGTAGAAGCCCACGCGTGAGGGGTCGTCGGTGAGGCGGAGATCGCTGATGAACTCGTTCACGTAGGGAAAGAGCTGGGTGAAGGCGATCGGCTCGACGACCCTGACGACGCAGAGGGCGGCGAGCTGGGCGGCGGGGAGGGGGGTGGGCTGGGCTCGACGGTGAGCGAGGAGGGGACATGACTCGTCGTCGTCGGGGAGGGACATGCGGCGAGGAGAGAGACGGAGGCGAATTTAAGTGCATAGGGGGAGGGTGACAGGCGGGCAAACACGGGCAAACAGAGGGGGCACTGTGGGCTTGCACTGGCATCTTCGGCTATTCCACGCCATGAACTTTAACGATAATCCGCTCCTCGTCGCACCAAGACCCGTCAGGCTCGGTCCCTCCTATCCCCACTTTGCCCGCACGCTGAAGATCCCCCTCGCCCTCCCCGACGAGCCAGAGAACATCGACCTCAGGGACGCCTCTCCCCGCGCCTCCCCCTCGCATCTCACCCCCCGCAGCTCCAGCCTCCCATCCGAAGCCCTCGAGGAGTTCCTCTCCATCCTCCGTCCCGCCATCTTCCCCCCCTCGTCCCCCGTCCTCCGTCCGCGCAGGAACGGCACCCTCGCCTTTGGCGTCACATACAAGCCCAAGCCCAAGCTAGATCACTCCTCCCTCTCCATCCCCGAGGAGCCCGACCTCGCCAGGCAAACACCCGCCTGCTCTCCCGAGCCCATGTCGGACCATCTCGCTGGCAACTGGGACGTCTTTGCCCCGGAGATCTCCTCCAGGTGGCACGCCCAAGTCCTTGGTATCTCTGCTCTCTGCAATGCCCTCTGTCCGCTCACCTTTCCTTCAGCGTCCCCTATCTCTCGCATGCAGACCCGCAACCCCTTTCACCGTCACGCCACCCACGATATCACTCTCTCCCCCATCCGCTCTTCTCCCACCATGGCGTCCACTCCCGTATCTCCCGCTGCCGTCCCCCTCCCCGCCCCTTCCCCCGACGAATCCATCGAGGTCTTCTGACCCTCTCCCCCTTGTCCCCGCTGCCCATATCCCCGCCATCCTTGCTATATCGTAGCCCCTTCCGTTCTTTCTGCCCTCTAACCCTCGCTTTCTCGTGTCGCTTTCGACTCAGATTTTAAACGGATAACATTTTCCGTGTACTACATCAGTTTCTTGTCCATATATGGCCCTGTATCAGCGCTCCAGTGGTAATGACTTTGTTCGGTATACATTAGGTACCTTTCTATATATCAGCATTTCCCCATACATGGTTAGAATGGCCGCTCTCTCCCTCCACCCCAATTCAATTGCTACCAACGCTCATCTCCGCTGTCTCTATGGGGCTAACGGTAGCGTCGCTACGGTTCGAGTGCACTCTTCGCCGGCCCGCCAACACCCTCGGTGAGGTAAACAGCTCTTCCACCAGCATCAATGAAAAAACAATCCTCCAAGCGAACACCAACCTGCAATGTCAACGTACCGTCAATTATCATGCAATCAATATACCCGGCGGCCTACCTTGCCCTTGATGTAAACACCTGGTTCGTTGGAAAACACGTGTCCGGCCACGATAACAGCATCGGATCCTCCCCGAAGGTAGGGTGCTTCGTGATCTTCCAGTCCGATCCCTGCAACACAATCAAGTAAATCAAGGGTCCTCTCCTCATGCAATCACATCACCATGGCCGAGTCTATGCGTGAAGTAATAACCAAGGCCACGCCGACCGAGTTCCATACGTGCTGCCTTATCGACCTCCGCCGTTACGATACCCGCCCTGGCTGTCCGCATAGCCGTCGTTTGCGTGGCATGCACATCCCGCCAAATTCGGCTGTGCTCTTCAGGTATATCGCTCTCCTCGAGCTGGAAAGTCTGTACACACGATTCGTTCAGCACGTACACGGCGAAGCATGTGACGTCTACCGTGGCGTGACGACAAACGAGGGCAAAAAAAACATGACCTCACCCTCGTAACGTCGCTTTGGTATCCAAGAAGCGCGCCTCCAGTGTCGATTAGAACCAGATCGGAGATGCCTAGTATACGATCTGTACCAGACCCATGGGGGAGCGCGGCATTCTCTGAAACCACGGTCACGCCACGCCGAGACAGGGCAAGGTGGCGCACGACCTACCTCCAAAGAGTACGAGTGCCCACCGCTCCGTCAAGCCTGCAGCCGCCAATGCTTTGTCGACCATCTGAGCGACCTCAGACTCACGCATACCGAGCCTCATCCGGTTCCGAACGGCACGGATTGCGAGAAGCGTCACCTTTCAGGGTCGTCAACTACCACACATGACGTGCCACGTTGGACGTTACCTCGTTGGCGCACGTGAGAAGTGCGATCTCTGCAGGTGACTTGCGCTCACGCGAAGAAGTGATTGCGAGTGGAGCGGAAAGCACGTTCGTTCCAGGTGCTGCCTTCTCGATCCCATCAACAATAAAGTGCCGGATCATTCCATCGACGTAGATAGGTCCTCTGCTCAGCGTGGGGAGTGATTCGACAGCAACAGCATACGGGTCCTCATCTTCCTGCCATTCCACGAACGTGATGTGTTGGCCGGGAACGTTGAGAAGCTTTGCACGTTCCGCCTCAAAGGAAGGTGCCAGAATGGCGACTTGAGCCGATACCACTCCCTCGTCGACGATGGGAGAGATGATGAGCAAGAGGGGCCGCTCAGAAATATGCCAGGATGCATCCGAGATGTTCCCAAAGAACAATGCATTGGCACCTGGTTCGGCGACATAGGCAGATCCGTTCAGTTCGTGCAACGTGTGAGCGAGTTGTCGTTGACGCTCGAGGAATTCCGTAGCATGTATTGGCTCTGCATTCTCGCAGTGTGTTGCAAGTCCCTCCCAAGGATCATGAACGACTGGGGCAAAAGAAACGATGGGGAATGGGGAAAGGAAACACGCAGACAGAAAGAGGAAGGCGGCAATTAGAATCCCGGTCTGTTTCTTTTGCAAAGTAAGCTAGGACGTTGTGTACGCTTGAGTTGATCACATACGAGCTTGTCAATGCGACGATGATTGAGACTGCAAGTGACTGCAAGAGGCTCTTCGGACTTGCCCATGTGCTTGGTTTGAGGACTACAGAGGTGCATACCCCTGAGGTCACGGCGTCGGAGTCGCCGCACCAGACTTGTTTGGGTTCTTCTCCTCACGCGACACCGACGATTCTGATCATGGTCGAAGCCGACACCGAGACGCTGATTGCAATGGTAATCAGCTTGCTGACTGTTCCACATCCCGGACAGGACGTCGTGCTTGACGCACTGGTGAACTGCGGCGGCGACGTCGAAGAAGCAGCAGCGTTCATTCGGGACGCAAAGGAGGCCACCAACACCCTCAACCCAAAGAGACAGGCACCTTCATCAGACTTGGCCAGCTGGCTCGGGTCGTCGAACTCGTCACGTCCGACACCCTCGAGCTCTAAGCCACCCAGTCTCAAGAAACGTATCGCAGAACAGTCCAATACCGGTCGGGGCCCACTTGTAATCAAGGACACCATTCATCTACCTGCGTCTCCTGAGAAGTCGTCGGTAGACCTGATGAGCGTACTCCGTCCAGCACTCCCGTCAACGATACCCCCGAGCTCTAAACCACCCAGTCTCAAAAAACGTACTGCAGAGCAATCCAGTATGGATCGAGACTTGCTCACAATCAGGGACACGTCTCATCTGCCTGCCATATCTTCCGAGAAGCCGTCAGTAGACCTGATGAGCGCACTCCATCCAGCATAGCCATCAACGATACCTCCGAGCTCAAAGCCTCCCAGTGTCAAATCACGTACTGCAGAGCAATCCAATACCGATCGAGACTTGTTCACAATCAAGGACACATCTCATCTGCCTGCCATGTCTCCCGAGAAGTCGTCAGTCGACCTGATGAGCGTACTCCGCCCACCACCCCCATCCAAACGTCCGGTGGCCCGTTTACCTCCTCTCACGCTTCTTGACCCTTTCATGGTGGCACAACACACTCCTTGCACTTTGCATCTCTCGGTCCTCCCTCTGGAGCTAGCATGCGAGTTGTTTTACACCATGCTAGACTTATCCCAATCATGGAAGCGAAATAAATGGTGGCTCTTTGATCGCATCGTTGAAAGCCCACATCGAACGTCATTCTTCGCGAGAAGAACCAATGGTGTGGATAACAGCGAGTCTTGGCAAGAGGCTGCGCAATATTGGTAACGTTATTTTGCAAATAAATGTTACCGTGCTTCTTTGCTGACCGCACATGAGGTATAATGGGCGGCAAACAGAACCCCCAGAATTCTTTCCCGAAGTCATGGAAAAGGCTTGCAAATATGTCGAAGACATTGTCAACCATGAGATACGTAAGCGTGAGAGAAATCCACTCGAGTGGTCACAGGATGCGAATGTCCAATCATGGCACGCGAACGTTGCTGCTTCGAATTGCTACGAAGGCGCGCAAGAGAGCGTCGGGTTTCACTCAGATCAGCTTACTTACCTTGGTCCACATCCTACTATCGCATCACTGAGTCTCGGCAAGTCATTTTTCCCGGAGAAGTTAATCTATGTTTCATATGAAAATTGTATAGGGACCACCCGTATATTTCGCCTACGAGAAGTAATCCCTTCTGATGAAATCGGCAGCCGCTGCGCCAGGACATTCAATGTTCCATTATCTCATAACTCTGTGCGTGACACTGCATGTCTATGTAATGTCACTGAGAGTCGTACTATCTGCCAGTTGACAATTATGCACGCAAAATGTCAAGAGTCATTCAAGCACTCGATCCCACCTCAGTCTACTCTCGATTTGTATCGGCCACTTTACCCTCATCCAGCAAGACCATTCTCACGTCCCGAACCTTCCAATTGCCGAATTAATATTACTTTTCGATTTTACCGTCCCGATTTTCAACCAAGCAGTATCCCGCGCTGCAAGTGCGGCATACCAACTATCCTCAAACCTGATATGAAAAATCGTTATGATGGGAAAACAGACAAATACTGGTGGGCCTGCTATGCTGGTGTACAAAACGACGGTAAAGGTTGCAATTTTTGGCGCGTTATGGATATGCACGCCGAAGGAAGGGGTTCTGCTTTTTTCAAGCAAGAAGCATCCGCCAATCGGACGTCATTTCCGGATGCAGTCTGAAACAAATGGGTGTATCCGTTCCGATGGTTGTCAACAGCGACACAGCTTGAACATAGGTAGATGTCATTCTTTCGGTGCAAGCACCATTTAATCGTCAAGTTAACAGACGAACAGTTTTATTTGACGTTTGACGGGTGCGGAACGTAAAGAAGAGAAGTTCGGAGCCTCGGCTTTTTCTTCCCGGTTTGTTCTTCCTGGTTTGGGTAGGATATATTCAGATCAGCAAGCATCAAACCATTTGCGCGCTGGAATATCTGTCAAAAAATGTCGAAACCCTATGGGCATTGTTTTTCTGACTATTTGTGTGAACCCCAGTGTGAAATCAGTAGGCTCTTGATACAGGTGTCTTCCCTTCTCGCTGATATTTCCTTCCGGGCGCTGATGTAGCTATGCCCGATTAAAAAAAACACTAAGTATCCCTACATATTCTTTCACTTCTCGAGATGGGTTGGATGGTTTGCGGGGCCTGTCATTTTACTCACCCCTTCTGATCGGCTAGGTTCTCCCACAGGAGCTACTTTTAGCACCCGCGAAAGATGGTTATCTCCGCATTGTCACGGGCATCTAAACGTGGTTAGTCTCGCGGGTTCTGTCAATACCTACCCGCACCTTCGCCAGATGCCGTGGACAGGGTGTTTCATCAACTCTTGGGGTGCAATGTATCATTCTGGGGTCTCGACGCCTTGCTGCCTTGTTATTGTCATTGCGCTAAATTATGTTCTACGATAGGAATATGGGCTCCGGACCCTAGCTCATCTTGAAAAGTCACGAATACAGTCCGCCGCCATTCGACACCGTCCGGTCGGTAAGGTCTACCCGCGATCAACCACATCCACACTTACCATTCCAAGGTGCCAAGTTCCCCCGTCGACACTCACGATCTTCTCGATAAGTGAACCACCGAATTTCCCGTATCGTCCATCACCTTCCTCACTCTCACAGTTGTCCAACACGCCCAACAAAGTTTCTGACAGTTGTGCGCGACATTCATAAACCATCGGCCGATTTCTTTTTCTCTCTCCTATCCACACTGACAGTTCAACGGCAACGAATCAGATATGATGATTCTGATCAGGCATTAGCACTGCCCGCTATGGTTAGCATCAGCTGTAATCTCCGAGCTAAGCCAGTATAAGAATAGTTCAGGAAACACTGCGTGATGGTGGCTCCGAAGGCTCGCTTCCGTTGGCTCCAAACGGGCGGCCTAGACCAAAACCCGTCGTTCTTTGTTTGTGCGCGTGAAACTGAGAATTCTCTTACTGGAAAGGTGCGAGGAAGGATGACGGAGCGCCCTTGAGAACGGGAGTGCCTTACGGGAGGAGGTATACTTGAAATAAAATTAAAAAAAGACAATTGGACGTGAGTCACGTGCTCGTTTTTCATTCCCACCAACGCCCGAAAAGATCGCAAGTTGGCACAGAACTTTGTTGACCTCTTTTTTTTTTTTTCACCGCCCGTCATGTCCCGCGTCGCCTTCCGCCCTACGTCCCCCTATACTCTCGGTACCACCGTAAGATTCGAACGTTTACTCATGCAGTAAGGTTGCTGAACTTTGTCTGTAGTGGTTGAAACGGTATTCTCCCACCCTCGCATTGTGGGGTGCGGGCGCTGGAGCTGCAGCGTTGTTTGTACGTGTCGCTCCCCTCGTCTGATACAATATCCGAGTCCAGAATTTCCTCTTTCCGTAGTTATTATCCGTCACACCCGTTGTCAAGAATGGTCTTCTGGTGAAGGTTCCACTGGTGAGCACTATTTTTTATTCTGTCGCATTTGGAGCTAGTCCGAGCGGCCATACTCAGCTTGGCGGCTATTACGAAGATAAGACACCCGCCTCGGACAAGCCTTTTTGATTTTCCACTAAGCTCTAAATCCGCCAACACCTCATTACCGCTGCCGGCATGGTCAGGGATATCGGATTGATTAAACTATAGACACTGTGTCACAATTTTACACGCTCAGAACCTTCTTTGCTATCGGTGGATAGATCAATGGCAAGATATTCTCCCAGCTCTTTGACAGCTTCAAGTGCGCCACCAAGGCGCACGTCTTGAGTACACTCGGTCATTCGTATGACTTTTTAGGGAAAAGGCTTTACGCACGTATAGTCGTCATCCCAAGTTGCTTTGCTGTCTTGAGATTCCTGTGTATGCAATGATTGAGAGGACAGACAGCGGCGCATGAGAACGTACGCTCCAATATCATCCAGAAAGATAACATCGGTGGGATTGACTCCGCTTTGTTTGCAAGCATGAAGATAAAACCGCGGATCTGGCTTCCTAATTGTTGAATTGAATACGGACAACAAATCGGCTAGTGCGGTGCCTACCGCAGGCCGACTATACTGGAATCGTAAAAGTCGTCAAATAGTTCGCGTAGATGAATTGGTACGGGACCGTCTTCCCATCCCAAGAATTCCAGTTCGGCCTTGGGAATTTTCTGCGCTGATGACGCGTCCGTCGAGTGATGCCCTCCAAAATTATTTGTGAGCGCGACGATTTGCCAATTACCTGTAGCTACGAAATAGATAGGCACGGAGAATGTAGGAAGAGAAGCACACGGAACCAAGATACCTTTCATCTTTGTGATAGCGGTGAGCATATGGGCGTCATAAAACGTTGCTGATCGCATCATACGTGCAAAAAGCTAATATAACCCGATAGGAACGTTCCAGACGCGATACATCGCATGAGTGGGGGACTCACATCACGGCCATCGATGTGAACCTGTTCCGGAAGCTTGGGGCAAACTAGATATCATTCGGTGAGTCCAGAACAGTCAGATACCGCCCGATTTACACATGCATACCTAATTGTTTGCGTTTACAGTACTGCTCGTACCAGATATTCCCATTCGTACTATCTGACAAATCGCGCCGAAATTCCGCATAGAAATCAAACAAGGCGAGTTCTCCGCGTTCAAACCTTTGCCAAGCACCAGATGCGCCACGGGACGCTCTGTAAAGTTTTTTTTTCACAATTATGCAAAGACAGTCGCGTGAAGCAGGGTCGATACGCACATGGATACATTGAGGTAGTTGGGCGGTAACCCTATTTCTGCTTCATATTCCGCAATTGCAAGCAACGGACTCCGAAGAACCACCCCGCCAATCTGATGGACCGGCCGGTGAAGTAACGGCAGACAATCCGGTACGAGGTCATAGAGAAGTGCCGAGCGCAGAACTGCACGACTCACATCGAACATGACGGCCTTGACGTTAGGAAGATGCATGCCGCTACGTGATGCAGTTTGGTGCAGGAACTGAATGATCCGGGTAAACACGATACGGCACAGCACAGCGTATTTCCGTATGACCGGATCTTTGTTTCTGCGAGCGGTGACGCAGGGATGAGTGGATGCTTTAGTGCTCAGCGCTTATCGTTGATCTGGGCGATGTCAATGAAGTGATGATGACAAGAGTGTGTGTACTCGGAACTGCGCCGCACCGTCCTGAGCGCTTTGAGCGACGTCGTGCGCGATCGCCGTCCACCGCGGAGCTTGAAAACTACTTGACCACTTACTACTCACAAGATGGCCAATCCGCGGCAACGTCGCAAGGCCAAGTCGTCTGCGCACAAGGCCGTCTCTCATTCGAAAAGAGCTAAGCGGCTCCTCAAAAAAATGCCTGGTAACCATAGAATTGCAATGTACCTGTCGGCCGCTAAACCTAACCGCCTCTGTAGCCATCCGCGGGCCAAAAACTTTGCAAGACGCCTGGGATTCGTCGAAAACCTTGCGCCAAAAGTGAGCTTACCATCCCTGGTCGTCCGTCCCACGCAATACAAAATTGACAGGAGGATTTGATCGACTCATCCCGCAGTTACGTCGCGTTAGGGCTTGTCCATGACCTTAACCCTATTCCGTCAGGTGGCTCAGAGGTTGATCCGAGTCGTACCCTGGATCAACCCAACACGGGAGAACGACTCCCAGGCTCGACTGTAACGGATAGTTTGTCTGTTTCTGAAGGACATAAAGAACAGTCGGCGCCTGGTGCGCTGGCCAAAGGATTCGGACGGATAATTCGAGACTCGACCGGTAACGTCGTTCGCGTGGAGTTACCGACCGTCGAGACGGAGTCGACACCAGAACTGGAGCTTGATGCCCCAGTGAAAATGACGGAATCGGAATTGCGGATATGGACTGGTGATCACCCGGCAACGTGGCAAGGCTCGGGTGGCATCACGGGTAGCATCGTACGAGGTCAGTTGACGATCTGCGTCTACATCATACGGCGAACGAGAGGCCGAAAGGCCGAGTTACGGATTCGTAACGTTTTTCGCTTGGAAAGTCTCATTGCTCAGTCTCTCAAGCGCTCACAAACGACCCTGTAGATCTGGAAAACATTGCGGCTTGTGTAACCGCACGAAAACGACACACGTCTCTGGGAGAGAAAATGTATCTAGAACGACTGGTGAAGAAGCATGGGGACGACCTGGAGAAAATGGCTCGCGACCGACGGCTGAATCCTGCTCAGCGAACGGCCAACGAATTGAGGAGGGCTATCGAAAAGGCACGGGGGTTGGGAATGTTATGTGCACCTATGGATCCAAATGTGATGGGATGACCAGTGCGGTAACGTCGGTGTTCCGGACCGGACTCCTGTTTGGGCGAGATTATGTGACGACGTGACCGCTAGAAAAAGATCACGCCCCGGACCTTCGTATTCTGTTAAACCTGTGCTCGGGAATAACGCAACCATCGGAAGCATTCATTTTCTGAGAGATCTGAGAGATCTGGAGTGTGTGCCCGTCCTTAGACTAGGCGTGTGATCGAGCCACTTGATCAGCAGTGGAGAAAAAGGACGTTTTGTTCATTTAGTATGTTGGAGCTGATCAAAGTTCCGATGCACGATTGGGGAAACAGACGCATCTGTTTTTTTTCATAATGCCATACGCCCACGGGAAAGACCGAGTTGTGCGAAATATATCTTGGATGAATCTGCCGCACTGACAGGACTATTGATTGCTTCGGCAGCGAGATCGTGGTGTGAGATGACGTCCTGCATACCGTGGTTGTGTGTTCGAGGGAAAAGAACAAAAGACTGATTACTCTGAATCGCGTGTTTGTGACTAAAAGCTCAGGTTTGAATGTTCTGAGGACGCATGGACATTGTCGAGCCCTGGTGGCAAATATGTTCGTCGGAGGATGTAATCGGCAGATCTGTGCAATCTAAGCGAGCGTGACTCCAAGTGGGCCAACGCTCAACCTGGCGGACGGGCAGAATTATGGCATTCCCGATCGAGCTGGACCCGTTGTGTACGGCAGCTGAGTGATGGGTCATGAGAACCGTAATGCTTCGTGGATTGAAAGTGGTCGCGGGTATGGGGTGCGCCGGAGCGGGCACCGTGTTATCCCTGGGGGCTCTGGATCAGGATCAGGATGGTTGGATGGGCTGTGTGCTGCTGTCAGGAGTCGTCGGGTGCACCGCCGCGGGAGCGAGTGACAGGAAGTGAGGGCAAGTGTGATGTTGTGACAAAAAAGGCGCCGGATTTGGACTAGGCCGGATGCCGGATGGGGATGGAGCCGGCCTGACCCCAATTGCGTGGACGGGGAGCTTCGAGTTACGACATCCGTTTTTCTCGTGTCTTTCTGGCCATGCTCGTTTCAGACGCGCCTTGCTCGTTTTGGCCACCGCAAATGCGTCGAATTTCCGGACACCAACGTCAATGTTATCACATCCTCAGTCCCGCGCCCCTTTAAAGCGTACCCGTCCAGCTGCCCTCTCCCCCTGCCTCTCCCCAGAACATGTCTCGGAGACCCTCCTCTTCTGCGCCCCGCGCCTCCTCCACCGCCTCCGCCACCCCGTACCCCCGCCGCCCCCCCGGCCAGCCCAAGTCCTCCAGACAGCAGTTCTCCGCTTGCGGCGCATGCCGCATGAGAAGGTCCCGCCTTCCCCTCCTGCTAGCTTACCCCCTACTTACCCGATCGCTACAGGGTCCGCTGCGATCTCAAGGACTTTTGCCCCACCACAATCCCCGCTGGCGTGCAGCCCTCGTGCTCCAACTGCAGAGAACGCAACATCAAATGCGTGTACGTCCCCTCTCCCCCTCCCCCCTCCCCTCCTCACCCCCCATCAGCGACGAGTTTGCAGAGCTCAAAGCCGTCAAGTTGCTCCGGCGCGGAAGGCGCCTCCAGCAGGTCGAGTAAGTGCTTATCGGATATCTTTACGTCTCGTCATCATCGCAATCCTACAGGGCTGTCTATGGAAAGGTCTCAGATGATGCCCCCGCCGTGCCGTCAGCCCCACAAGAGTCCTCCCCAACCACGTTTTTCCCCTCGAGCGTTTCCACCGAAGACTCTGCTGAGATCCCACAACTTCAAATCGCGTTCCTCACCTCTTCCTTCTTCCGGAGATTTTGCATTCAGCGTCAGTAGCACCTCTCTCTCACATCCAATCGACTGACTCCTCCCAGGCCCTGTCATCGAGCCGGGCGAGTTTGCCTCCAGATATGTCGCTCACCTCGATGGCAATGCCCCCTTGAATACCGAGTCCAAAATGCTTGCAATGCTATTAGTTACCTGGGCAGCATCTTTTGGCATCGACGAGTTTGGCGCCGGAGAGGAAGCAGCGGATAGCCCATCGGACGGCCACAATAATCATCACCTTTCCCTTGACGGTGGCGACAATCTTTCGATTCCAAAACAGCGCGCCAGACTGCACCGGACCCAGGCAATGGTCAAAGAATTACTCGCGCTAGTGGACCTCCACGGTCTCTTGCGCCGTCCATCGTGGGATGGCGTTCGTGTCCTCTTACTCCTGCTTCCTTTGACGCATGGTCTGTCCGTCCTTGCTCTATAGTGACTGGTTACTCATCCTGTCCGACAGGTGTTCAAACTCCTATCGAACGTTTGGTCAGCGCCATCGACTCTCTCCTCCCTCGTGGCGTATTGACTCTTTCTCTAGACTACATACGAAGCGACCTTGTCTCAAGTGTATTCGTTATGCAATGGCGACAACGCTCCCCCCGTCAGCAGCGGTCTAGGACCATACTGCGACGCACTCATACGCACCCGGATATTCTGGTATGCCCACATCCATGAAGGCATCACCACCGGGCTTGACGGTGGTCGTCTCTTGCTGTACGCGACTGCGATTTACATTTCGTACCGCTCTGACTCCTTTGTTCCAGGGATAACGATGACCTGGTTTCATTCCAGAGCACTCTTCCCCCGCAGTATGGCTCTCCAAGCGCTCTGAGTGTCGCTTCTTCCACCGATTCGTCACCTTCGCCATCATCTAGCTCTCCTGTCACGCCAAACTTTTCGTTCAACTCCCGCCTAGGCCCTAGTCATCCACGAGCTGCGTTGGCCTACATGGTGACGACTCAGTACTTTTCGCTGGCGTTGACCGTGTCGCAAGCATGTCGCGCAATACATTCCACGTTGACGGGTCCTCGTGCGCTCCGACGGACTGAAGCAGGCATTGCCATAGACAAAGAATCCGTCTTGGACGTATGGAGCAATCTCGAGCGCTGTTGGGACAATTTTGAAACGTTACGTCGCAACCCTTCCGGCGTCGGCGCTGCTGGAGGTGACTTTATCCGAGGTGAAGACGTTGAAGGCTTCGTCAGTGGTTGGCAAGTCTTTATCTTCAGATGCCTCAATGTCATCCGAGAAGCGCTCTCCAAATCCACCAAGATCAGCCACGCCGCTAGCGCAGTTCACTCCGTCACTGCCAGCCTCCACCTCTCCGCCATACGGCAATGCCAGAAATTCATTCCCCGGGTCATGGAGATTTTGCAACGCCACCTCAAGGTGCCATCGAATTTCTTCGCATACGACGCTGGTTTAATCCGGGACGGGTGTTTCTTCGCTGGAATGCTACTCGCGCAGAGCGATAAGCTTGACGCGGAGAGAGATATGATGGGATGGAACGCCGACTGGGAAGAAGGGGTAATGGCTTGCCTTCAAGCTCTCGGCGAGACTCGTTGGGCATATGTTCGCAGTCAGGAACACGAAAAGACTCTGAAAGCCGAGTGGGAGGCCCGAACGGAGCGCGATACCAGGCGACAAGCCCAGCGATCGCCGACGTGCTTTCCTACGAAACAGAGCCCAGGACACTCCCCCTGTCTAAATGACAACATACCTCTACCTTATTCGACTACTTCCGAGGTTAAACCAAGAACCCTCTCCTTGATTTCCGCTGCTGGGCAAGCTCGTCCGCATCTCCCACCGATATCGGTCTCCTTCCCGCAGTATGACAGTGGTCCAGACACCGTCTTAACGGATGACGGCAGTGGCAGTTGGGAGGCATACACGCCACCACCGACTGCGACTTCCATGGCGGGAACGGTGATAACACATGGCAGCCTCTCCCCTGTATCTTCCCCTCAGCATCCTACCATACGACCCGCACGTGATACTGCGAAAAGCAGAGATATCATGTTCGCCGAGGACGATGACGTAGATCGGTATCCGTTTACTGCTGAGCAAACACCTGAACCAGCGAGTTCAGTGGGGCCTCGGTGGACACCGTTCGGCAACAACTATCTTGATCCATGTACCATTCTGACCAACGATGTCGTCTTGGGCTGTGACGATGGGTTCTCCCACCGTCGGGCATATTACAGTTGATTCCTCTCCTGGTTCAGCTTACCATCTTCATTCCGGCAACGTGGCGCAGCATTGATATGGGACCCTTGCATTGGAGTTGTAGATGTATTATTATTTTCCTTTAGATTAGAGATACCCAACATGTAGGAATTGCTCAAGAATGATTCATGTGATAAAGAAACAGAAGGATCATTGTACGTGAGTGGTTGAATAATCTGCCAGGTTGGAATTCCAGAAGTTTTTGCCTGTCAGCACCGGCGCCCCGTCAATGTATTAGCCTTGACGGCAGAGCGGCGAAAATGTACGACGATAGAGGAGCATTGTACACGTAGGTCTGGCGCATCATGATCGTGATGTTGTAATTCAAGAGAGGCAACGCCTAACCATGCGGCGATGGCATTTAGTCAGCATGTGCCGGCTCCAGCCACACGGATCGATAAAGTACTTCTCGAACGTTCATAATGCGCCACTTTGCGATCGTTTGAGTTCTGTCAGACGGATGCACAATTGAGTACTTGATCACCATATTCCAATTCAAAAGCCTCGCATCTACGCCGGAGCCTCGTGTTATGAACGCGGTTAGACCGGTAAGACGGTATTCTGTTCCCTTTGTTTCCAATTCCGGGAAATCTGACAGGGTTACATGTGACCCTGCGAGGCTGCCTCGGAGGGTATCATACTTCCAGGTACCCGAGGGTAAGCGCACAAGAGAAAAAATATATGTATATCTCAATTGCCCCTTCCTATTATTATTACTCAATGCCCCTAACCATAAAATTTCGGTCGATTCATGATGACACACGCGTCTCAGATCGATTTGAAGAGCATCATTGATACGTACTAGCCGCACAGGACGACGATATAGGGGGAAATATACCGTTCTCACACCAGAGCGGGATCGACAACGTTCCCATCGCTTCGTGCAAAGAAGGACACCGACGAGTCTTTTAGTTTCTTCCAGTCTGCATGTCGTACATTGCCACTACTATGATGCGATCTGTTCGGTTTTCTACAATGTTGGGACGTGCACTTCTGAGACGGGAGAAGCGAGATGCAAAGGAGGACGATACGGTGTGCCGGATCGAATCGCCGCATTTTAAGGGGCAGCGCATTGTGTATGTAGAGCGGGTGCAACACGTTCTGCCCGCTAGATCAGGGCGTAAACCTAGACGTGGACACGGCAGTGGCAACCTGGTGTGTGAGTCTTCTATACATGATAAAGTGGCGGGCCGTAAGCGCGGTACCCTCGGGGTGTAATTGGGGATAGCCGTGAGTCTGACGACCGTTCTATTAGACTGAACGTTTAGCGTATAGCGCGGTGGCGCACACCCGCCGTCGTAGCGGATACCTCGATTCCAATTTCCGTCCTTGTGTTAGTGCCATCTACGGCATGAACGTACCTATCACAGGCACCTCTCCTGGATCGATGGTAAAGGATTCATGTCGAGAGCCGTGGTCTGGACTGTCGCAGGGCCCGTCGGGCAATATGAATTCCAGAGGGTAGTAGAGGGCGGGCCGCAGGCACCGAGCTTGCTCATTGTTCACTAGGACAAAATCTCGGGGGCAATCAGCAAAGAACCTTGACTGCATTCAACATAAGCTCGTGTCCCATGCGTCTGTTGGGGCGTGTAGCATCAAAAGAAAAGTTGGGGTCAGAAGTCTGGCTGGTCTGGTCTAACGGGACCTGTGAGAGCCTGAGGGTGATATGAGGACGAAGAACATATCGAAAAAGGAAATTTACATAATGGTGGTCTCAAAGTGCTAACGCCTTGGAAAGAAAAAAGAGTAGCGTCGTCCAACGCTAGTCCTTTCCAGCCGGCCCACACTTCGAACTTTCAGCCATGGCTCGCAGTAAACGCAGAACAACACGTTCAAATCCCCAGAAATCCCACGAACGCAGCCCCCAGTTGGAGCCGCTTTCTCCATTGTCCGTACGCTCATCGCTCACGCCGGTGCCCGTGCACGACGAGCCGCCCGCGCCAGCAGAGCAAGTTCCGGAGGAAGTCGTCCAGCCCGTGCAGGATGCGCCCGTACAGCATGAGCCCATGGCGTCCGAAGAAGACTCCTGTCCGGCTTGCAAAGACCTTGCTGCGGATTTACAGTCAACCGTCTCCAAGGAAAGTTGGATAAGATGCGACGCCTGTAAGAGCTGGTACCACTGGGCGTGTGCGGGGAACGGCGCAGACGTTGACACGATCGACAAATGGCAAGTCCCCATCGTTTAAGCAGTCCGTAACAATGAACGACGGCGCGTGACACATGTCATAGGTACTGCAAACCGTGCGTGGACGAAAAACCCGGTCGGACGATCACGTTCAAGCCGCCTGCCCGTAAATCGGCCCGCAAACGCGCCCAGCCTGATTATGCCAACCTGAATGCGGGCGTGGAAGCCGACCCCAGTCGGTGGCTACGTGTCATCCAGTCCAAGCCGATCAAGGACGACAACTTTAGGCGGATGAACGGGTCTGACGTCGGTCTCGAGTGGGTGGAGAACGACCAGGACGCGATGAAGGAACCTATCGTTATCGAGAATCCTGAGGGCCTTGGCATGAAGATGCCGGACGCAAATTTTACGGTCTCGGACGTGGCTGACATTGTGGGACACGAGACCCCTGTAGAGGTCATAGGTATGGGCCGCTCCTCTGGTGTACGTCGAATTGCTCATGCGCGCTCTTTTTTCAGATGTCGCGACGCAGTCAAACTCTCCCGGATGGAACCTTGGGAAATGGGCCGAGTACTACAACAAGGAACCCGCTACTAGAGACAAGGTGCGGAACGTGATATCCCTCGAAATCTCGGGAACCTTGCTCGCGGATCGAGTATTACCGCCGCGACTCGTTCGTGAGTTGGATTGGGTTGACAAATTCTGGCCAAGCACACGGAGGGGAAAGGGGCATGCGTATCCTAAAGTTCAATTGTACTGTTTGATGGGCGTCGCATCCGCTTGGACGGTGCGTTTCATTGTCTTATCTCCGAGGTCGCGAATGCCGAGTTTCATCTAGGACTGGCATATCGATTTTGCTGGCTCGTCGGTATATTATCACATCCTGAGAGGATCCAAGGCAGGCATTTCCACCGAGTGACTCGTGCCATTTCTCATCGGACAAAAGGTTTTTTACTTTATTCGACCCACTCCTGCAAATTTGGCAGCGTACGAACGATGGTCCGGGACGGAACTACAATCGAGTATATGGCTAGGTGACATGGCGGACGAGGTTGTGAAAGTGACCCTTCAACCTGGCAATACCATGATCATTCCCACTGGCTGGATACACGCGGTCGTAAGTTTGATTGGTTCCACCACGTTGCATTGTTACAAAAAAGTTTTTAGCATACGCCTGTGGATTCGCTTGTGTTTGGCGGCAACTTTTTGCATTCTTACAATATTGGCACGCGTAAGAGTGTGAAACTAGCAACATTCCAAGCAGCACTAACTCGGCTACAGAATTGAAAGTAATCGACATTGAGAAAGCGACGCGAGTCCCAAAAAAGTTTCGTTTCCCCTACTTCATCAAGTATCCGTCTCTTTCTTGTAATTGTCACCATGGCTACTAATCACTCGGTTATTTCAGACTGTGTTGGTATGTTGGCGACAAATACCTCCGCGACCTCAAGGCCAAGGAAGAGTTTTCACCTCGTGTTCTGGAATCGCTAGAAGCGCTGAGCATGCATCTTGTCTCGGAGGTGCGGATCATGGAGCGTGGAAGTGAGGCTGCGAAACGAGATGCAAGGGAGCAAGTTCCGGCTGATCGAATCAAGGATGCGGCGGCGCTGGCGAGAGAACTCAGATGGCGAGTCAGACTAGCAGCGGGGACAACGAGCGACGACGAGGAATATGGA
Organism: Austroboletus novae-zelandiae; assembly: GCA_038090275.1. NCBI lineage: Eukaryota > Fungi > Basidiomycota > Agaricomycetes > Boletales > Boletaceae > Austroboletus > Austroboletus novae-zelandiae. The sequence goes on along the minus strand of JBBPML010000031.1, from coordinate 127,313 downwards.
AGACCGGTCAAGAAGGCGCTGACGAACGGGAACGCGAATGTGAACGGAGGAGTTAAGAGGAAACGGTCACCTGTGGAGATGCAAGGCACAGAAACGGGGACCACGCAGGAGCGGGTGCAGTTCAGGAATTTCCAGCAAACGGGGTGGGATATAGTGGAGGATCTGCCCAAGGAAGAGGAGACACAAAACGTGCAAGCAGTGTATCCGGAAGGGGAGGGATGGGAGGAGCGGTGGACCAAGTGGGACGACGGGGCACTACGAGGAGATGCGGAACGACGGGCGTCGGTGGGACGAAGACGGGAGATTATTGTCAAGATTCGAAAGAACAATGGGAGACTGGAACGACAGCGGATCGAGCGGATGTATGAGAGATGGGAGTGGACGGAGGAGGACAAGGACGTTGAGATGGAGGTGAACGACGGATCTACTGACACTGCTGCTGCTACTACCACTGCTACCACTACTACTACTACTACTACGATGGTGGTAGTCAGTTGACTTGTATTCCTGGGAAATCCGTACATCCTCCTTCTCTCCACAACCGCCATGTCGACGCTCGCGTACGACCTCCCCGAGAGCGACGACCCGCGTGCGCATGCTGAGGATGCCAGCAGCATCGTGGATGACTTCTACCTATCCCTGCGTATGTCTCCTCGACCCCCGTTAGACATGCGCTGTTGACGTCTCTGCCCAGAGACCACCTTCACGCGCCATCCGAATCGCTCCGTCCCCACCCTGTCCTCCACCGCGCCCCCTGACTACGACGACCCCACCCATCGTGATCCATCGGCCCTCGTCGATGCCATGAACGCCATGCACATGAACGAGTTCCCCCCTCGTGGATCTAGCGCAATGGCATCCGGTTACGATCCCATCCCCCGTGCTGCATCGTCCATGTCAATGCAGACCGCCTCGCAGAGAGGGTACCATCCCAATCTTCGCCACGCCAACACGCTCCCTCCCCCGCACCACGCGACCCTGCCTTTGCGCCCTAACAGACTGGTGGACCCCCGCTACCCGGTCGATGACTCCGGTGTCATGTACCATCAGGGCCAGCCAAGGTCAGAGGACCTTTCTGAATTCGGGGAGTCCTCCCGGGCGGGTGCAGATGCCGACGTCAGGAGTACGTACAGTTACGATGACTCGGCGACGACATCTCCTGCCAGCGCATATCCCCCTTCTGAGTTTCCCCGAAACCCGCAATCATACTACCCTCAAAGGCAGTTTCCACCCGGCTGGCAAGGTTCTCAGCAAAACGTTGCCAACTATGGTCATACGCATCCTGGTCCCCCCAAACCTGGTGAATATGACCATTTGTACGCCGCGGCCTCCAATGTCCTCGGCATGGGCCCCCCTCCCCAACAGCCACCGGTGAACTCTTATCTCCCTCCTAATCCATATGGTCCGACCTCTCTCCAAGCGAGCCAGTCCATGCCCTATCTCCCACCAACAGGCGGTTATCCTCCGGGACCTCCAGCACCTTCTGCGACCCCGGCACCACCCGGCGCACCCACTCTCCCCCAAGGTTTTGATGATCCCGAATTCGAGATGCGCCCATCGGCAACCTCTCTCGCACGATCCGGCACCACGGCTTCGGTCAATCTGTCGACTCGTAAAACCAAAGCTGTTGATCTTACAGCTCCTCCCTATACCAAGGACTATATTGACCAGTACCGTCAACGTATCAAGGCAGATCCCGATCCGGAAGCCCACTTCTTGTACGCCAAGTACCTCATCGAAGCCGCAAAGAAGATCGGGACTGATGCCAAGGATCAGAGAGCTGTAAAGAGGTACAGGGATTTACTCATCCAAGAGTCGCTCAAGACAGTCCGGAGACTTGCAACGCAAAACGAACCGTACGACGAGGCTCAGTTTTTCCTCGCCAACTGTCATGGTACAGGAATGCTTGGTCTGCCAGTAGACCATGAACGGGCATATCACCTGTACCTACAGGCCGCGAAGCAGAACAATCCTGCTGCGGCGTATCGTGTCGCCGTCTGTAACGAGATTGGTGCAGGAACCCGGCGCGATCCCGCACGAGCTGCTGCTTTCTATCGCAAGGCGGCTTCGCTCGGAGATACGGCCGCAATGTATAAACTCGGGATGATCCTCTTGCTTGGATCGCTCGGTGAGCAGAAAAATCCGCGCGAGGCCATCAATTGGCTCAAGCGCGCCGCCGAACAGGCGGACGAGGAAAATCCGCACGCAGTGCATGAACTTGCCATGCTACACGAGATGCCCAATTCGCAATTCGTCGTTCACGACCCTGCATATGCAAAGCAGCTCTATACCCAGGCAGCACATCTCGGCTATATCCAATCGCAATTTAAACTTGGACAGTGCTACGAATATGGGGTCCTGACGTGCCCCGTGGATCCTAGGAGATCCATTGCATGGTACACGAAAGCGGCAGAAAAGGGTTATTCAGAGGCGGAGCTTGCGCTGAGTGGGTGGTATCTAACGGGCAGTGAGGGCGTTCTTAAGCAGAGCGACTCGGAGGCGTATCTGTGGGCGCGTAAAGCGGCAAACAAGGGCTTGAGCAAGGCGGAGTATGCGGTGGGTTATTACGCCGAGGTCGGCATTGGCATCAAACAGGATATGGAGTTTGCCAAACGATGGTATATGCGTGCAGCAGGTGTGTTTCACTCGTGATGCGTTTTGATCCAGGTGATTGATGGCGTTACAGCGCAAGGAAACAAGCGTGCGATGAATCGACTGACGGAGATGAAACGGATGGGTAACAAACGGTCCAACGTTGGGCGACCCACACGTCAGCAAGCCAAGGACGAGTGCGTGATCGTCTAGCACATCGAAGGTCGTCGGATGTTGGTGATTTAGCTCTGGATGACCCCTGCTTTTAAAAAATTTGATATCCTAATGCTTGCGCGTTTATTTTCGAGCGTAGTCTGTGACTCGCACTAATGTCGTTGCTGGGTATTGGACCCTCTTTCACTTAATCTTTTTCTTTCTTTGTACTCTTGTTGTGGGTGCTTTTGACGAAGATAAGAAACAATGCTGATGTATTAGGCAAATACCTCCTATCGTATAATCCACTTCAATCATTAAAAAAATTCATCGATGGCCACATCCAAAGACGACGTTCGACATATTAGTTCCACCGATGCCGCTGCCACGCTGATATCTTCCTCGCAGATCTCACTGTTGGAACACCTCGACCTGTCGCAAATATACTGTTTGAACGAGGAGAGAGAACACGATCTCAAATCGATCCTTGCGGACAAGAAACTGAACACGTCGTCCAATGTCTACCTCGAGAGCAGTGCGGACGCCCAGTTGTTGCTGAGCATCCACGTATGCCCCATTCGTCTCGTCCTCTCCTAACGCGGACTTTTTTTCAATTGCTGACACCGGCCCCTTTTTTCGTGCGGCATGAACAGTTCAACCAAGCCGTGCGCATCCGCACGCTCGTCCTTCGATTCGCGAGCGAACCAAACCGCTCGCCCAAGACGCTCAAGCTGCTCGTGAACAAGCCCGCGATCAGCTTCGAGGACGTGGAACACATCGACGACGCTGCTTTTGCACAGGTCGTGACGCTCGAACAAGACTCGGACGGAGGTGAGGCACGGGCGGTGCCACTCAAGTTTGTGCGGTTCACGAACGTGTCTAGTTTACACGTGTGTCTTTCTCTCCTTTTTTTTTGTGCGGGTGATCGCTCAGGGAATCTGGTGCGTCTGTGTAGATATTCGTCGAGTCGAATCAGAGTGGTGATGATGATGTCCCGACGCGGATCGATGGGATCGATGCGCTCGGCATTCCAGTAGAGTAGGATGCTTTTTTTTCTTTTTTTCTGATTCGTTTTCGACTCACTCGGTCGTGTAGAGCGACCAAGAACTTGAGTGGACTCAGGCAAGAAGACAACTAGCGAAATACCCGTGTCAAGGACCTACTTTGGTTCCATTCCTTCCCCTCAGAGAGAGCGTTCCACAGTCATACAATGTCATAGATAGTCGATCATCCACGTTTATCCACCTGTCTGTAATTACTTGCCGTCGATCTGCAACCACATGTTCCATCTACGCCTGGCTTCCTCGTCCCCATCAAAGACCCAGTTCACCTTGATCACCTCAGAGAATCCTTCACTCGTCTGAGGTTCTTCATAATTGTTGCGGAAGCCGGTCAAGGCAGAGTATGGGAGGAGGTCTCTCTTTGCCTAATCAAAGTCAGGCCAACGACGAAGAGATCGAATGCGTCATGTGTTCTCACCACTGTTCCGTCCGACGGGGGTTGATTGTATGCGCGGTACACATTGTTGTGCCATGCGAGATCGAGTGATCCCTCAAAGAAAATGCATCGAGCCCGTACGCCAACTTTCTTGGCTAGGTCCACGTAAAACTTTCTCGTCGCGCTGTCTCTATTGGTGTTGTCTGGCCAGCTGTTACATCCAAGACGTCGACGAAGGGGTAGAAACGAACGAGCATACCTATCACGCAGCTTTTGCCCGCCTTGAGAACCTCTTCTGCAGCTTTCAGGCATTTCGGTCTCGTTCCCAGGGTATCCTGGTTGATGTGCACGTATCCCGCAGGCGCAAAGTGTCTGTGATAAAAAGACGACTTTCCGAGACAAGGGTAACCTGTAAAGAGGACCAATTCCGACTCAGACGGCACGGGAATTATTTCAGCCGTCGGTGGACAAAGTAGGTCCGAAGCTGAGCGTGCCCATGCGACATTAGAAATTGAAAACAGACAAAAAGAAAATATAGCTAACTCGTTGAGAGACTGGACACATGGAATCCGGGGAGCTTGTACGGGGCCGTTGGAAGCCCGAGAAAATATTCCTGCCCCACAAGAAAAACCGTAGAACGCGAGTGCTCGTTAAAAACGACCAAGACCGACCTCGGGTGTATGAAATGGTACACCGACATTGATCGCCCACTTTCGATCCGTCGAGGCAAAGTCGTTTGCTCGCCCTGCAGCATCGCCGACAAGAAAAGTGGCCTTTTTGTCTAAGTCGCGTCTTTCAGAATTCCGCATCCACGTCGAACATGCAACACACCGATCTCGACGTGTTTCTCGCCAAAGATGCGTTGAAGTTCATACCACATGCCCGGCATCGGTTTTCGATACTCGTCCCTCGCACACGCAGCAAACAACCGAAACGGCACATCGGGCAACTTTTTCGCCGTCAATTAGGGTCCATGACTAATATACAAAGCCACGTACCGCGCTTGCGATGAGGGGTATCTTTTTCTTCCAGCCCTCTAGTCTGGTTGCATTGAGGAACTGGTTGGAGACCAGCACGATTGCGTACCTACCCGGGCCGTTCCCATTACGACACGGACGCGCATGAGGGCATGTCAGAACGCGGACTTTGCTCGGAGAAACTCGCAAGAACGCACCCGTCCTGGTGCAGCTCCTTGAGCTTGGCGGGTACAGATTGTCGCCACCACTCCCATTTGAACGGATCGGCGTGTTTGCCGCGGTTTTTCGGGTTCCATTTGATGACGGTGCCGTCCAGGTCAAACAGGGCCACCTTGGGACGCGCAGGGGGCACGAGGTTAGTTCCGTGCAGGCAGGTCCGTTTGGGTCCGAGGGAGGGTTTGATCCATTGAAAGGGCGAAGGCGTGTTCTGTTTCGTGAAAAAGGGGTGTGCTGGTGGCGATGTGATGAGACGTGTGCGAAACGGTGTGCGTGCTCACTTTTGGCGACTTTACGGGTGGTCTGCATGGATTCGTCTGCGCTTGTGACCTCGTCGATGTTGCGCTTGTTCTCTGTGCCATGTTGAGTGCGAGCGTCCATGTTTTGAGGGGGGTCGGACATATAGTATAAAAACACAAAATAACAGACTTTGGATGCCTTGCGGGAGCCATTTGGAGTCATTTTGCGGGACAACTCATCAGGGATGAGTACTCCATTGCACTCCAATCTATCAGACAGATGTCTTGTTCAAGAATGTTGAACATAAACACTGTTGTGCTGCCGGTGACAAGGCTGTCGAGCATGATTGGGAGCACTGCATCACCATTTCATGTTATGTGGCCGGTCAGTCGAAAGCCACATCCTAGGAACGACACTCCAGAAGGAAACCGCTGCGATTCTACGAGACATCGCGTGTGTTCCCAGAGATCCGTCGAGCGGCCTTCATAATTGCACAAGGGATGCTGCAGCGCAACTGGCACTGCGACCCCCTGCAAGGGGCAAAAATTGCGTCATCAATGCTGCCCACTTGCGGAATCTTGCTTGGAAAATGGTGTTTGTGGGACCACATAATGCAGCTGGTCTATCTAATCGACTTCGACACCACGCATTCACATTCCTATGTAGGAACACCCTTCTCTTGTCCCTGCTTTCGCTTCCCTCAACAGTCACCTGGATTTACAGTTGGGCCGTCGGGGCGACATCGAATCTCTCGCGTTCACCCTCATATTCCTTCAACAGGGATCACTCCCCTGGCTCACTCAAGACAGTCAGAGCCCCTCGCGTTCGACTATTCGCAACTCCAAGCAGGTTTTCTTGATGGACTCTCGACCTCACATGGGTGCAAGGTGATGGTTGGTTGGTCAGTCGTGGACGCGCCGCAGAATGTCCAGGTGTGCGAATATATTTATTGCACCGGTGATTTCTGACTCATTTCATGTACCAGGCAGTGTGGAGCAAGTTTGATCCAATGCTGGATGAAGGCGATGAGTAATGATTCAGCGAAAAGAGGACACAGGCGACAACAAGAATTTGGAAGAAGGACTAGAGAGCCTTGTAAGTAGAGATATCACTGCCATTACTGATAGTCCAAAACTGGCATAACGAAAGAGAGGACACGAGCCTGACAGCGACTGCAAGTGCTTTACGATCATAGTCTCTAGAATAAGAGCATACTTTCAACGAAACCCTATCGATCAGAACGTGGACGCTTTGATTGGGGCTTCGGATCTTCGTCGGATATTTCAGAAATTTCCAACTTTCGTTTAGACGAGAAAAGCGACACGGAACCGTCCGGTGGATCCAACTCCATGGGTGATGCAGGTGTGTTTTCAATCTGTAACTTGATGCTGGAGTACCGAGGCACGAAATCTTTCGCCTTCAGTACCTGTCCGTAAAGAATCTTGCCCATGTGCGTATTCCAGAACGGTTTCCCTCTGTTCCGAATCGCAAGCAGTGCCATCACGAAAGGTAGGGGCGAACTCGAAAACTTGCTCTCCCTTCCTTCAACATTCCCAAACAAGTCCTTCCGAATGTTCCGCCGCATTGATGCAGCACTTGCGGACTCATCCGTAGGTACCCCAAGGAAACGGCACAATCGCAGATACGAATTATAGTCGTCCAGATACAGCTGACCAGCGAACACGTTCAACTGATCAATCAGCTCCCAAGGCGGAGTCCAGCCAGGAGGTAGGGGAGGGACGACATAGAAGGTCAGATCGTCGCATGGTCTCATCCGCTGCGACTTGCGTGGTGCATATAAGTGAAGGTGGACATATTCGCTTGATCTAATTTCTGGAAGCAAGCGGTTGGCCTCGAACGGGCTGATCAGAACCAGCACTTGTCCGTCTCTTTGACTAGACAAAACCCATTGGATGGGGCGCAGATATTGATCAATGGTCCCTTTGGTGGACTCAGGTTTGATCGTATTGCAGAAATCTGCCGTGGCAAGAATGAATGGGCTCCAAACATCTACTTCCCGAGTGGTAGCAGAACTCTTTCTGAGTGTCGTGAAGATTGGACGAAAGGCACTGCTGGAATACAGCGCGGGTATAACACCCGTCTTCACAAACGCCTCGACATCCGGATGAAGGAAATGATCTGCAGGTTTTGCTTTCGGGGGTAGCTCCTCCTCTCGTTCTTGTTCTTCGATTTGTACGCACGAGAGGGACATGACTCCGAGATCTTTGCAGCGTTGCTGTATGTCATCGTCCAGCATTGATAAATCACATACTTCCTTGCTCCTTTCCCGTGGTGCGAAGAGATCATCGAGAGGTCTGGCTGACCGCTGGAGCCATACATCAGACAGTTGCTTCGACGTGATCGCTTTATTGCAGAAACGGAACCAAGCTTCCTCTCTTGACCTGTGGTCCATGCCCTGCTGCGCCCAATAAGGAGCCCGATACTGGATATCAGTCCAGGTCTCGTGTATCGCCCAGCGTAAAATGTCAGTGGTAGTGATTTGAGAGTTCAGGTCCGTTTTCAAGGCGCGGATGCTTCTGTCAACCTCTAGTGGGGCAAAAAACATGACGGAGTGGCCGTGACCGAGCTTGCGCATCCGCATGCAACCTGCATTGCACATATCAGGCTTTATACATCACATAACAGTCCGAAATAAAAACCTTGTACTAGACGATCTTTTGTAAGCCTCGGACCCAATGTGACAGCTGCGCGCAAGCCAATAGGCAGTTTGAGGTCAGTGCCCCTCGTATGAGCATGATCCAGGTAAACGACACAGCGCTCCAATTGTTGAGAAAGCGGCGATGAAAGCATTGGGACCGACATTCCATTTCGCATGAGCACCATTAGTTCATCTTTTTCATCAAAGTAGACAGTGCCGGTAGCATCCTGAACGATGTCGAGCCATGCTTCAGCGACGTGGCGATTGGACGAATCGAGGTTTTGTGCACCAACATCCAATAACACACGGATTTCGGGTTGTTGCCTTGTAATCGTTTGAAGGAAATCTGTTGTCGACAATCGTTCGCCATGCTCGTTGGTAATTGTCATGTAGAAGTCGTTCTTTGGTTGAAGAAGGTGTGCAAGGACCCTTGCATTAGTCCCCTGCTGATGACCTAGATCTCGTTGACCAACGGTCATCGGTAACAACCATCGGCCATCATCGGTACCAGAAAAACCTGTCATTGACATTCACTTAGGAGCCGATTTAAATGAAAATAACTGAACGTACCTGTCGTCACCTTTTCCCGTTTCCCAACCAAGTCCCAGCTAGAGGCGGAAAGTTTGAAAGGGAATTCCTTGTTGGAAAGGTAGAGGTCTATGGCGGCTTGATTTCGATGAAAGAGTGGATAAATAACCTTGTCCCATTTCTCTGACGATCTCAGGTTCATCTCGCCAAGAATCTGGAGCGACTCTGGAAGTGTGCCGTCACCGTAATATTTCACCCAAAATGCATACTCGGCGTGCGGATCATCCTGGTCCAGCAGAATCTGGAAAGAAGTTCTCAGCTGCTCTTCACTGAGGCCGGAATAGTAGTAGGACAAGCATGTGAGAATGATGGTGATGTCGGGATGGCCGAACTGTGTATTGGGTGCTGGCATGTCTTTCGCCCGATACGGGACAGCAAGCATTGTGGATGGGCCAAGACCGTAGTCGACACGCCATCTGCGCTCCAACAGTGCGAACAAGAGAATATTGGATGCCAGAAGACCACGGAGGACCAGCAGTGCAGTCCACATGCAAGCCTGGTCAGAATACTTGGCATATTCCTCTACTCTTTTGACCGTAATCGGAAGGACATCCTCGTCAGATATGAAATTGCGGATTGCAGATTGCAGTTCCGGGGCGAGGTCGCGGAAGTCTAGATTGTTAATTCGTCCCTTCATCACGAACTCGATCACCAATGGCTTTAATCTTTGACCAATGTCAGAACCTGATACAGAACCGATAAGTGGAAACGCTCCAGGTGACCCGCATTCGATTTGAAAAGAGCCGACGAGCGCAGGAGTGCACTCTCTCACAAGGCGTAAAACCTGTTGTGTGATTGTCCACCGGTCTGGGTAGCCTTCTATATGTTGCTCAAAGCCGACAGTGTAAATCAGCTGGAAACGCGAGTGAAGGATTTCATCGCTCTCGTCCAGTATATCTCGAACGTGTGAATCCGTCCATTTCTGAAGATCCATCCAGCTGACTGCATCCCGACTTTCTTCAGGTTCACATCCATGAGCTGTTATCTTTCCATCCCGATATTCACCGGACTGGCTCAACCACCGGAATGTGCTTCCAATAAAGCTTTCTTCTGGAAGCTGTATTTTCCATGGTCAACTGGATCGTTCAAGCTCAGGATTATCCATGCTCACCAATTTGAGCAACGACGATATCTTGACGTTTTCAAAGCACGGTAATTTTCGGATTTTGGATGACAGTGGATGTAGCACAGATTTTCGGCGTATATGCTCGTCCGTGCACATCAGCCTAAGAGACACAACATGTTCTGGCTGTACAAGTAGAATGCCACGCTCATCCATGCACTGTGACATGAGTTTGTGTATATTGCCGACTTGAGGGCCATAACTGTCATGCTCGGGAGTACGGGAGAAGGGCAAATGGTATATTGGCCTGTTAACAAGCCAACCAAGACGGGAAATGAGCAAGTCGAACATCTGGGCTGTCAACGATTTCGGAACAATGACACGGGCGAGCTGTTTTCCGTCCGCAAGTGCAGCAGCAACCATTGGTATAATCACGGACGATTTTCCTTCGCCCATGTTCACTTGCATCACGGTGTTTCGTCCAGATTTTGGTGATATCATTTCCATAGCAACCTCTGCCTGGCTACGACGAATCAGAAAGTCTCCCTGAATCTGAGATAGACATGAATCAACATCAGCAGGCGAATCAGAGCACAGAAATGAGAAGACACACCTGAATTAAGAGCCAGTCTGGATACTCTTCAGGATCCCACCCGTCGCATACCTCGTATTCCAATTCCTTCAGCAACTCTTCTTCAAGATCATCCAGAGCAAATCGTAGCAACCTCCGGGAACGTTGGAGATCCAATAGAAGTAAAGCCAGCGATACCAAGCAGTTCTTCCACTGTCCCGAAAGTGTTTGTGCTGATGTAAAAGCAAGGCATCGCAAGAGGGTATCTCCAGTGATCAGCGACCATTGATCAGGCTGATTGGCAACTTGTTCACGTGAACCGTTGGATGGACCGAGTGCCTCCTTCAGCTTTGCCAGTGCACCGAAGTAGTTGGCTCTGCACTGTAGGTAGTGCGTTTGGAGCGTGTCGACCCATTTTTTCCCTGCCAACGCATAGGTCACATGAGATTCCTCACGGGCAAGTAGCGCACTGGCACTAAGGCGAGCAATGTAGTCCTCCTGGAAAGAAGAACACGGCTTGTCCACTTCAAGAGAAGCAAGCAACCTATTTACTTCGGAAAGATGATCTGGCGAGTTTTTGTGATGGACACGAAGCAAAATGATGCGATGCGGTAAATATGGTGCCGATAGTTTGGAAAACAGACGAAATGGGCTAGTCTCTGATGGTGTTTTTGCAGAAGTATGCTGAGAATGGAATGTTGTTCCGAGTGTGTTAGGAACGATGACAATGGTAACCGAGGCGAGGGACTTGCCTGTTCTTGTGACGTATTAGTACCCAATTCTTGAACAATGCTTGTTGGGCGTCTCCAGTAATACCTTTCCCGAATTTCTTTATACGCCATGTTAACTTCAGGATGGTGTGACTCGGAGATCCATTCGTCCTCCCAGTGACATCTAAATTTTGCTATCGATCGACACCCACCTGAACGTAAGAGAGAAACTGCTGCTTGAATACCTGTTTTTCCAGTGAATGGATCCTGCCTGTCATCCCAGCTGGTCGCGGCAAGCATGTACGCCAGCTGTGTCGTGCTCCTCAAGCTACCATTCCCTATCAGGCAACCCAATTCGGTATCCACGTCGTAGACATAATATGTTGGAAGTTGATCAACTCGAACCTTGCTTTCGTTGAACCGAACCAAAGCACCCAAACGAATGTGTCTTGTGGGAATGCCATGCGGTACAAGGATACGTCTGGGGATAAGTCCCTCAGGAAGGTCGGCTCTCGGCTGTAGAACAAAGAGGTGATCTATACCAGACAATGTCTCTCCGAGCTGTGGATTCGAGTCATAAATCATGTTCTTGAAGTCGCGGGACTCGAGTTCTCCCTGTTCATTGACGAAAAACGACAGTCCATGACGAGGTAGCGTGATAGACAATGTAAGCGTCGATGTAGACTGCGATTTGATAGGGAATGTGGTTATTACGAGATTGTTGACCTGGCGGACTAAGTCTTCGTTGTTAAGCATCGAGGTCCCTGGCCAGAGAACGTCAAGGCCCTGAAATCAATTCGACATCACTGCCCAAGTCAGGCTCCATTTGTCCACAAGCATCTCGCTACCCTTGAAAGCGCGATATTGGCCTGACGCACAATTATCAACCCTCCAATCTTCAGGAGAGTGATTTAAAGGCCGTTCAAGTGGAAGTATGTCAATTATCCCTCTGGATAGGTTCAACCAATGGATGTGTCCATCTAGAAGCGGTGTTGGAAGATCGTGTTTGAGTATGTCGGAAGGAACCCACTCGAGGGTTTCTTTTGAATCATTACAAATCATCTGAACCACTAAGACATTATCCCGCAGAAAAAAACGCGCCTGTTTGTATTTCAACCCTGAAGTTATGATGATGTGACAGGAAATTCTGATTCGTACCTTTTGTTTTGGCATCATGCCTTGATTGGAGGGGTCCATTTGTGGGAGAACAAACAGGCCTTGCTATATCATACTGACAGTCAGAACTGCTTTTTATTTGAAATCGTGGTATGTACGCACATCCGGAGATATCTGCTTGCATCGCCATTTTTGTCTTATTTTCTCGAACAACTCGCATATTGATTGTCCATCTATTTGAAGATCCCCATAAAGAAGATTGACATGTACCGTTTCTGATGGCTTCTTTACGGTTTCTCGCATTCGGCATGTAAGCCAATGGGTGTCTGGATGTTCTAGTTTCTTCCATCTATCCATGCCTGGTTTGTGACTGGGGAAAAACATGCGAACCGCAAGGTCAATGCCACGATCTGTTGGGTCTAGAAGGATTGCATCACCCAGGACCGGCTCGAATGCAATGAAAAGTCGATAGCGATACCCATACAAATTATCTGAAGTGTTCACATCAGATCAGTTGAGAGTCAAGTACATATTATTTGATATTTAAACGTACAGTCTCCACGAACTTCATCTGTTAGGAGAGTGCAAAAAAGTGCAGCGCTGATGTCTTCTTCAGACAGGAAATGCTTCCAAAGAGTAGTAGTGTCGACATCAAATGTGCTCAGACATGCAAAGGACATGTCCCGCAAGAGATTCCTGCGGGTTTCATTTGTAGGTTCCTTTCCCAGGTTGTATGATAATTCCTGTACCCAGTCAAACATCTTCCGACGTACTTTCCGAAGGAGTTTCATGACTCGGTCCAGGATCATTTCACTTGGACTCGACGCAAGCACTCGAGTGAACAATGATGAGATACTATGTATCATCATCCTGTCTATGAGCTGAGCTCCGATGTCCGCCAACAAATTCTCGAGCTCGTCAAGAAGGGCCATGCAGAATAACGAGTCTTCTAGTTCTTTGTCCCAGAGCCATGTGCCTGTGTTCAGATCCAAAGGTCCAACTCGAGAGAGTGCGCAAAAAAGGAGGTCATGTACAACTTCACTATGAAGCTTTAAAGTTTTACCACGTATTCCGTGCAGGATATTGAGCCACTGGAGCGAGCCACCACTGCGTAGTTGACTATATGCAACAAACTCGTCTAGAGAGAGGTTCGCAGGGCAGTTCGCCTGAGCAGCCAGAGTGTCGTTGGGAGTGCGTGAGGTATTATTGAAATCATTTTTTGCGGGAAACGGATCGCATCGAAGCTCCCAACCCTTCCAGTATACAGGATTCTGATCACCCCTCCATATATAGTGATTATCCTGGACACGATCGTGAACTTTATAGTGCAATGATGGATTGTTTTCAGATCCTGCTGAATAAAAATAGGCAAATTGCACTCCAATCTTTGCTTCACTGCGGTCAACATAGTACTGCTGCAACGCAGAACCACGCCAAAGCAGTTTTTCTTTTTTAGAGGTGATACCCCTATGAGGGTGGAGACAAAAATACCACAACCTGACTGCTGCTGATCGCCAGATACGAATGGACACAGGACATTGAAGCTCGAAAACGACGACTTTCGCCTGCAATGGGGAGACAGGCAGTGGTGATCGGAAACCAGAAACATGTCTCTGCTCTTCTCCTAGTCCATCATCTATTGCATCTCGCTCAATCTGAGCCTTGAGTTGCTGAAGATGAGGCGATTGGTCATAATAGCGGACAGGGAGACTATCTTCGTCAGAGACAACCGACCATCCCATCCGTGATTGAGACTGACGTGCTGAGAGGTACTGGTATGCACGAGATATGCGGTGAAGGTTTGTTTGATTGTGTGTGACCAGGCTTTCCAAGGCAGCTGCTGGGATCTCAGGGGAGTAGTTGGAAAGTAATGGAATTTTCTTCACGAGGAGCTTGTCAATCGCGATGAAAAGTTCGATCCCCGTCAATAATATGATGGAGTATCCAATGGCGTCCCTATCGGTAGCACGGGTCCCCACGGACATGTATTCATCCATCAGGATCTCGAGTCGACTGCATGCCCCGTCTACATCTGAGACATTTGCTACCCAATCATCAATATCTTCCTCGACTGCTTTCTCTGCGTCATATGAAGCAACATGACAATTGACGTTCCATTCGTATTTGTGAGAAGTCCCGTTTGAAGACAAAAAGTGATGAAGAGTTCCACGGCCACGATGGTGGGAAACAAAAGCTGAAGGGGGAGAGTCACGATTATGATTTGCAAGAGCACTTCGAATATAATCCTGACTGCACATGAGGGAGAGTCGGGTATCCCTCTCGAGTTCGTCTTGCGAAAGATTCCGAAACAGAGATAAGCGCGCATCCAGCTGCTCCAGCACAGATGATGTTATCCTGGAAAGCCAGTCTGGGACGGACGGCTTTAGCTTGCTTAAGCGACGCCGAATTTTACACGCCATGAGGCGAAGCAGATCCGTATGTAAGGTGGCAATTTTTGTATCGCTTGCAAGGATGCACCTGAAGAACAACATGAAAACCTTGTAGGATCCGCGCCCAGTGGGAAACGGAGAACGATCCAGAATCATGCGGATCACGACCTTGATGAAAAGCCAAAGAGGCAAGTGATGCCATCCAAGAATCGGATCGTCAAGAACGCGAATGTGTTTGGTAATGAGAGGAACGTCGACAGTGTGAACGACATTTTGCAAGATGCCGTTGTGGAGCGAAGCGAGAAATTGTGCAAAATGATTCTTATCAAAATGGCAGCAGATGAAGTTGGCAAGTTTAAGTTGGAAGTCCGGATCGTGAAAAGCGTCATTTGGTACCTCCATTGCGGATGTAGGATACGAGCGTGTACAAGGTTGATTGGGTATCGACATGTCGAATGTTTGAAACATTGTACGGGTCTCCTGTTTTTCGAGAAGGATCCCAAAAGCGCGATGCCGATCGCCCGAAAATTGAATAAAAAACGCAAGAACGTCTACGGATTGTTAACATAATTGCATGGAACAATTGTGAGCATACCTCCTGTTTGCATCTCATGAAGTTGGGAGATGACGGTGCTCCCACGCCGATATTCTTGAAAGTTTTCCAACATCCTGGTGACATGGTGCCACTGATGTTCGCGGGTATCGTCGATGTGTGTGGTATGAGCATGGGCGGCAGCCCTCACCGCAAGAGCCAGTTCATCATCATATAGGGAGAGCATGAGGGTCTTGCGGAGAGGGTTCACAGAAAAGAAGACATGGTCAACAGCATAGAGTAGAGATTCAGGAGTATGGATGACTGCCGAAGGAATACTGGCGTGCATGATGTGCTGACTGATCACAAAACACAATATTTTCATCCTACATCTTAAGTGAAACTATAGGTAAATCCAGAAAAAAAAAGGTAAGAAGTCAGTTAAAACCCTTTACCACCTGGCCAGACAACACGCAAAATTTTTGCCATTGAGGTGTTGAATGAGCGTGCTTCCGACGACATGTTGACTGGTACTCAAACTTTCCACGCTATTAGTAGTCGGCGCCTTCGCGCGTACGTCTGATTTTTCCTGGCCCCTATTTCTACTAAATTTTTGAGCTACGAACAAAATGGGTCCTTTAGCATTACCCGTGGTAGGATAGCAGGGCGAAAGAAAGTATAGCGAAAAGGAAAGACTTGGAAGAGAACATCTTGCAGACTAGACGTAGCACACGGGTCGGAGATAACGTCTATAAAAACACAATAATTCATTTGCAGGGAAAAGTATACAGATGCTAAATCCTTGTCTACCGTCTATCTATTTGGTCTTCTCACTCAAAAACACGACACCAGGCAACGCCTTGAAGTACTCAATCTCATACCCTCATTTTTTACAAAGTCGCTCACCTTGCCCTCGAGAAGTTCCAAGCTCGCACCGCCGCCAGTGCTGACATGACTGAGCTTGTCCTCAGCGCCGTACTGTGCAGCAACGGTCGCAGTGTCTCCACCACCAATGATGACGGTGGAGCCCTTATCCTTGGCCTCGATGGCTGCATCGAGCAGCGCTTTCGAACCATGAGCAAAGGCTGGGAATTCAAACACACCAGGGGGTCTAGTAGAGTTCATTGGTACGTCCAAATATAAAAAAAGACTGCCGTGCGTACCCGTTCCAGAGAATCGTCTTCGCATCCAGAACGGTCTTACGGAAAAGCTCGCGACTCTTCGGGCCCGCATCGAGACCCATCCACTCATCGGGGATGCCCTCCTCTTTAGTGGCGCTGCCAGTCTACGGAAAGCCGGTCAAAAACGGAATGATCAGAGCACAGTTGATGCGGACCTGGGCCTCCTTGTCAAATTTATCGGCGGTAATAAAGTCAACGGGGAAGACAAGCTTGACGTTATTGGTCTTTGCCTTTTCAACGAGAGCAGCAACCTTTTCGGAGCCGTCCTTGTCAAAAAGAGATTTTCCGATCTTGTCCGATAATCTGAGATGTGCGGAGTTAGAGGGCGACGAGACCTACGTACCGCTACCTTGTCGAGCGTCTTCGCAAAAGTAAAGGCCATACCGCCACAAATGATGAGGGCATTGACCTTGTCGAGCATGTTCTCAATGAGTTGGATCTTGTCGGATACCTTTGCACCGCCGAGAATGGCGAGGAAGGGGCGATCAGTACTCTCGAGAACCTTGGCAAAGTACTCGAGTTCCTTTTTCATGAGGAGACCAGCGGCCCTTTTGGGGAGATCGATGCCAACCATACTGGTATGAGCACGATGTGCGGTACCGAAGGCATCGTTGATGTAGAGATCGCCGAGTGCGGTGAGCTGCTTCTTAAAGGAGTCCACGACGTCCTTTGGGACCTTTACCTTGTCGGGGCCTTTACCCTCTTCGGCGCCGTGATAGCGAAGGTTCTCAAGGAGGATGACGGAACCGTTCTCTGCCTTATTGACAGCGCTCTCGACATCGGGGCCGACGCAATCGTCGAGGAAGATGACGCGCTTGTTAATCTTTTCAGAGAGGACGTCGGCGACGGGTCTGAGTGAGTCCTTTGCGGATCGCTTGCCGTCTGGGCGCCCGAGGTGGGACATGAGCACGACGGCCTTGGGCTCTGGAATCGGGGGGTCAGGGCGTGTGGTGGGATGGGGGTGGAGGGAACATACTCCTATCGAGGACAAAATTGATGGTGGGTATGGCAGCAACGATGCGCTGTGGGCCGATCAACGATGGGGTGGGATCGGAGGGTAGATCGGGTACGCACGGCGGGGTTTGTGATGATACGGCCATTGTGGGGATCGTCTTTCATGGGGACGTTGAAGTCGACACGGATGAGTACGCGGCTGCCGGGGATGGCATCGGCGAAGAGAGGGTCGTCAAGGAAGAGCTTGTTTGAAAGGGACATGGTCGAGGGTGGGAGGAGAAGGAGCGGCCGGAGATGAATACTTATGGGATCGGGATGTGCGTGGGAACTCGACGCTTCATGGCAGACTCCAACTCGCTCGGACTCGACTTTGAGAAAGAGACGGCGACAGAGGAGGCGACGATAGAGAAGCCCGCAGAGACGGTCGAGCAGGAGACGAGGCCAGAGAAGAAGAAGCCGTATGTGAACCCGGAGCGCGTCAAGACGGGGGGTCCGCAGCGGGTTGGTGCACTCGTCGGGTGCGCGAACTGAGACTGACGATGGGACACAGGAGAAGCTCTCCGAGGAAGAGCTCGCTGAGCGGATGCAGCGGATCAAGGGACAGAACGAAAAGATCAAGCAGCGACGTCTGGTGAGTACACGATCACGCGGGGTACAGCCAACTTAGAGAGTGGCAGGACGTGAAAGCGGACGAAGAGGCGTTCAAACAGACGCAGGAGGCAGAACGCATGAGGCAGGTCAAGACACGCAAGGTGCAGGAGGGCGTCGATCGCACGCGGGAGCAGAACGCGCGGAGGAAGATGGATAAGGTGCAGAGCCGGGAATGGGACTCGGGCAAGCCGACGGGAGACTGGAAACCAAAGGAGAACGCGGAACAGCGAGGAGGGAAACCGGCACGCGGAGGACGCGGCGGGCAGCGAGGACGTGGCCGCGGACGGGGCGGACGTGCTGGTGAGCCCGCCGGAGATGCGCCTGACAGCGAGCAAGCAGCGACACCGACGGCGACGGCGACGGCAGCGGAGGACCAGGAGTGGTAGCTGATGACTAATGTACATACCCCTTCATTCACTGCCATGCGAGGTGCACTCCTCGCAGCGAACCTGCCCCAGCTGCAGAACCTCGTCAAGCGCGACCCGGCGGCGTACAGGGAGGAGTTCTTGCAGCAGTACAACCACTACAACAGCATCAGACAGCTCTTTGCCATCAGCCCGGACGACAACGCAGCCCACTTTAGAGAACTCGTCACGTTCATCGCACAGGTATCGCCATGCTATCCGAAAGAGACCGCAGAGTTCCCCGCTCATCTCTCCGCGCTCTTGCTCGAAAACTACGGCGCACTCGCCCCAGACACGCGCAAGTCCATCTTGCAAAACCTCGTCATTCTCCGTAACAAGAACGTGATCTCTTCCATCGAGTCCGTCCCATTCCTCGCCCCTTGCTTGTTTTCTCTCACACCCTGCCAGTCTCCTCAAGACCCTCTTCCCCCTGCTGCCCCGGACCACCTCCTCGCCCCTCCGCGCATTTATCCGGAAAACCATCCTCTCCGACATTCGCACAGCCAACCTCCGCACCAAGAACCACAAGCTCAACCGCGCCGTCCAAGCCATGCTCTTTGCAATGGTCGAACGCAGCATGGACGCAGACGTGCAAGGCGACAAGGGCAAACTCCGCGCGACCACCGCACCTCCACCCACCGGCCAGGATGCCATATGGGCGGTCATCTTGACCAAGGAGCTCTGGAGAAAGGGCATATGGATGGACGCAAAGACCGTGTCCATCATCGCCCTCGGATGCTTCCATCCTGTCCTCAAAGTACAGAGCGCATCCCTCCACTTTTTCCTCGGCAGCGATGAAGAAAAGGAAGACAGCGATGACGAATCGGATCAGGAGGTTGACGTCAAGGCTCTTCACCACCGTCGCGAGATCAACAAGAAGACTCGAAGTGGCGACAAAAAACTTCAAAAGCAGCTCAACGTTGCCAAAAAGGCACGTCCCCTTAACTTTCCCTGCTGTCTGTCTGCAACGTCCGATCGTTTTAGAAAAAAAGCAAGGCATCGGATGGCTCCACCCCCAACTTCCCTGCCCTGCAACTCCTCAATGATCCCCAGTCCTTTTCCGAGAAACTGTACGATTGCCTCAGCCGGTACGACAAACGCTTTTCGCTCGACCACAAGATCCTCCTCATGCAGCTCCTCTCCCGTGTCATGGGCTATCACAAGCTATGCATTCTCGCCTTTTATACGTATACCCTCAAGTATCTCACTTATCATCAACTGCGCGTCCCAGCCATCCTCGTTGCACTCGCACAGTCCGTGCACGACCTTACACCCCCCGACGCCCTGTCCCCTGTCGTCAAGAAACTCGCTGGAGAGTTCGTTCATCCCGGCGTTGGGAGCGAAGTTATTGCTGCAGGGATCAATGCCATACGAGAAGTATGTCGTCGGCAGCCATGGGCCATGGAGGAAGATCTCCTCGGCGACTTGGTCGAATACAGAAAGAGCAGAGACAAGGCTGTCACCGCTGCTGCCCGAGGTATTCTACAGCTTTACCGAGAGGTTAACCCAGGGATGTTGAAGCGGCGAGAGAGGGTTGGTCTCTTTTCCGTCTTGTAATCGTACACTGATGTTTTTTAGGGCAAGGATGCCAGTATTGGAATAAGTAGTGGCCGACAACCCTTGCCCTTTGGGCATTCGGCGGACGCGGCCGTGGACATTGAGGGTCTCTCTGTATGTACCTGCTTTCTCTCGCCCTTGGTCAAGTATGTGACGGCTGCTTACAGCTTCTGGAAGACCACCTCAAGAAACTCCGTGAAGAGGAGACGGGAGAGATGGAAGATGAGGAGGCTGCTTGGGAGAATTGGGACGTCGAGACAGACTCGTCGGAATCGGAATCGGAATCTGAAGGATGGATCGACATCAGCTCCGATGGCGAAGATCTCGAGGTATCGGATAGCGAGGACGAAAAAGATCAGGTCGAAGACAATGTGGAGGATACTAACAAGATGGATGATGATACCCAAGCACAGGAAAATCGGACGTCGACTTTGGCTACCACAAAGGCAAGATTTCATTCTCATGCATTATAATTCATCATAGAACGCCGTGTACAGATTTTGACCCCTGCCGATTTCGCTCTGCTCAACGACCTTCGTATTCAAGCTGCGACAAAGGCTGTTGAAAGTGGCGGCGGTTCCAAGGCCAAACGCAAACTTGCCGCTCTTGAAGCCTCCAAAAAGGCCGCTAGTGGTGATGATTCGGCAAACGCATTCATATCCGAAAACGATATCCTCGGCCCTCGTAAAAAGGTCAAGGCAGACTATGCAGAGCGCATAGCATCGATCGAAAAAGGTCGCGAGGGTCGTGAGAAGTACCGTTCGCTCAAGGGCAAGAAGAAAAAGGAGACGCCGAGTAGCTCGACCAACAGAGAAAAGGCGAGGAACAAGCCGGTGATGATGATACTCAGCAGCGGAGCCGTCAGGGGAAAGAAGAAGGCGTCATTGAGGGAGAAGCAACAAAAGTTGAGAGCACACATTGAGAGAGCGAAAAAGGCACGTCATTGATGGTACTGTTGCACGTCTACGATATATGCTAGGCTAGAGGAGGCCTTGTCTCACACGCTCCGCCATGTCATACCCTGATGCAAAAAGAGACAACTTGGCATCTACGATGAAACCCTGCTCGCGTGTCAGGCGTACGTGTGAGCGTACAAATGTCTTGCATACCCTTTCGTCATAATCTTGGAGGAATTAGCGCTAGCCAATGCGAGACAGACAAACGCCGTACCTTGCAACACGCGCTTCAGCTGGGCCAGTTCGACCACTCGTACAACAATGTGTTCACCCGGATCCGGATTAGCTGCCGGATATTCCATCTTGCCTTCGAGCTCAACTTTAACCGTGACGAGCTTCATCTTTGCCGTGGTCATGCCTAGCGTCGACGATGGGTATGAGCGTTCCCACACCGTACAAGATCACCGTCCTCACCTGGATCGCACGCGATCGTAGACGAGCTCTCCACGACGTCCTGGAGTGTCGCCTTATACCCCGTTTCTTCTTCCAATTCGCGTAAACCTGCGACCTCGGCATCTTCAGCGGAACCGCCCTCGTCGTTGAGCAGCCCTGGGGGGTACGGGTCATTTGAACCACGGAGCACACGGATGCCGGCGGGACCACGAACCAGCCGGAAGTTCTGTTCGGACGAGCGTCAGAGATGGAGACGGTGAGGGGGTTGCACACACAAAGGCTTTACCTATGACGTGTTTATCGAGCGGCGGACGGTATTGTTCGATGATGACGGTCGATAACGGGAACGCGTTCGTCTTGGACTTGAGGATGGCGAAGATGGCGACGGCTTATGGGTAGGTGATGAGCTTGGAAAGAGGGTATAGGCTGAGAACAGACCGTCTTTTCCGGTGCTTCCTCGCACGACTTTGCGTTCGGCGCATTCCCAGATGCGCTGTTCAACCGCGAGCGAGATCTGTGGCCGTTCTCTGAACGTGCAAGAGGCGTTGCGTACCTTCTGGCCGTCCTGGTCCTGATAGTGGATCTTGGTCAAGGCGATGAACCTGGACGTGGTGTCAGTCCAGGATCGCGGTGGAACAGACACTCGCACTTGGACTTGGCGTTCTCGAGGGGTTCTGTAGAGAGTACTTTTGGAGTGGGCATGGTGTGGATGCACGACGGAGAAAAGAGTCGAGCGGGATGGATTCCGACCAGTCTGGCGAGGAAAGACGTCATTCGCGAAAGGAGTACACTTGCTAACTATCCTTGGCTCGTTTCTTTGGCCGCTCCGTTTTACCCTCTAACCCTCGCTTCAACCCGACCTTTTCGACCTTGGCCGGTGGTATCTCCTCCTCCTTGTCACTCACTTCCTCGCTGTCTTCCGATGCTGCCTCTGCAACCAATCCATCCCATCGACCACCTTTCTCGCTCCCAAGATCACACGTCCATATCGGCAGACTGATGCTCGTACTCGTTTTAATCTGCAGACTCTGAATGTTATCCCAACCACCCTTGATATGACTGATCACAGCGGGCAAGGCAGTCTCGAGGTTCACCAGTGCTTGCTTTGGCGTATGCGACAACAATGCCACCTTGACCGATCTGCACAATTATAAGTCGAAACATCATCGCAGCGTGCATCCGAGCAACATACGTGCACGTCCCCTTGTTTTGGTGCATATAAGACGACTCGACGGCCCGCTCGAGCTCGCTCTTGAGATTTTTGCGCGTCAAACAGACGGGAATAGGTTGTCTAACCCGCCCGTTTTCAAGTCACGTCCACGATCGAAAGCGATAGTGCTTACTTTTTAGCGGCGAACCATTTCGAGCCGAGCAAACGCGGAAGGAGGGGTACGACCCGCTCGTCTGCGAGAAAGAGCGCGTTTTCCTTTAGCAACAGTCGACGCGCCTCGAACGGCTTGAATTTTCCCTTGAGTTTCTCCACCCCGACGACTCTGGATATGAACTTGACGTTGTGCTGTTCGAGGAGGTCCTTGTACGTTCGCTGTGGGTCTTTGGTGATCAGACATATGCCCGACGTCCGGGGATCGACCAAGGGGTGTTTCAAGGGGCTACTGAGCGTGAGGAACGCCATCCAAAAGTCGCAAGGATGCGACGTACATGCGAAAGGGCTTGAGTGTTCGTTCTGGATGCATCGTTTTTACGGTGATCTGAAGCCATATGTGCTGGTCCTTGCTCGGCAAGAGCTCCGTTTCGGCGTGTTCATTTTCGAGCTTGGTAGCGTACGCATGAAGTGCGTCTATCGCGCGCTTGCACTGTTTGAGGGATACGTGCTCGTCGATGAGCTCTGACTTGACCATCATTGGTCGTTTTGCGTTTTTTTTCCGCCCCGAGTTACCACTTTGTTGTCCCGTGTTTACACAATTCAAAAGTGTACAATCTTGACTACTACAGTACTACTCCTCCCGCCCTTGCGAATAATGCACCAGCGAGCATGTTCTCAGCCGTTCTGCAGCTTGTTCCGCCGTGAGATCACGCTGAGGCTCCGCCATGACTTCATATCTGTTCAACACATTCAGCCTTGGTCGATAACAAACCAAAATCCAACGCACCCGGCCAAAAACTTGCGCACCGTCCCACTTCGCAACAACGGCGGCTCAAAATGGACGTGGAAATGTGCCACGTCGTCCTCGTCCTCCACACAAGTGTCATCGACGCGAACGGACGGGACGGGACGTTGATGGATGCCCATGGCATAGGCAAAGGAACAGGAAAAAATGTTGTCATAGCGGATCGTCGTGCGAGAGAGTATGTCGGCCAACGCATGGGTCTCTTCAGGCGTGAAATGCGACAAGGAAGGTATATGCCTCTTGTAGGGTAACACTGAAATGTCGTGAAGTCTGACGCTCGAAATGCAGGCAGGAGCTGGCCCTCACCTAATACCTCGTACGGCCAGTACGCCCACCACGGCACCAGAGAAACAAAGTGGTCGTTTTCGTCCACGATGCGTTCCTTGACCGTACGCTCATGGGTGACGTATTCACACAAGAGGCATGGCCTGTTCTGATACCCCTTCGGTCCATTCGTCGTCGCTGTACCAGACGAAGCGTAGTCGCGCAAATTTGCCAGTTCTTTGGCGGGTAGGGTGGGAAGGACCGAGGTGGACCAAACCTGACTGTGTGGATGCGGATTCGAACAACCCATCATCGCGCCCTTGTTCTGCGCCATGGTCAATTGGACGTCCATGTGAGAATGGCAAAGAAGCTTGCCTCGAAGATCTGGACGTATCGGATGCCCTTTTGCGTGCCACGCCGATGGTATAAACGGGCCCATTCTTCGATGATGTGGACGATATCGTCCAGACCGAGGGTGGGCAGACTAAGATCGTGCCTCGGATGGAAACAGACGACATCACAGGTACCCTGGACAGGCTCTACGGTCAGTAACGGGTGAGCGGCAGCAGGCCCGGTGGGCCCGGGAGGTGTGAGAACGGCGGGATAGTCGTTCTCAAACACCATGGTAGTCTGATAGTCGTCGTTGGTCGATCCGTTGGCGCGGACGTTTCCCGGGCAGAGATAGCAGTCCTTGTCATACCGGGGCAAATTGGACGGCGGGGGCGGCTCCGTCTGGCCTAGCCACGGGCGCTTGTTGCGGTGTGGAGAGACGAGAACGTGTGTGCCGCTGAGGGGATTGTCTGCGGCGGGTTGAGAGAGAAAGTCGGATTGAAACGGTGGGCTTACATCGACGGTGTGGGTCCATCGTCGGTAGTCAGCCGAAATGATATGAGTACATCATGACATACTAATTATGAAAATAGCTGTATCACCGCTCTCAATGGTGCCGAACCTAGTTGATCTCACGACGGCATATAAAGGCGCCTAGTGTATGTACCTCGTCCTTCTTCGCCTCCCAGATTGATATGACTTACCCCGTGCCTTTGGAGTCGGTGCTCGCGTTGGTAGCCATTGGCGTGGCAGTTGTCAGCGCTATCACCCTAACCAAGGGGCGACGACGTGGCTCTCGTCTCCCTCCCGGGCCTGTTCCTCTCCCCATCGTCGGAAATCTCTTCAGTATCGATGCTCAGAAACCTTGGGTAACTTACGCCAAGTGGGCCAACCGTTACGGTCTGTTCGAATCTTGCATAATAACGAGTGACTCACGCTGTAGGAACAGGTGATATCTTTATGATTCATGTACTGAATCAAGATATCATTGTAATCAATTCGAACAAAGTCGCAAAGGACCTCTTTGAACGTCGATCTCATATTTACTCCAATAGGCCCTTCCTTGCCACGTTAGATCCGTACGTCCTTAATTTCATTAGATATCACTGGGGATTCACTCTCATAGATTTGGCTGGTCCTTCAACCTTGGTTGGGCTTCATACGGAGACCGATGGCGGTCACAGAGGAGAATGTTCCACCAAGCTTTTAGAGCCGAGGCTGCTCTCCTTCATCGTCCTATTCAGTTGAAAAAAGCTCGCCAGCTTATTTTGGATATTCTTGACTCACCCAATGATTACTTTACGCATATCGAAAGGTGCGTGTTGTTCGGCGAAACGACTGCGCACTGACCGTTAAAACACGTTCAGGTTTGCTTCAGCTATGATCATGTCGGTCGTGTACGACTACGAGGTTACCTCAAAGCATGACCATTACGTTGAGCTATTCGAGCGCGGGAATACCTTCGCTATGGAGAGTCTAACGCCAGAGGTGGCATCTATCATTGACGCTTTTCCATTTGGCAAGTAGCCCTCGTTATCCCATCACTGCCAAAATTAATCGCCAACCGATATATAAGTGCTTAGCTTGCCAGAATGGTTTCCGGGCGCTATCCTGAAACGTAAGGCAACGATTTCTAAGCGCTGCGCCGAGCAGATGATAGAAGAACCTTTTGAGTACGCTAGAAAACGCGAGGTGAACGAGTTTCCATTCAAGTTTACACTCGGACTCATTGACAGTAGGCTATGGGCAGTATTGCGCCCTCAATGGCACTTCATTTTCTGAGGGCTGGTGAAGACGACGACCCCTCGAAACTTCAGTTATTGAAAGATACGTGCGCAACAGCCTTCGTCGGTGAGTTATTTGGTCCAGAATAAACCAGAATTTAATTCACGAATCAACTCAATCTGGCAGCCGGTGCAGGAACCGTCAGTCCAAGTGAATATAGACGTACGCAACAACTCAGTTTCTTATAGACAGGGGCGACGTTGCATTGTTTCATGCTCGTCATGCTACAACATCCAGAAGTACAAGAACGGGCACAGGCAGAAATCGATACCGTTGTGGGCACAAGTCGGCTTCCGAACTTTGATGACAGGCCAGATTTGCCTTATGTTGAGGCTATTTTGATGGAAACACTGAGACTTTATGCCGTTGCACCTCTTGGTATGTATCTCGTCTCGACGATGATGTTTGCATGGATTCTCAAACTTATCTTAGGACTTCCCCATGCCACCACGGACGACGATGTTTACGATGGTTTTTTTATTCCTAAAGGTAATAACATGATAAAATCTGAGATAAGTTTGTTGACCCACACCCGCTAGGATCGACGGTGGTGCCAAATGTTTGGTTAGTATATTACCAGTTATTCTTGCAGAATCACGATACATTGTTTTCCTAGGGCTATGCAGCGTAACGAAGATGTTTATCCTGAGCCTGATCTTTTCAAACCTGAAAGATTCTTCAAAGATGGGAAACTCAATGACGACAAATCTATCGACAGCATTGCATTTGGCTTTGGAAGGTTTTTGTTTTCTTTGCATCTTGCGAGTTATGGTCGCTAATCCTACACTTCAGGCGCGTGTGTCTTGGCCGTCACACCGCTGACAATGCGCTTTGGATTGTAATGGTATCTGTTTTACATGCGTTTAACATTAAAAAGGTCCTTGACAAACGGGGCGAAGAGCTGGACTTTGAACCGACTTTCACCACGGGTGTGACTGCGTAAGTAATTTTCTAAGAGCGCCCGCTTCTCCCTAATCTACATCTTTGATACCCAGGTCTCCAAATCCATTTCCTTGCTCTATCGCGCAACGATTATCGAATGTTGACCTCCACGGGCTTGCGATGGAAGAGATTTGAATTACTGGTCCCTGTTGCGCGGTGTTGACATCGATCTTGCGGTTTTAGTAGTATGCTATCGTGACCCTTTGGATGATCCTGTGCAACAATCGCATCTATATTCTCGAAGAACCTGCTCTTCGGTGTCGGGGTGTTGAACTGGACAAAAATTCCGAAGAACGACGTGACCGCGGGCCAGGTGGGTCTATGTGAAGTTGAAGAAGGCGCGGGAGGCCCGAGTCCATTCGATCGCGTGTGCCGTGTCCATGTCTATCGCTCCAAAGTGTTTCGACGCTGGCGCGGAAACGGTCGAACACCGAGTATTGATCACAGTCGGTCGTGGCGGGGACAGGAGTGAGGGTAGCAGTCAGATTTCGGAGGTGTATGATCTTGGCCGCGATGCGACTGCTGTTTCGAGCTTGCTCCACAACCTCTTCCTCGCACTTTGGGTGTCCGGGATCGTCGCTCAACAGCGGGCGCTGAGAGACGGACAACGCCAGACATCTTCGGGCCATTTCGAGGTGATAGTCGATGGTCGCCTGTCGTGCTCCGAGTCCTTGCGCGCCAGAGGAAGCAAAAACAAGTCCTTCTCGATTTTGGTTCAGCATGGCCGATCGCGTGCAGCGCAAGTGGGCGGACTATCGGCAGCGGCGTGTTTGTGATGAGAACGATTCGTGCAACTCGGTCCGTGGTGAGTGGCGTCCAAGTACTTGACTACTTTTTGCAGCGCAAGAGTGCCAGATTAAAGGTGTCGCCCCGGGGGGACACCCGTAGGCACTTCAAGCTAGGTCTCCGAAAGACCTGGGGCGCAGCTCCCATTGCATTACGTTGGCAGATTCGCTAAACTTTTCTTTTGTTTCGCACTCCAAAGTATACCGTCACTGATAGGCACTGCCTCCGCTATCATTGATATTGAACCCTGGCCTTTCTCAAACAGACGGCGGAATCTATTCGCCGACATATACCCAGTTAGTATGTCTTGGCATCTGTCCCTCGCCTTTGAAGCCCTGCACGGTCTTCTGACTTCTGTGCCGCACTTGCCACTCAGGCCCCGCGCTCGCAGGGCACACAGCCACTTGGTGACCCGTTAAATTCATCTCAGATCATGCTCTCATTCAACCCCGTTTCATTCCTCCGCCAGCGATGTCCTACTACGATACCAGCTACGTTCATCGATCCCACTCCCACTCCTCCCATCATCATCATTCCAACTCAACATATTTGCCACCCGTTGGAGCTGACGCCCAACTATGGCAATACTTCTCAGCCGTAGACACCAATAGATCTGGCGTTCTGAGCATCAACGAGTTGCAAAATGCCCTCGTTAACGGTATATATTATTCTGTTGCTCCCCGATCACTCTGGCTGACGACAGCCCCGTTTAATCAGGAAACTGGACGAGTAAGCTTGATCATCGCCCCCTTCGCCTGATTTCTCATATCTTTTATTTCAGAATTCGATCTCGACACCGTCAAGATGCTTATGAACATATTCGTAAGTCGCTGCGTTGATTAAAAGTCTTTGTAACTGGTAACGACTTGAGTTGTCCCAGGATGTCGATCGCACGGGCACTATCGGGTTTAATGGCGAGTCACCCAGCATTTCTGATCTCCATCACAGGATTCTCATTGCGTTGATAGAGTTTACTCGATTATGGGAATATATCGCAGAGTGGCAAGACGTTTTCAGGCGCTTTGATCGTGATCGCTCGGGAACCATCGAGAGACGAGAGTTGTCGGATGCCCTGAGAAGCTTTGGATACAACCTCTCACCCACTCTCATCACCATAATCGAAAACAAATACGGTAACTTACACCATCGACTTCCATTTGGAGAACTTGTTCTCATGTTACTTACATACAGCTTCTGGTGCACCCTCCGCATACGGGCCACCTCCGGGAATCACGTTTGATCGATTTGTCAGAGCATGTGTTACAGTCAAGACACTTACCGAATCCTTCCGGAGGTTCGCCTTTTCCTTTTTCATGAAGTTGGTCGGCTAATATATCCTCGAAGGGCCGATACCAACAACGATGGCTGGGCAAAGTTCAGCTACGAAGAATTCATGAGGGTAATTGCCACACAGTTTGTGCACTTATATGTAGCTGATGATGATACTCGCAGATTACCCTCACGGCTCCTTGAAACGTACGATGCAATATGAGATAAGGCTGTGCTTCAATACCTATTTGTCCAGCAGTCTTCACTCTTCACAATGACCTCGTATTCATGTAACTATGTAACCACTACGAAGAGTGTATAGTGTTTTATTTCCTGCCGCATTACAACTTCGACGTTGACGAGTTCATGCGTTTTTACAACTCACAGCTGTCGCATTTGATTTACCCGTTTCAAACGCGGCAGTCGCGTGATTAGCCGACTCCGTGAATTAAATCCGGCTGGAGTCGCTCTAAGTGGGTGTGAAACGAGTCATAAATGCAATATTACTGGTGTATTTGGTGTCACGCACTTTCAACCCACTACATTGTGGGCACAAGCAAAACGTGACTTAAACCTGAGACTATGGTACTCATAGCTCAGAAGTTCAAATTCTGTTACAGTGACGTGATTCAAATCATGCCCTTAGACACTTTCGACAGGAGTGAGAAAAAAAATGTCACAAAGTGTCTAACTCACTTTTGATGTCCCCACAATTAAAACCAAATCATTTACGTCTTTCTTGCTCCAAAATAACGTGACATGGCGCCTTTGCGCCGTTACGACAGATGCAAACTAGTATTTAAATATGCACCAATCCTTGAACGACGTGACTCTGTTGAGTTCGCAAGTATTTACATATGCTATTCGAGAGTGGAAGTTATGGGCGACCGAGACCATATTCGGATGCCTTCATCCAATCGTCAGCTAAGTGATCTACTACCCGGGGCAGGGCGGCGGACACTCGCTCAGGGTCATTGCCGCTGCCTTCCAGATAGTACTTTATCTGAAAATGATAACAATCAGCATCTTTTACTTTCATCGGTGACTAATAGGTGCCATATGTACCTTTGGCTCTGTTCCACTCGTTCTGAAAACAACTTTAGCAGGCGTTTAAAAGTAAAAAAGGCAAAACAAACCTTATAGTTAGTACTATGCTAACATCCGCCGACTTGGCTCTGAATTGGATCATATACCCCGAGGATAGTGGTAATCTCGGTGCATAAGTCGGAGCGTTGATACTGTCGTATCCATGATCATCCGTTAGATCGATAACACTGATGACTGTCAAGTCAGCTATCGTGCGGGGGTATCGTTTCATGATGGGGTGCAGCTACAAAGGGGTATTAATTCATGGCATGCTTGCATCAACGGAGACATACTGTTTCTTCATAGTTACGGAGCCCTCCGAAAATCTTGTCAATCTTGGCGGTATGGACACAAACGAAATAACTGTTCCTCGTCTGTGTCCTATCTGTTCACGTAGTACTCGGTCTCGATTGAGAGGTGACGCACCTCAAAATAACCGTACCTAGAGATCTCATGAGCTAGCGAAGACGATACAACGTGTAAGTGCACACTTTTGATAAAGCCCTTTAAGATAGCCTTGAACTGTCGCACCCTGACTGTGCAGCTCAGTCGCCATCTCTGCAAACATCAACTATTCTTCATGGTAAGCTGGGATAACACACTTGGTGAACTTGTACTCACCGTAGCAGCCACGCCGTCTTTATCGCGTATCTCGGAACCGAACATGAAACCGATAGCCTCCTCGTATCCAAAGGGGACATCATAGCCGGCTCGCTCAAGATCCAATGCAGTATTTCCAATGAATTTGAATCCTGCAAAGTAAATAACTGTCATATCCCCTGAATTATGTTTGGGAAGGCTTACCAGTAAGACAGTCTACAAACTTGAAACCTTCGCGGTTTGCCATTGCCTCTACCATTTTAGAGCTCACTGTGGAGGCCACCATCGTCAGTTTATCTGAAACGCGGTAAAAGTTAAGAGATGCCTAGATGTGATAGACAAAGTGACCTACCCAATGGTTTTCCAGATTCTTTGTATCTTGTTAGGACATGGCTGGCAAACAGGGCTCCTAGCTGATCGCCAGTAAATGTCGTGAAGCTTCCATCGTGGCTAGGCAACCATATAACCACATATAACTATAGTCACAAAACGAGGCCTACCCTTTCTCGGCGGCCGAGAATCGATCGGAATCTGGATCCTGCGCCAGCACATAATCTGCCTCCGAACGAATGGCTGTTGAAATTGCGCAATCCTGTGTGGCGTCAAAAGCGAACTAAAGAACTGGTTGTGTGTGCCCACCAAAGCCCCTGAAACAGGTTTTCCAGTAAACATATTGAAGCCATTCTGAACACACATAAATCACCTTTTTCTTCCGGGTTTGGAAACCGAACTGTCGGGAAGTCGGGATCAGGAGCTTTCTGCTTTTCTACGGCAATGTAAGGTTTAAAACCAGCGCGTCTGAACGCTTCGGATACGAAAGCGTCGCTGACTCCGTGCATCGAGGTATTTACAAACTTGATGGGGGAAAGATCGACGCGAAGCCTGTATACAACTTCTACCTGAGCGTAGTAAAATCCATTCGACCACGAACCTGGGACTTGTCATACCAAGGATTAGAGTAAAGTAACTTTCTTTCATTTCTTCTGTGGGATCAAGACAAAGTAAGGATGCGTATACATCGAACCCGTGCTGTATCCTTGGCTCTAAATTGTTCAGAATAGCCTGAGCGATGCCCGTGTCATGAGGTCCGATGATCTGTAGAAAGCCAGATCGAATGTATGCGTGGTATTTACATAAAACTACCCACCTGGACGGCATTTTCCCAATAGACCTGTGTACAGTTGAGGATGGCGAATCTATGGGTTTCAAAACACGCACTTTATATCCATTGTCATCCTCAAGAGAGCTAGGTATGTAAACAAAGTAAAACATAGTCGTATAATAAATACCTTCGGGTTGTGGCTCGCTGAAATTATGGACTTGAGGTCCACCACGGCTCGAATCACGACTGAGTTACATACCAGTGATCATCACCCCGCAAGCTGCATTCAGTCTCTTAATCGAAAACGGTACACTATGGGAGCATTATACCTGCCGCCCAATTCACAATAAAAGAAAAGACTTACAGAGGTGTGTGGACCAGATCTCTGAAAAGAAAAACTTTGACGTTTTTGGCAAGAAACACTGCTGCTGTGAGGCGCGCCCAGTCTGCCGAATTGTGTCGATGGTCATGACCGATCACGATCCCGCGTGAGGCGGCATTGGCGACGTTCTTCAATACATACTCGCAGAGTCCCTGGCGATAACTCGCTTTAAAATACTTGAAGAGGGTGATAAGTGCTTGCCTGAGATGCCTGGATGATGATCAAGTCATTCATTCTCGCCCAGCCAGCTTCCATCTTCCCTCGGAGACCTTGAATTTGGCGTAGGCAACGACAACCGATAACTATGGCGAACTCACCGGCAGTTCCGAATGCTATGCGGGACCTTCAAATGAATCGTAATGTGAATGTATTGCTATCGCCTAGTTTATCTGGCAGTACCTCATTCTTTTCTCCAATTCGTCTACGTTTTGCGTGTCCCATAGCACTTGAACTTCATTCCTCGTTTTCTCATTCTAGGATTGATCATTAGATTTGATCTGGGAGACAGGAAAACGACATACTGGGTCCAATCTAACCCATTCCTTGACAAGATGTTCAAGCGACATCGCAGCTGCCTGTGACGTTGATTTCTACCCAAAAGTCTCAACCACCGCTGGCACCTGTCGGAAGGGGTATCGGATTCCGGATCATCCCTCACTGGGAAGAGCGCCTACGTCGTCTAACGCGCACAGATATGTATAAGAATGTACCCTGCTCCTCAGCGACGCCCATTGTTACCAGCGGCAGCAAGAGCGGAGTACTAAAATGATGCGTATGTATGTACGTAACGGAAAGCTCTTCGCTCTGGAACGTCAAATGAATCTCAAATCTCGATATATTTAAACGTGACCTTTGATGCGCAGGTGTCCGCCTCGTCGCACGCAATGCAATGATTAAATGAAGCTTTGCAAAACAATCCCATGAAAAATAAAATAAAACACGCAATGATCTACGAGTCCAGGTATACTAATTGTATACTTGATATAAGGGTCTGCGTCATGGTCAGTGATTGCAATACGAAATAGAAAAAAGGCGTCGACTGACGTTGAGGAAAACTTGGTGCCTTGTCTTACAACCTTCTCCACTGCATCCAAGAAATCACGCTCCGTGGCGACTTTCCGCCGCGCACGAATGGCGAACATGCCAGCCTTCGGAATCGTGAATACACGATGCGAACGAATAGTATTCTGGAGACGTACCTCGGTAGCTACTGACCGCAGCTCCGCTCCAGTTGTATTAGGGCATAGTCGTGCAATCAGGTCAAACCGAATGTCCCTTTCAACGCTCATACTTCAAGTATGCATCCATTTAGACTCGAAGTTAAACAATGCAACGAAACATGAACCTACCTCCGAGCGTGAATCTTCAAAATGTGTGTGCGTCCCTCGTTATCGGGTAACGAAAATTCCACACGCCGGTCAAGACGTCCGGGCCTAAGTAGCGCAGGATCTAGCGTGTCCGGCCTGTTCGTTGCCATTAACACTTTGATGTTCCCTCGAGGGTCAAATCCATCCAGCTGATTAATCAACTCCAGCATCGTTCTTTGTACTTCGTTGTCCCCTCCTGCTCCGTCGTCGAATCGTGCACCGCCGATGGCGTCGACCTCGTCAAAGAAGATGATACATGCTTTCTTCGAACGAGCCATTTCAAAGAGCTCGCGAACCATGCGAGCACCTTCGCCAACGTATTTCTGAACCAACTCAGATCCGATTACCCGAATGAAAGTGGCATCAGTGCGGTTAGCGACCGCACGAGCACAAAGAGTTTTGCCTGTTCCAGGTGGTCCGAAAAGGAGAACGCCTTTTGGAGGGTCAATACCAAGTTTAACGAATCGTTCTGGCTAAATGGATGTGAATGGATTGCTTGTTTCTTTCGGTGACACATACTGAAAGTAGAGGTGTCTCGACTACTTCGCGGAGCTTTTCGATTTGCTCCTTGCAACCCCCAACGTCGGAGTAAGTGACATCTGGCTTGTCTTCCACTTGCATCATCGTGACTGATGCGTCAATCTTTGGCGGCAGGGGTATCTGAATCTGATATTTGTTCCGGTCCACTCTACACGAAGATTGTGGGAAGAGAAGAAAGAGGCAATAACTCCACGTACCCAACACGCATGCCCTCTTCAATATCTGTGGGCGCAACGCGTTCGCCCAGTCCAACGACAAACTTTGCGATTTGTTTGATGTTGATAACATACTTGTCTTGTTCATCAGCGCCTTTCTGGCCTTGCACAGCTCCAGCGGGATTGACCGCACGAGCCAATTCTGCCTTCTTAGGATCCACGGGAATTATCTTTGTACAACGCGCGACTTGAAGGGGATGTTCGCCCATACGTGCGCGATCAGCAGCAAGGTCCCATAAATTTGGTGCGGCCAGCCCAGTATCCGACTCCTTTACGCCAAGTTTCTCGTCGATTCGTTTCTGGACTTCTTTTATGTCTGTTTCAATCTTTTTCAACTTGGCAGCGTATGGACCTTGACCCTACAAGATACGTTACTAACTGCCCCAAGCAGAAGGCGAGTGTGGAACGTGCATAGGTCTTGAGGATTTGGATGTCACTATCCGTGAGTGCTGCAGAGCACATGAGAGAAACGTCGATCAATGAACGGAATGACTTGCCTTGAATCTTCTCCTCTTTCTCGTCTACTTTCTTCTCGACTGGTAAAGGGTCAACATGCTTGACATAGTGCAGCATGAGCACGACATACATTTCTCCCAGTCTCTATATATCCCGTCAGTAATTCCAGAAACTACAGTCGAGAGCGACGACTTACGCTTTGGGAGGCATCGTGGAGGTCAAGGACTATGATCGTGCTGACGTTAGGCACGGGGACGCGTCATTGTGGTATGCGCGTCTCGGCCACTCCCGGTAGAATTCGAATTCCGCTTTGGGACTGCGCTTGACACCTAGGATAGGCTCATCTTGCGCATCACAACCACGATGGCTGGCGCACTACAAAATGCAAAGCGCGACCTCTCAAAGATTGCGGATGAGGAACACGAATCGCGCTTCGGTCAAGTGTTCGGTGT
Source organism: Austroboletus novae-zelandiae (assembly GCA_038090275.1). Taxonomy (NCBI): domain Eukaryota; kingdom Fungi; phylum Basidiomycota; class Agaricomycetes; order Boletales; family Boletaceae; genus Austroboletus; species Austroboletus novae-zelandiae. The sequence continues at coordinate 92,268 of JBBPML010000031.1, read as the reverse complement.
TTCTGGTCCCGTCGTGATCGCGGAAAACATGACCGGCGCCGCGATGTACGAGCTGGTGCGAGTCGGCCATGATGAGCTAGTGGGGGGTAAATCTATACCATCTGTGAGTGCTTTACGCAGCTAACTTTCATTTCAGAGGTTATTCGGATAGAGGCAGACAAGGCGACTATCCAAGTGTACGAGGAAACATCGGGTGTCACGGTTGGAGATCCTGTTCTTAGAACAGGCAAACCTCTCAGCGTAGAGCTGGGTCCAGGTATGTAGCGCTCATATAACTTGATGCGTTGAATTCAGGGAGTCAGGCTTGATGGGAAATATCGTTGATGGTATCCAAAGACCACTGCGTGTAAGCCGCTTATTGTCTTGTTATTCATGGATCGATTCATCTGCGTAACCACTTAGTCCATCCAAGAACTTTCCAAGTCCATTTATATTCCGCGTGGTATCAACACCGAAGCGCTTGATCGCTCCCTCAAATGGGATTTTACTCCAGCATCTCTCAAAGTAATTTATCTAGTCAAATCTAGATGTACTCTTCTGATCGTGTATGTAGGTTGGTGACCACATATCTGGGGGTGATGTCTTTGGTGGTGTTTACGAGAATTCACTTGTGAACAACCACAAGATCATGCTTCCACCCCGCGCACTTGGTACTATTACCCACATTGCAGAGAAAGGAAGCTATGCTGTCGATGTTCGTATTTATATGCGTTTTTACACCCTCTTGAGTGCTTAATCACCGACTATTAGGATATTGTTCTGGAAACTGAATTCAACGGTCGAACCACAAAACACACCATGATGCAATTATGGCCTGTCCGCGCGCCCCGCCCGGTTACTGAGAAGTTGACAGCAGATTACCCGCTGTTGACCGGTCAACGAATCCTTGACGCACTTTTCCCGTAGGTCGCTCGTATCTTTCGGACAGGCTCCTCATAATTATCTTTAAAGATGCGTTCAAGGAGGTACCACGGCCATCCCCGGTGCCTTCGGGTGTGGCAAGACCGTTATTTCTCAGGCGTTATCCAAGTACTCCAATTCTGACATTATCATCTACGTTGGATGTGGAGAGCGAGGGAACGAGGTTTGTTTATTGAAACGCCATTTAAACCCTACTCACCACCGTTATAGATGGCTGAGGTTTTGATGGAAGTAAGCGTATTGATCGTTTGTTAATTTTTTATTTGTTGATCCCCCGAAAGTTCCCTGAACTGTCCATGGAAGTCGGCAATCGCCAAGAGCCAATCATGAAGCGCACCACACTTGTTGCAAATACATCAAACATGCCCGTCGCTGCCCGTGAAGCATCTATCTACACCGGTATCACGCTGTCGGAGTACTTCCGTGATCAGGGATCCAACGTATCCATGATGGCAGACTCTACGTCACGCTGGGCAGAGGCCCTTCGTGAAATATCTGGTCGTCTAGCAGAGATGCCGGCCGATTCTGGATATCCTGCATACTTGAGTACCAAACTGGCAAGTTTCTACGAGCGTGCTGGCAAGGTTAAATGTTTGGGAAGCCCGCAGCGACAGGGTACGGTGTCTATCGTTGGAGCGTGAGTTTTTCCGCGACTCGATCGGTTTCGTTTCATTGATTGGTGGCTAGTGTCTCGCCTCCCGGAGGAGACTTTGCCGACCCAGTCACATCAGCTACGCTTAATATTGTCCAAGTTTTCTGGGGTCTTGACAAGAAGCTTGCGCAACGCAAGCATTTCCCTTCGGTTAATTGGAATCTCTCGTACTCCAAGTACACTAAGGTGCTCGAGTCCTTTTACGAGCGTGACGCACCCGGTTTCGTCGAGCTCCGTGTCCGCACGAAAGAGATTCTTCAGAAGGAAGATGATCTGGCGGAGATTGTCCAACTCGTCGGCAAGAGTGCCCTTGGCGAGAATGACAAGATCACCCTTGAAGTTGCGAGAATGCTCAAAGACGACTTTTTGCAGCAGAATGGCATGAGCGAGTACGACCGCTACTGCCCATTCTACAAGACACATGCAATGTTGAGGAACTATGTTGCATTCTACGAGGCTGCCTTGAAAGCAACCGCGCAAGGCGATTTAACGTTCGCCAGAATTAAAGAGTCCGCTGGAGACCTCGTTTTCAAACTCTCGCAGATGAAGTTCGAGGTACGGTATACGATTTATTGGTAGAGCATGTCGTTGACCTTTATTTGTTTTCAAGTCACCTTCGCAAGGCCAGGAACCTATTATGCAGAAGCTGGATGCTCTGCACACGGAGATACAAGATCGTTTCCGCCAAATCGTGGAGTAGACTGAGACTTGCTTTCGCGCTTGTACCGTATTGGAAGTAATACCAGTAATCTTCAATCATCGAGCGTCTCACCAATCAAATGGAATCGTGGCTACGTGTACACGCACACATTTCTGAGTTGGATAATATACATGACTGCACACTGCAGAGTCCATTTGAGTGCACGACTTTGACGCCTACAACCTCTCCTTGAGTGAGATTTGTCATCGTTGGTACTTACCACCAAACCGCCATGGCGAACACTACAATCAAGGGCGCGTTGGCCATTCACGGACAAAATCCGCAGGTCTGTATTCACTCTGTATTCTGAGGTATTTTTTCCACTCATTTAATGCAGTTTCTAGTGGAAACTGTGATCCGGAATCGCATATGGGAGTCATCATTCTGGAAAGAACATTGTTTTGCGTTAACAGGTGGGTTTCCCACTTCATCATGAACCAAGCTACGACATATTGAGGACACGCTCAGCCGAGTCGCTCATCGATAAGACCATCGAACTCCGTTGCATCGGGGGAGTCTATGGCAATCAACGTCCTACCGAGTTTCTCTGCCTGCTTCTGAAGCTCTTACAAATTCAACCGGAAAAAGAAATTTTGATCGAGTATCTTCAAGCGGATGAATTCAAGTGAGCGTAGTCGTCCTTTCTGATGGACGTGTCTCACCGGGCGACTAGATACATGAGAGCGCTTGCAGCCATGTATATCCGGATGACGTTTCGTGCGGTGGAAGTATACGAGATTCTTGAACCACTCATGAAGGATTACAGAAAGCTGAGGTATCGGGATATGTGTATGTGTTTTCAGGCTGTTTCCCTCAAGTCGCTCATCCCTCCGACAGCTGGATACTCGCTGGTCTACTTTGATGAATTCGTCTACAACTTGCTCACTGAAGAAAGAGTGTGCGACATCATTCTACCTCGGATAGCCAGGCGGCAAACGTTGGAAGAGAATGGTGAAATTGGACCACGCAAGAGTCGGCTGTTGGATGCGATGGAGGGCAAGAGCGAAGACGAAGGAAGCCATGGGAGCCGTAGCGCAAGTCGAAGTGCCTCCAGGTCAGGAAGCCCGAGCTCGGACAGATATCGTTCCCCTTCCGTGAATGGACGATATGTTTCCAGAAGTCCAAGTCGTTCACGGTCACCCAGTGTTTGAAACACGGGACGGACCCTGCCACATGTCGTCATTACAGTGACCAGTGGTTGGCCCGCGAAGATGCCAGTCTATAGACATGGCAGTGGTGGTCGCACGACGCACGCTCGTAAATCTTTGCCTTGTCTTACGCGAATCATTCAAGCAATCTGGTACGAGTACGTAGCACGTCTTCGAGTTCTAACGAACTATCTCAACGAATAGTTGCATCACATGCTTGTCTCATCACTCGACAACTTCCTATCGTAGCAACCAGACTGTATTGTAGTCCAAAATGCATTTAACTATGATATCATCGTTGAGCTGGCATATGATAGATTGATCTGACACTGTCGTCGCTTGAGGATTTCCGCAAATTTGAACATCCACAACGTGGCACTTCAAACGGCCCCACAAACACAAACACCCGATAGATTGGAAACAGAACCTAAAATGAAGGTGTAGTATTGGAAAAGCATTTACTCCATTGGCTGAACTAAAGGCTTTTTCAAATTCTCCGTCTTGAAAGCGAGAAGTTGGTTCGACAGCTCTCTCCAGCGTTCTGACACAAGAGGCATTTTTTGTACTGCTTCCGGGGACAGGTAGCCTCGGTTTCGCCATTCTGTATACCAAGCTGAACAAGACATAAGATTTCGGGTCTCCAGCGAGTCCAATGAAAACGCACTTATATCATTACGACGAGTTGGGGCGGCAGAAACACGATCCGTCTGACCCTTGACGCAGTCGCGCAATGCAAGAGAATTATAGTACTGGCAGAATACGCTGCCCCCATTGGCTTCTATGGCCTTGATGGCACTCTTTGATGCACGGGAAGGGGTGATGTGCACAGGTGCCTTGAGGAATTCAGCACCCTACACATTGCGACACTGGTGTGAACGGAAAATGTCTCAAGAATGGAAAACACGCACGTTTCCCAAAAGTTTGATCCCGTCGTGCACGTTATGCACGCACCCGCTCAAGAGTAGTTCCCTTGCTGTAATGGGTCTCTCCGGCGTCGAATGCAAGCGGCCTTGATCTACCCAGTGTTGAAGACGGTCCAGGTTTACTGCAGCATATGTTTTGCGGTTCCTGCACGAATGTTGGGGACAAAGTGACAGTGTACTGACGGTACATACGGGTTGACAAAACCCTTCTTGGGGAACTTTTTGAGTATTGTCGTCTGACCGCCTTCGAACCCAACCCTGGGATTTCCATTACCGGAGCGAGCTTTCTGGCCCTTGTGGCCGCGTCCGGAGGTGCCACCGTATCCCGAGCCCTGACCTCGTCCAACGCGTTTTTGCTAGCCAAATGTCAATTACACCCCAAGATATGTACCCGGACCAAGCGTACGTTGTGCAGCGAACCGGGGGCCGCTCTTAAATTTGAGAGCGATACGCGAGCAGCCCCTGAACGAACGACAGAGGACATGGCTGATGAAAAGAGTAAGACCGTTGGGCAAACCAGACGTGAAACTGGAAGAAGTTGGTCACGTGATTGTGCATGTCACCGTCTCTGGCTCCGCTCGACTCTTATCTTTCTCTCTTGTGGCAGGTCTGTCAAAAAAACTTTCGGGAGCACTTGATAAAAGAAAGACTCGATTACTTAAGTGAATCCGTTTCCTGTCTTTTCCGTCACACAGTGACTCGATCCATGACTTCCCTAAAGCCCTTAATCGCCATTTGCGGGACGACTGGAGTCGGGAAGTCCAAGCTTGGCGTGGAGCTTGCGCTCAAGCTTGCCAATGAGACCTATCAAGATAGCCCCAGCGACCATCGATGGCGTGGCGCACGTATCATCAATGCCGACTCCATGCAAATCTATGCTGGCATGGACATAGTAACCAACAAGATCCCCCACGCAGAACGTATGGGTGTAGAGCACCTCCTTATGGACTTTAAGCAGCCAGGTGAACAGTATGTCGTCGGTGAATGGGTGCATGACGCCATCAAAGTGGTGAGTATCAAGATTGTTTAGCAACGTGTCGTCTGATCTTCAGGAACAGATCGAAGAGACGCATAAAATGAACCAAATACCTATCGTAGTTGGCGGGACGTCTTACTGGATTCAGCATCTCCTCTTTCCTGATAGACTAGCTAATAAGGACCCAAAGTCTACACTTGGGGTCACCGCTGGCTACCCGATGTCGACTTCTTTGCAGCAATCCGTTTCCCAATTGACACCACATCTTTCCAACCTTTGGGCTGAACTTCCAGAATCTCCACCAAATGCAGTCGATCACCCAGAGGATGCGATCTCTCTGCATGAATTACTGCAGGCTTTGGACCATCCAGTAGCATCTCGATGGCATTGGAGAGATACCCGCAAGGTCTTGCGTAGCCTACAGATTATGAAAGAAACAGGCAGAATTCCAAGCGAGATTATAAGTGAGCAATCGCAGAGTCCACTTATCCCTCGGTGGGTTTATAATTCATTTTGACTCAAACGGTTTGAAATAGATATTTTTAAAGATATAAGACACTTTGCTTCTGGCTGTATGCACAACCCTCGGCACTAAATGCACGTCTTGATGAGAGAGTTGACGATATGATCAAGGTTTGCTAATTTCCTGCTTGTCTTTTCATTCGAGACAATGACGATTTTTCTCTATGAAGTATGGTCTTCTTGACGAGATAAGGTCCCTGCAAAAAACGGTTTCCTTGACCGAAACCTCTTTGGTTAACGCGGATGACGAGTCAAATACCAAACTAGACTACACGCTTGGCATTTATCAATGCATTGGTACGCGGAAGTTTTCTTTGAGCGCATGTGACTCATTTGTCAATAGGATTTAAGGAATTTCGTAAATTTCTCTCGTCAACCAATGGCTCTAAGGAGGCCTTCGGTAAGGCGGTAGAAAATATGAAACAATCCACTCGCAAATATGCCAAACGACAGATCACTTGGTTGCGGAATAAATTGCTTCCAGCGGTTCACAGTGCTAATGTGCACTTTGGAAGCGAAATTCCAGTGGCTTCGATGTATGTTCTCGATGCTACAGGTATGTAATCGAGCAACTTATCAACTGTGGATCATAATAGTTCATTTCTTCTAGTTTTGGGCGACCAATGGAAAACAAATGTTTTAACCCCTGCAGAATCAATTATGAGTTGTTAGTTGAATCAAAATGCATGATTGTAGCTGATTCCCCCTTCAAGCTTTTCTACGAGAAGAAGAACTTCCACCTCCTGCGTCGTTATCCATGGTGGCGAAAGAAATGCTTGTTAATCGGAACAAATCAGTTGAGTACGTCCGTTGGTTCGCGGGGGTGGCGTTGCGTCTCACGTTTCGGTATTAGCCCCACCCACACCCTGCGAACCAGACAGAAAATCGTATGCACGGTGTGTACGACAAATCCCCGGCGACCAGTGATGATAGACGAACAAGAGTGGGACGCGCATCGAGGGAATCGATTACACAGGCGGCTTGTTGCCAAGTTTAGAAAGGGCTCGGGAGACGGGCCTTTGCGATCGCCGGGCAGTGTCGCTTCCGGAAGGTCTTCCACTGGCGGGAGCGCTACCTCTGATGAATCCTTGCATATTTCTTCATAATGCCATCCAGGTGGGCTTTTTGTCAGTGTGTGGCTGCTTTGCACGGATCATGATTCATATGCTCGTGCAGGCGTAAAGGGCACAGGGTTTCCACCCATATTTTGGCGCCTTACGGGGGATAACTATGTGGGTGAGTCAAGGGTCGCTGAGTTGACCATGGTGAAACAAATGATCTGGTTGATGACTGGCTGCGGGGAGGTGGGTCCTCGTCGACATTCTTTGGGTACGGCTGCTTGGGCTCGTGCGGACGATCGTGAGCGGATGTGTCGGGCAGGGCGGTAGCTAGGACAACCACCAAATAGCAGAGATGCGATGTACGACGTTTAGACAGGAAAAAAAAATTGAAGTGTGTTGTTGGACATCGCCGCCGCAAGTGCAACGTCGTTTGCCGCCTTCTAGCACTCGGGTCTGTGGTCGGCGCCGTGAGGTTGGTCGTAATTTCGCCGCTCACGACGTTCGTTGCGCCCTGGACGTGCGCTACGTCGAACAAACACTGGATCGACCCGCTTAGCCGTTTTCTCGTGTCTTGAACTATGACCTCGATGGCGGAGGTCCCGGCTTACTTGTTGCAAGGTGTCCCTGCCTTGCAACCGCCTCATCTCGAGGGCCTCTCGGATCCTTCTCTTTCCACTGAAATTTTGCCAGGTCCTCCTTCCCTGCTCTCCGTTCAGCAGGCTGCACAGAAGCGCGACCCAAAGAAACCATCCGCTTTCGTGTCCTATCTCCCTACGTCGGATCCAGGCTCCACTTACTCGGGCCTCACAGCCAGTGCGCTCAGCGTCTCGGAAGTCGACGGTCCTCGTCGAAAAAGAGTCAGAATCGACAAAGGGTACGTTTCCACCTCCTCTTTTTCTACATCGCTGGCGCATTCTCTAACCGCTTCCCCCTCGCAACCCTTGTCCCTCCTGTCCACCTTGTCCTTCGTCCGCTGCTCATCTACACATCCAGGATTGCAAACGGCCGTGCCCAAAGGGCCAGTGCAAGAAACTTGAACAACAACGGTGGCATCAGCAACCACTCTCTGTCTTTTCCCGTGTCGGATCCAACTCTTCTGGACGTACCGCCTTCCCGCCAGCCCAGCATGCCACCTGGCCTCGACTCCGACCCCTTCCCGGTGCAACCCGAATCAGACGACCCGTCAGTATCAATGTCTCGTGCGAATTCGCTCCCTGGGTGTGAAGATTTCGTTGCGCCCACTATAAGTGAGAGAGCGAGACCAACAAGACGAGATAAGGGGAAGGGGAAGGAGGTAGACCGAGGGATTAGAGTGAAAGAGGAACCACCCGGGATAATCTCCCTCTCTCCTGAGCCTTCTTTGCATTTGGGTCTAGTGCGTATTCCTTGAGACATTGCTGGTTTTTCTCCCCTCATTTTTTTTTAATTTTCGGTCCTCAGTTGAACGAAGATCACTGTTCATCATGCCGATCTTTAGGTGCACTCGTCTATTGCGATAGCTGTCCTCGAGCATTTCATCTCTGGTGCTTGGACCCTCCCATGGAGGCAGTTGACCTCCCAGAAGGTGAAAAATGGTTTTGCCCGGGCTGTATCACCCGTAGAGTATGCCATCCAGCGATATCTTTTGTATCTGCAACGCTAACTCATGTTTTACAGAACCCACCACCCAAGCCCGCACCATCATTCATGTCTCCTCTCATCCACATTGCTCAAACGGGCATCCCTAGAGAATATCAGCTCCCAGAAGAAATTCGAGGTTTTTTCAAGGATGGTTCGTGACCTTTCTTTTCCAAACGGTGTCGCATTTTAGCGTCTTTTAGTTGCCACAGGTACCAACGGAACTTATGTGGATAGCTCTGAGTTGAAGCAGCCTCGCCTCAAGTAAGTGCGGGGTTTACCCTTTCTTCCTCCCTTCAACTCATATCTCGCAGTCGTCATGGACAAATCGAAGACCGTGATCAATATCGATTGAAGGACAGAAATGGTGTGCCCGTGTTGTGTTTTAGATGTGGCACGTCGGCGCTACCGAGCAGTCTTTCTGGTTGCGCATCCTCGAAAAAGCGTCCGCGTAGGTCGACTTCCCTCGCACACAGTTTGTCACCGGAAAGTGGAAGAGCGATCCTTTCTTGCGATTATTGCAATCTCCACTTCCACCTTGATTGCCTTGATCCTCCTCTTACGTCTATGCCTTCCTTTGGAAAGAAATGGATGTGTCCAAACCATGCTGATCAGGTTCTTGTGAGTTCTCGATAACATTACGTCCATTGTTGGCATTCGCTCAAGCAACGGACACCCCTCTTGGTCACATAGCAGCGGAAGCGACGTATTCCAAAGCAAAACGCTGCACCTATTGACATCACTGAACTCAATCAGTGGAACAATGGCAATATCGAGATTATACACCCGCAGTCTGCAGCGATGACGGAGAAGCTCGTCCTAGACGAGGTTCTTATAAATGGGAGACGGTACAGGGTTCCTGAACGCGTCATTATGCTCGACTTCTGGGGCAAGATAAGCCAGGATCAACATCCAGAACCAAGGTGAATCTGATGATGGAACCTAGACCTGAAGAGCTGATCGTATCTCCACAACAGAGAAAAAGATATTATATCTGTGTCGTCGTCACCACTGACCTCATTGAGTTCTCTTGACGAGACGGATCAGGGAAATCTCTCCCAGCCATCGTCCTCCAGGGAACCTCTTGCCTCGTTCGATGATTTGCGCATTGCACAGGCAAGTTGAATGTCTGTCTGGAAATGCACCGTAAACTTATGTTGCCCCAAAGCTCTTATGTGATCTCCATGACTCATTTTTGCCGAAAGGTAGATCTCCGACAGCTATCGAGCACTCCAAGCTATTTTCTACATCGTATAATGTACCAAGTCAAAAGGTGGCGGAGAGGGCAATGGTTGATTCTGGTACCCAAACCGATTTTGAGCATCAAGCAGCACCCTCTGCGTCGGAACCGAGAATAATTGAGCTCAAAGAATCCACGACGGGGATTGTACCCAAGGTGAGTATATATGATTACCTGGGTTTGAAGGTGACTTTACTGGGAACAGCGCAAAGCACCCTCCAGAATGTCTGTTAGGAATACCATGGAAGCCACTGCTGATACGGCATCTCAATTACACGCTTCTACCGACCTTTCTAATCCCGCCAAATCAAAGAGAGCAAAGATTGCCCCGAAGCAGGAAATTGAAGAAATTGAATTGATGCCCAGGCTAGTTAGGGAGGTGGGACAAGCACAGCTGCGACGCGAAGAGACCGTTACTGAAACAATCTGTAGCCCAATACTTCCCGACGAGGGGAGAGAGGAAGGGGCAGGGGCAGGGGCCGGAGAGGCCGACGCGGGGGCGGTTCAACTGTGGTACATCGTGCGCCTTCGCCTGTGCCATTAGAGCAGCCTATACCCACCGTACCTGAACCTGCGCTACCACTCCTTCCGCCTGCTACGCAGATCCCTTCGAAACCTGTGACACCCAAGGCCTCCGTAACGATCACCCAATCTGCCACATCATCTACACCTACTCTCAAAATCCGGCTGCCACGATTGTCTGCGGTTAGCGCCACTACGCAGTCTAACTTGGCAGTTCCTGTTCTACAATCTCCCCCACTCACGGTCTCGCCAGCACCGGAAACTGCCACATCACACGGCTCGCGATCACGACGGCGGTCAATACGTCGTCAGGATTCGGCGTCCGTTTCCGTGAGTGGTACATCATCATATACAGCAGAAGCGGTAGAAGACTCGGAGTCGGCGAAACCAAGTAAGCAACGGCGCTCGTGCCCATTCTTTTTATTTTAACTGACAGCATGCACTCAGAGCACAAGCGACCGAGGGGCAGAAAGCGTGTTGAATCAACATGAGTGGTCGATGTTTGGTGGTAGCCGCATCTTGTTATTCTTATAGCATAGGTATATTGTAGGTGTTGTATTGGGGGAAGGTTTGTGTCGGAAGCGGATTTATGATCCAGCCGGAGCATGCGCGACTTCTCCCGACAGTGACGATGTCGATGAGTAGGATATGCAACCGAAGCCTCCAGCGCAGATCGTTTCATGTTCGACGTGCGCCCGAACCTCCAAACGCGCAGATAACGCAGCTTCTGGCTTTCTACGCTGCGCATCCCCCGCACCCGCTCACGCTGAACTCGCTCGTCGCCTTTGGCCAGCCGCTCACCCCACAATCCGTCCTCCGCAGTGTCTCCTTTGTCCTCTCCGAGATCCCACGCCGTCTCGCACGACGGGTGCGCGCGCTCGAGGCCCTCCCGTTCATCGTCGGCACCAATCCCTACGTCTCCCGGACGCTCCATGCGTTTAGACAAAGCTTCCAGTTTCTGGCGAGCTACCCGCCCGTCACGACCCTCGAAGAGAATGCTTCCTTCACCGCCGAGCTCAGCCAATTGGTGGAAAGCCATCGGAACGACATACCAACCATGGCCAAGGGGTTCGTCTCTCCTTCCACTGACCACACGCCTGTTGACTTTTTTTTTCTATTCAGTTTCCAGGAATGTGCCAAGTACATGTCTCCGACGCAGATCAGCACTTTCTTGGACGGCGCCATTCGTAACCGGATATCCGTTCGTCTGATCGCTGAGCAACACATTGCCTTGTCTCAAGCCCTGGGTGATCACAGAGGTGGACCCACATCTCACTATGGCATCGTCGACATGGCCTGCTCCCCAACCGCAATGGTTAACATGTGCGGCGCATTCGTGAGCGAGCTGTGCGAAGCCACGCTCGGAGTCGCTCCGACCGTCACAGTGGACGGAGATCGAGACGCGACGTTTGCGTGAGTCCAGATCCTCCGTCTTCTACGCGCGTGTGCGGTTCTGATTTGGCCCCAAATGTTTAGCTACGTTCCCGTCCATCTCGAATACATCCTCACCGAGATTCTCAAGAACGCTTTTCGAGCGACGGTAGAACACCATTACAAGATGCACGGCACGACGTCTACACGTCCGGTCGCGCCGGTTACCATCACGGTTTCCCCTTCGCTCGACTCGCCCTTCCTTTCAATTCGCATCCGAGATCAGGGCGGTGGCGTGTCCCCTTCGAACATGGCGCGTATATTCTCGTACGCGTTTACCACCGCAGGAAGTGCCGAGAGTGATTGTGGCGGTGGACCTTATGCTGCGCAGCACGTTGGCGGGAGTGCCGCCGTGGGTAGGAGCGCGGGCGCAAGCGGGGGAAATCTGTTTGGCGAGATCACGGGCAAGGGCGTGCAAGTCGGACTGGGCACGATTGCTGGTTTGGGGTACGGACTTCCCATGAGCAGGCTATATGCGAAATATTTCGGTGGCTCTCTCGATTTATTCTCGTTGGATGGCTGGGGTGAGTAAATCCGGGACTCTTGTCTGTTTTCCTGTGTCGATACTTCTTTTTTTACAGGCAGTGACGTGTATGTGAAACTGCGCAGCGTCGACCAAGCTGGCAACGCTCAGATTTGACCTACGACGCTGGCACACACGAACACACTTTCTTCTAGATCTAGATACCGTCACCTCGTGACTCATAGTATTCCCCAAACCATCTTTTGGGTCTTTCGTTTGTGAGAGTTCTAGATTTGATAACCCCCAATCATCATCCAGGGTTTCTCTCGTTCTTCTCGAACTTGAAGCTTGAGAAACAACAGGACTCACTTCCAACATCCAACCCAATTGAAGAGTATATATTCCACCCCTGATTCAACCGTAGCATTGTTGCAGGATAGTGACACCGTTTCTTTGCTCAATAATTACCTGCATGGAAGTGTACATGTATAATATGATAGGTTATATATATCTGATCACTGCTGAGCATTATTCTTCCTTTCGGCTTCCTCGCATTCCTCTCGCCATTGTTTCCCAAACTTGAGAACCAACAGGACCAACACCTCCATGATGGTCAACAGACCAGCCCATAGAGTGTACAACCCACCGTTCCCAATACTGTCCTACAAGAATGTTCGATTGTCACAACTTTGCCATCAGGAAAACGGCTTACCAGCAGAGGGATAGCAATTTCAGCTGCGACGAACGCGAGTATTCCTCTATATGCACTATTTGCCGCAACAGCAGTCGAAGATCGCCCTTTGTTAGCATCAACGATATAGGCCAGCATGCTAGTATACATCCATCTGTCAACGGAAAAAGTGATTCAGCGGTTTGACTGCATCTGATTGGAGAGTGGACCAACGTTGCAGAAAAAGTGGCGATAAATAGCATGACACAGATCGCAGCTACAGGCTGGTGGGTCTGGCAAATCCAAGCATAGCCTATCGCAGAGAGGGGGAGACACGGCATAGCTAGTAATGTACTCTGCAGACGCATCTATATCCCAAAAACGTAAGACATTGACGGGCTATGGTCGGACAGGGTACCCACTTCAGGATCTATTTTTCCCCCATGCTCGCTTCTGAGTCTCTTCAATGATCTGTCGGACCATCGACCACCAAGGATGCTACCGCATATACTCCCTGTAACCAAGATTACTTATGAAGCGTAGTATAAACTTAGACAGATGACTCGCCTGCTCCATTGCAAAGTAAGACAAGGCCCGTATATAATGCATCATAGCCATACGATGATGACAGAGTCATTGCACAAGTATAGGAGAGACTATATGTAAAACCAAATATCAAGCCTAACGCTACATAAGTATCTTGGAACATTTTATATTCTGGATTGAGCTTACCAGAGACGAGAAGTATGGCATTATTATTCCACCGCTTCAACACCAGGATGATGGGAGGGAAAGGGTTGACGTCCGTAAATGATAGTGTAACATCCTTCACATCCAAAGTATCGGGAAGAATCGTTCCGGCTTCCAACATCACAATAGATTTCTTCGACGGCGTCTTCTGCGGATTGTCTGTGATAGGTTTCTTGATGATAACCGTCGACACATGAGACATGTTCAGTCTCCTGCAAAGAACATTCTGATATGAGAGACTCCTCTCTTTCCGAAAGCTGTCCTTGAAGAAGAACAAGGATACCAGAACAACGCCTCCGGCGATAAGCATAAACCAGAAAACTGCCCGCCAGCCAAAGGCTTGTGTAAAGACCCCGCCAAGAAAAGGGCCCATGGAAGAACCAAGAAGTGGCGCCGAATAGTATATTCCCATCTTGCTACCCCGTTCATGAGGCTCGTATATATCTGCAAGCGTGGCAGCAGCGATGGCCATGACTGCACCTGAGCTGCCCACGTACGTCAAGTCAGCCAAAATGTGAAATATTAGTAGGAATGAATCTCACCCGATAGCCTGCAGGGCTCGCATTCCTATGACGAGACCGATCGACCTTGAAGTGGCCACAACGACAGAACCGACGATAAATAGTGACATTGATGATAAATAGACGACCTAAACTTCAGATGATCAGTCCTGATATCAGTTGATATACAAAACGGACGAACCTTGCGGCCTTTAATCTCGCTTATAGCGCTCCACACTATAGGAAACAGACCTTGAACAAGAACAAAGACGGACATGCTCCAGCTAATATCTGAACTGGAAGCATGCAGAACCCGCTCGATCTGCGCATTTGCGGCTATTGGAAATCCATATAGGAATGGGCTCCTTGAGGGAAGGTGCATACTCACGATTCTGGCAAGTGGTTGCAAGGCCAGCAATCAACGACGCGGAGGACACGATCACTAGCGTTAATGTCTAGGATCATCGGTTTGAGATCAGGGGAGTAATAGAGTGGTTTTACAAACCTTGCGAAAGTGGCTCCAGGTTCTAGGGTCATTGTGCACGGGTACATGCTCGATGTCATTGACAGTCTGTTCATGCGTGACCTGGCTGAGGCACAAATGAGTACTAGAACCACGAGGTGTGTTCAGGATAGGGTACAGACCTGGGGGACATTGTAGAAAGAGAGAGAACGCACACGAACCGAAATTAATAGTTGCTATGGGCCATGAATAAACCACTTCGCGTGGAGTTAATTACTCAGTGGGTTTACTCGTTGACTCCTTTTTCCCGGCCGCCGAGTGATATTTCCGTCTCAGTGCATCCACCTTGAGACCGCCAAGCACGGTTCGGGAATTGCAACAGTGCCGGAAGGGCCGCGGCGGTCGAAGAAACCCATTGGGCAATTGACACACTGTTGACTGGGTGGGCTATCCATCAAGTGTCGTCATGTTGAGGCGATGAAGCCCGAATTCTTTTCTCTTGTTTCCCGAAATCGCCGGTTCATGCCAAGTCCGCTTTACATAACTGCTATAAGTATGCGGAGATCGGAACGAGGAAGGGAAGAACAAGACGAGTCTCGAGAGACCACGGAATCGGAAGCGTTTTCGCTTCCTAAAAGAGAAGTATAATCGAGACCATGTTTATTGTGACCGGTGGGGTACCCAGAAGTATTTGGTGTTTGGTCATGTCGCCGATATACAGTCTAGTCTACGTACTACGTACAACCCCGGATCACATATAAAGCAGTAAAAGCAAACTTCAAGGCTTCAAAGGCACCGTACCGCAGACGCCGGTTCAGAAGGATCTCAAAGAGATCTGAGGGCGTACAGCCGTTTGACTCGCGCCCGACGGTCCTTCTACGGCCTTCCTGATCGACAATTCCAGGGCTTCTCTTACATCAGAATCAAGTTGCGCAGTCGCTTCCTTGAAGTTGACTGGGGATGAGGCTGCAAACGCGAGCAGTTGCGTGACTGCACTCGAGTGTACGCTTGGTGGCGGAGTCTGAGAAGGACGAAGCAAGAGTGCAACCGCGGGCAAGATGATACTCAAAATACGAGTGCCTGCGTTCACATGTCAGATCGGATATCGAACGATAATCTAAAGGCTTACGTTGCTCTGCTGTCGTCAGCGCAATGAGGGCAGAAAATGCTTTCCATACTTCTTCCATAGATACATTCATTTGCTCCGACAATGAGCCATCATCCAATTGAAACGAGATTCTAGCAACGAAGTGGATCAGCCCAGGTAATAGAAGCCGCACGCAAGTGCGGAGCAGGTCATTTCCAGAAGCGGCGATGATAATAGTTTTCGCGCAGTGAACAGCAACGACGGTCGTCTGAATCCTTTGTTCAGAAGCATTCCCAGGTTAAGAACGACGATCTTACATCATCATTCTCTTCTAGCTTCTGCGAGATTACGAAGCATAGCTGTTCCACCGCCCCACGAGCAACTTTCGCCTTCGGAGGTAAACTAGTCAAGATAAGAACGGCTGCCAGTAAATTCGATTTGATTTTTCTAGTGGAAATCAGTCCTTCTCTACCACTGTGAACATATTCAGCATCCGAAGAGAACCGAAAGTGTAACAGAACCGACCGCATTTCGTCGACATGAAGAAGACATGATGACAGCATACCGTGGATCAGGCTGTCATAACGATCACGGACTCTGGAGTGACAATCTACCGATATCAGAGACTTGAGTGCAGGTAAGGTTGGAGTTATTAGATCGATGTCCAGTGTTTCGTCCTTCAACAATTCTAACGAAAACTTTGAGTTAGATAATAATGGCGTGACGTCGTCAAACAACCATACCTGCATATAGAATACAACCCACGCCTCTTACGTCCTCCCGGACATTCCCTTCTGTAGTTGATGCGACGAGTTGGAATGCGGCCATCGCGTAATTTACCATCTTGGCCAGCTCCGGAACCGTTCCGGCTGTACGCAAATCTTCAGTAGATGAAGCTCAATACACAACTCTACTCACACATAGCTGGAGCACCTTGATTATGTCGAACGTGGCGTAGAACGTACGCACAGATCTTCAAGCAGTGAGTACGGACTGAATTAGGAGACAATGCTTCGTTCCTAAGGAGGAGATGAGAACAGAAATGCCAAATGAATTCGGAGGCTTACGGCGCCACGACGCTCTCGATGCCGAGATGACCAAAATGCTTAGCAAATACTGCGAGAACCTCCAACAGATGAGCAAGGGTCGCCGCATTTTCTACCATTGCCATTCGGTAGCACAAACTGGTGAACTCTTTGAAGACAGTGGGCTCTAAAAGCGCTTTGCCTGAGTAACGGGGGTCAATCAAGCATTTCAGGGCCCTAAGCGATGCGGCCACTGTAGTGCCACGTAAGTTGTGAGCCATAGACGAATGAGAGGAGGAGACTGCTAAAGCCTCATAGATGAGACCAAAGATGACGAAGAATAGTGGGGCCGGTTCAGAACGGGGAAGCTCCGGACTATTTGATGAGGGTAATGCCGCAGTCGAACTTTGCCCAAGAATAACACCAGAAACGTGTTCTTCACTGTGCTCCATTACATTTGCGACTGCTTGGAGAATGGTAGCCCAAGAATCAGAGTAATACTAGAATTTGGTCAGGTATGCCTGTGCAATGTTGTTTATCGACCTACTGGAAGCAGGACCACTTTCCCTAGATTTGCATACGAGGGATCCACGGAAACAACGGATAAGTCGTAGACAAACTCCGAATCTGCCCGGATGGTAGCATAATCGCGTAAACACGCAATCCACTGTGCAGCAAGAACACTCCTATGAGGCTTGATGACATCGAGAAGATAAGCTTGTTCCGAGGAAGCCATTTCCAATCGTGCCCATGCAGTAAGTATAGACACGGTCAACATGGCGGATGCGTTTGGACTGAGTTCCTCCAAGGTTCCCATTTTCAGATTACCAGAATCTAACATCGTGTGTGAGCTCATTCCAGGATAAACATACGTTCTTGCGTACCGTTCACTTCTTTAAGGGCGCTGACCAATTGTTTCAGGATACGCCCCATCCTACTTACATCCTTGACGACGCCACAACCAACATATACGGCGCAGGCATCAATTGCAGATGAGATAATTTCGGGAGTAGAGTCCGAAGAGAATGCAGGTGTAAGGGCGGCGGTAATTGGGGCTTGATGTTGCTCAAGCAGCAACGCTTCAGGGTAGTCTGGATCAGGTGCTTTGGAAAAGACCTAGATGACGATTAGCGCGAAACAATCAGTGAAAAAAGAAGCCTACTTGGATAATGTCACGTAGAACAACCAACCCTTCAAGACGGATCTCAGTGACATATGCTGCTGATGCAGTGAAAGCCATTCTGATTAAATCGGGTATACGAGTAACAAGAAGACCTTGCACAGGGATGCCTCGGCTACGGGCAAACAGGATATCGAAATGCTCCTGCCTTCCGGATTGACCGACAACGATGCAGATTTCATGCAAGCAATGCAGAGCAAACAACTGAGTTCTCCACCGAGACATTGTGACGGATAGCGACCTGTCTTGGTCAGAATTGTCCGTAGGCATCGCCGCGTTTAGGGACTGGCCTTCATCATCAATATTTCTGGAATTGTCAACCACTCTTTGAGTGGCGTTGGTTCGCAGCATGATCCTTTGGCATAGATCTATCCAAGCCGAAGGATTGTGGATTGCTGTCTGAGCAAGCCAGCTTGCGATGACGTTCCGGACACCCTCAATACTCGGATCGCCGTCCAGCATGGAAAAAAGGTCTTCTACCAGTCGATCACCACCAACTTTCGACACTACCAGCGCATCTTTTTGGACCAGCTGATACAATGCGTCGATGGCAGCGAGCCTCAGCTGTCGACGACTAGAACCGAGATACGTTCTGAAGCGCCCCACAGCTTCTGGAATGTCGACGTGTTCAGGGGCAAACATGAGCAAGTGTTGAGTGCACTTGATTGCCTCGATTAGAATGGTTTCGTCCTCTTCTAGCGAGAATTCCTGGACGAGATCAAGAACGAGCGATCTCGTTCGCGTCGACTCTTGAACGTCGGGTCCCAAAACCGTGATGATGGCATCGACGATGCGACAGACGACAGGGAAGGCCTGTAGATCACCACCGATGTTGACATTATTGAGAGTCCCGCCTTCCGCCTCATGAACGTCCGACATGTACGTTTTAAGCAGCATTCCAAGGGTACTTGGGACAAAGGGCGAAAAGGTCAGGCTAGCAGCATTTATAACCCTCGCCAAGGCTGTCAGAGCCCAAACATGAACGAGTGGATGTGGATCATTGCTGAGGGACATGAGTATGTTCACTGTTGTCTTCAAAATCGGTGCAGCAGCAAGACCCCCAACGTGCTCGTAGAGGGCCGCAAATCCTAGAGCACAGCCAGCACGACCTTGTGGGTCACGATTGTTGACAATATGATCGACCAACATCTTTGCTTGACTCGTCAAGAAAGCCGTTCCCGAGATACTCGCCAGACGTCCTATAGCATCGCTGCTGGCCCGTCGTAGTAGGGGATCCCCATCAACGAGTGCATCCTGTAGTTACCCGAGTTAAAAACGACCGACGTTGGAAACCATAGATTACCTTGAGTAACAAACTCAAAGGCGTGGTTACTTGAGAATGCCCAAGAGTTTCTTTCGCTTGGCGAGAATGCGACTCCATTGCACAACGGAGAGCGCGAGCGATAGCTACCACGCTATTAATGAGTACGGCGGCCTTTCGACCCAAGTTCTTGTCGAGTTTCTGGGACTTCATAGATTCGACGAGCTGCGTCACGGTCCGGGTCACCGTGGCCAAGTCTTGGCCGGGAAGTAATCGAGCGAACAGTTCAATCGAAGCATCCACAACAGCTGACATTGAGGGTGGACAATCGAGGATCGTACGCTCATTATTAGCAGGGACGGCCAGGCATAATGAGAGCGTATCGTGTTCGCATGATCCGAGTACTGGTGTACGTAACTAGGGACAAGTTAGCGGACTATCATCCAAGACAATTTGAGACACGTACGAGTAAATCTGTAAGGTCCTCGATCTGTTCTTGCGTAGATTTATTAATCTCCAGTCCTTTAGAAAGGGCTTCGGCTTCGTCGTTTACAACGTCCATTGTAGTCACTCCATGTCCAAATCCGTCGGTTGTTTGCCAAACAGTGGTAAAGGCACCGGAAGAAGACGCAATAGATGCTTGCATCGCAGAAACACCATCGCCCTCCGGCCCTGCGAAAACGGATATGGTAGAGTGTAGTAGACTAGACTGAACGGAGTCGGTCAACGTCGATGGTCCTATTGCAGTAAAGCACTGGAACACTCTCCGACGAAGCAAGCTCTCTCTCATTCGAAGGGATGAAGCTTCTGTTTCGGAAGAAGATTCCTCTAATGGTTGGGATGAAAATGCTGCCGTGAATGCGAGGGCGTTGCTCAATAGTGAGGATATCCTTCGAGAGACGTCCAGGGTGACTAGAGGAGAATTATGGAGGAGGAAACATAGGATTGCGCCGAGCGTGCTCTCCCGGACATGAAGCAGAAACTCCCACTCGGTGGCACTGCGACCCGGAGCATTGTCTTTACTTGTCGTCTTGGGCAACGCATTGCGCCAGAGTACCAAAAGTTGAGGAAGATGCGACCGAACGAAATTGCGTCCAAGTAACATTAAGGAGGATATCAGGATCCACGCAACCTCCACTTCAACACCTGCAATACGGACTTCGTGTTCGCTTGCACGCTTGAGAAGATTTGTAGCTGTATCGAGGACGTTTGACGCGATGTCGAAGGAGACATACAACGGACGATGTGGGATGATCGCGACCAAGCCTGCCAGACCATAGGCACGTCCCAGAGCACGCCGCTCAATGCCGGAAGGTGCTGCGGGAGATTGTAGAGTCTCCATATCACGATGTAGCGCCTCCAATATCGAGAATATGGCTTTCGGCAAGCGTAAGGGAGTTGAGAAACAGAAGCACTTGAGGGTCCAGCTTGCGTTTACACGAACTCCGTGACTAGGGTGGGTCAAGAGATTCAACAACGGCTCCGCCATTGCATCCTAGATGAACAACAGTGAGTGTACTGTCGGACTGAAAATTCCCTCAGGATTACATATCTAAATCACCTGAACGGGAGGAGGCGCATTGCCGAGTTGCTGCAATAGTTCTGCGAGCTCTTTCAGAACGATCGTCAATACAGTGGAATTTGGAGCTGTTTGTCCAGGCATGAGAGCAGGCCATCGCTTCGCGTACGACGACGAAAGCTCTTGGATCGCTGAAATTTGACCTTGTTCACTGAGCATTCGAGTTGCAATAAGATTCCTGAGCAAAGCCCCGACCATTTTTCTGATGAATAATCTTTCATATCTCGTGGAAATATTCCTTGGGTTTGAGACGACATCAGTCATGAGGTGATTCACTATGAGGCCGTAATTGTTCTCCGCAAAGACGGGTCCAAGCTTTGTCAATAACGCGACATAGAAATCAAAGATTCCCGCGCGCGCTTTTCGTGATAACTGTGGTTTATTAAAATGCGCAGATAGTTGCAACAGCATCTCCCCTGGACTGAGGAGAGGTTTCATGCTCTCTGAAATAGCAGTATTGGCTCCGTCGTTGTCTTCTTGTTCCTTCTTTCCTTTCTGTGGAGGATCGGGTGCAGCGGAGACTCGGAGGACCTGTGTCGCCGCTAACATGTGTCCGACCAATTGGGCGAGCGACTGTCTCGTCAATCGATCACTGCCATCTAGGCTCTTGATGCAAATTCCGAGCACTGTCTCGACGTCTGCAAGCGCCACTGATTCCTCGGGGAAGAACATAGCAATCAAAACCTTGAAGTAGTGTAAGAACAAACTCCTGCCTAAAGAAGTGAAAGCAGGTCACCCCGGCGGCGGCTCGTTGGACAGGAAGAACCTTGTCAGTTAGTCCATTCTTCATGTTCTTGAGAATATCCTTCGCGAGAGAATCGGACAGCGCCTTCTTCGCTGAATTCAATGCTTTTCGAAGCATGAACAATGCATGACAACGCATTTGAGGAAACTGGGTAGAAAGGTCCAGATCGCGATGAAACTGTACATGAATATCCTTACACTGGAAGACCTAAAGGTTTTCACGGCGATAGTCGTGATTTCAGCCAAAAAAGACATGAACTAGAGACGTATTGAATGGAAGTGGTAACCAAACAGAACTTCTGAACTTGCCTGAGAGCCATAAGTGCCCATAAGTTCACCGATCGTCCAGAACGCTGCTATTCGAAGTGGATTTTTATCGATTTTCATATCTCCGGCAGTCTTCAGTAGGATTCTGAGCGTGTCGAACAACGTCCTTGAGTCGCCTCGAGTGTACTGGGTGATAAAGCATCTAGCTGCCAAGTTACGCAGCCCGCGACCGGGTAGTGGATAGTTGTCATTTCCACACACAACCTTGAGCAACGTTTCCTCTACGGAGGGTTGCGCAGACTTCAGCTGGTCCTAGAAAGTGTTAACACTATCGGAGGCTGATAAAAACCACGCTGAAAGACGTACGATGGCGACCTCTTTGAGACTCTTATCCAGACCCGAAAGCCATTGAAATAGATATATCTGGCTGTTTTCGCCAGTCAATTGGGCCTGAGAGTCACAAGCGAATCATTGGATTTCGACGGTACGATGGTTGAATCGACCCACTTCGTCAATGGGTTCCACGACGACCTCGGAAGCCATTTCCGTGCGTACAAGGGAAGGCGGGTACAGTGGTGGCGGTGCAAGTCTGAACATGAAGTACTATCTATTCTGCCTTGGTCAGCGTCCGAGCAACCAATCTCTTCCCTCCTGTTATCCACCACAGTCCAGCACACAAAAGGCACATCCCACATCCCAAAGCGACATGCGCAAGTACCCGCACCGAAAACAGTGCTGCGCGGCCTAACCGATTCACTTCCTCTCCAAGGTGCTGCCTTGCCGCATTATACCAGACGATCAGAAATGATAATATCACCATTCCAGAGAATTTCCATCCGGGAGCCACATTTTCAAGAATGAGCCGATGTGATTTTATCCGCCTCCGAAAGTACGCGGTTATGAAAGCTGCCGTGTACCATATGCGGGCAGCGAGATTGATGATGTTGGCGTACACGAGTGATGTGTCTCCAAATCCAAGGTTGTGCAGGGCAATTGAAGATAGGATATAGATGATCGAGAAGGCAAGCATCCATCTGCAGAACATGAGAACCCTGCGACCAGTTCAAATGAGACCACTTACCGACCCTGGTTGCGCAGGTCCTGCGGGGTTGCAACACTGGAGTAGAACGCTTCTAAACCCCCATTGAGTGCAAGAACTGGAATATACCATATCCAAGCGGACAAGACCTCTGGTGCGCAGGTGGATATATACTGTCTAGGCAGTAAAAGCTGCAAGACAATCGGCATATACGAAGAACCAAACGTCACGACGAGCATGGAAAAGGCGATCTGAGCCGAAAGCAAGGATGCGACATCGCTGGATGCCTGCTTGAGCACTGTCAAGTTACTTGCAGTCTTCTCCGCAGTTGAAGACCTTTCTGATGGGGTGCCTGACAAAACTTTGGAAAAATACACCCGGCATATCTCTTCAATTGGCTGAAAGACTATGCGTGCAATCAAAGACCCTGGTGCAGGAATAAGAATCGATGCCAGGTCAAGCACTGTGAGTCGTACCATAATTAACGGCGATCGCATAACCTCCTTGATCTTGAAGAGGGCTCCAGTACGAGACAAGGAATTTATCACCCTCGGTGAGAAAATGTTTCACAACCGATTGCGATGACATCGTCATAGAGAGGTTCAGTGTATCGGGATCAAAGTACCGGACGACTAAACGAGCCCACAGATTCTGCCTACACCTTATTAGAGGGGCAAGGATTACGAGAGAAAGTTGCACACTCGGGAATTCTTTGTTGCTGGGGCAAAGCGATTGGCCATAGGTTTGACCCGGGGAAGTGGGACTTGTAAATCCAGAATATAGTGGCACTGTATGCTAACTGGCCAAAAGCAAACGCCACCAAAGTTAACTCTCCCGGGTGTCGAGAACCACTGTCAAAAAGCAGCGTGAAATAGATGACGACTGTCTTGACGATTATTCCGAGACCTTCAGCTCTCACACGTATGTCTGTACGCACTTCACCCATAGCACTGTCCAAATGAGGTGACTCATATGACTATTTGCAAACATATCTTACCAGTTGTGCATTGGCTCGCTCAGCAACTCACCGAGAGCCGCAATAGCATAGCTGAACAAGGCGAGGTAGAAGTGAGGCTGGCTTCTAGTAGCGTCGCTGACAGAAAGTGCATAAAGCGGAATGATGACGAGTGTCGTCGGTAGGCCCAAAAAGAAGGGCAAAGTTGCCAGATTGGCGCATTGTGCTGCTTTTGTTGTTGCGGATCCAGGCTTGTTCGCGTTCGTTTGTTGTGGCCAAACCCTAAGGAGGCT
This sequence comes from Austroboletus novae-zelandiae, assembly GCA_038090275.1. Taxonomy (NCBI): domain Eukaryota; kingdom Fungi; phylum Basidiomycota; class Agaricomycetes; order Boletales; family Boletaceae; genus Austroboletus; species Austroboletus novae-zelandiae. The sequence continues at coordinate 68,279 of JBBPML010000031.1, read as the reverse complement.
ATTCCTGACACCTTCCCGACTCAAAAACAGGATAGTGCTCATAAAGAGCTCGAATTGGACAGCTACGGTGCCATATGCTTGAGGAGAAGCGAGACGAATGAGGCCTTGGTTGAAGACAAACGTAACCAGACGAGATACCAGCTGAAGGCCAATCAAAGACTTTACTGAACCAAGCGACTGCGTCAAAAGCTGCCCATGACCGTGGACAGCCGGTGAATCGGAGGTCATTTGACCTTATATATGCGAATGACTTGTAATCGTTATCAGGCGAGGTAAGGATGAGTTGAAGAGTAGGTGTCTTAGTAATGTCGGTGACTCTGCACAGTGCGCGGCGTTGAACTGATGGCTGTCGCGGCGCGACAACACGTGGATTTCCATTTCAGGCCTAAACTTGCAACTTGTTTCATACACAAGTACTTACACGAAGACGTGTAGCTACTTAGTCTAAGCCCCAAACGCGGGCATGCTGAATCGTTCTTCATTTTCACGTCCGCCGTGTGACCATCTCAAAGATGAGATCTTCTTGCGGGGCTATTTTCCACTTGCGTCACAGTGTGGAATTTGTGGATGACGAAGTCCGTACTTACGACCCTATATTCTTGATCAACACCGCTATGATAATCTGCCCTGATCGATAATCAGTTCCCAGTCGCTCTGCACCTTCAAGGGGCTACGAAGGAGAGATTCTGAACAGGACCACATGCCCAAAGAATCGGTGTACGCGCCTGGTTACGAGCTGGAGTGAAGTCTTACACTTGCACGGACATGTTTGGCCTTATGCATTTTGGAATAATAATTCATGCATGCGAAGCCGAGTCATTGCAAGAATGAACAGCCATGCACGTTCAGAGGTGAGAACCACTAGGAAAAGCTCGATTGATCACCCTCGTCAGTGCCAAGATGTGCCTGGAATGTGTGTGGTCGCCGGTCGGTGACCATTTCAGGAGGCAGACACACGGACGAAACTTGCCCATTGGTGCCATGGCATCGGTGCGAGAATCGACCCATGACATGCCTCGGATCATGGGGCAATAGAATGCGGCCGCTGTTTGCATGAAGTTAATACGGCTTACATGCTTATCAAAGAAATAGACCCTTTAGTCGGAATGACAGAACTATATTTTGAAAGTTCAGGTTGAAACTCCTCGGATCAGCGCAGTCGACGTGACCTACCAGGTTAACGTTTTCAGCACATTATGTTTATTAAGGACGGAGACGGAATGGCATCGTGGTCGAATCGGAGTTTGTCTTTCCTCGACCTGATCCAAAGTACAGGATTAGATTTGGCGGGTGAGCGGCGGAGGCCCGTCGTCACCTCGGCGCTGCGCAGACTGGTGGAGGAGTGATGAAGCCCGATTGGAGGGCGGGCGCCGACTCCTGTGTGAAAGTGCGACACGCCAAGGGCACCGCCGCGACCCCTCCGCGCGCCGTGTCCACCAATGCCTACGAAAAGTACCCATGGTCGAGAGAATGGCGCTGCAGGGTCCTGGCAACGCCGCTGAGCAGTGGGCCAAAAACAGCGAGTCTCCGTTTCGCAACAGCGAATTTTCTTTGCATAGATCGAGATCCGGAACATCGGCCCAAAATGATGCGGGGTGGGTCTTTGGTGCTTACGGACTGTGCAGACCAATACCGACGTTTTTGGTAGGTCTACTTCGTCATCCCGTTCATATCCGCTCAGGATTCAGGCTTCTAGTCCGACGGGCTTGCCGCTCTAGCCATCCTTGTAAGACGAGGCAGCAACGTCTACCCTCTTATTATCGACCTGAGCCTGCAGTAGATAAGTAAATATCGACAGCGGTATGGTACTACAGTATACAACACGCGTCGCATAAGAGTCGTTAGGTGGCATCATCATTCAACCTACAAGATGTATACACAGCAGGAAAAAAACAAGGCATACGACGTGTACGGTCAACGAAGAGAGCATGTGAGATAACCAAAAAAAGGAGAGAAGGAAAGAAAGAAATTAGATGCGAGCCTGGACACCAGCATCTTATCTAGTTCTCGTTCCCGTGGCCATGATCGCTCCTCCCATTCTCATGCGAACCACCCGCGGAAGGTGGCTTACCGTAGAATTGGGTAAACGACGCATATTGAGGGGCAGCCATCGCCATTTGACCGTCGGGACGATGGGGGTGCACCATGTAGGAACCGTACGGCTGGGGAGCGTACGGGAGGAACGTGGCCGGGTAGAACTGCGCCGGCTGTGTGTACCCCTGTTGTTCACCATCTTGACCGTGACCGTTATGATTTGGTGGAGGTACAGGTGTGATATAGAACTGGGGGTAGTAGGCCGGTGCCTCACCCGGTTTGGGGGTGGCAGGGGTGGGGAACTGGCCGTAGAAACCCGCCGCGTAACCTACTGGGGCAGCCATGTAGGGAGGCATGGGCGGGGACGCCGAGGGCGGTGGCATGCCTGGTGGAATAGACATGCTTTGTTGCTCCGGCGCGTCGGCAGAGTCGACGTTGGTGCCTGCGCGACCTCAATCAAAGTCAGAAAGGAAAGGAAAGGAAAAAGAGGATGTGGGTGTGGCGTAAAGCGGAAGAGATGTGGCGAGAAAGACGAAGACACACCTTTTCCATCGCGCTTCTTGTAGGGGCCACGTTTCACACCCTTTTTCCTCTCCTTTCGCTGAGAATCGACGCACTCTTCAGCGATGCCGTACTTGACGCAGCGGAGGCAGGGACGGGCGTCGTCGCATTTCTTGCACGCTTTCTGGCAGTTTGTGCATGCGTTCTTTACTTGCCTGCGCTTGGAACGGGGGGGCTGGGAAGGGACGAGGCCGGGTGGGAAAGGGTACATGTGCATGGGCATGCTCGAGTACCCAGCGACGGGATGCACGGTCATTTGGGGCTGGGGTTCGGTGGATTGAGAATCCGCGAGGTCGTCGCCATCGGGCGTCTGATTGCGCTCGACGGTGGACATGAAGATGGGAGATGGGGCTGATGTATGCTCGGCGAGGCGGGGAGAGCTGGGAGGACGATGGGGAGAAAGAGAAGGCAATGGACGATGGAAGAGACGACGATTTGTGTATGATTTCAGACAAGATTGAAGACGGCGGTCGGGGCTCGGACACGCGTTGGACAAACTTGGCTCAGGGCGTCCGCGTTCTGTGGTTTGGTTCACGTGGTGGGAGCCGAAGAGGCGAGATTCAAACGGGGCCACCGAGGGTGGTACAGCAAGGGTGGGAATGTACAGGGGCTGGAGGGAGGCGTACCAGCAGCTGTGGGAGACATGGCAAAGACGTCAATTGGCGCATGGCACTGCTGTCTGCAAACGTACGTCGACGACGATGGCGACGGGTCTTCGCTGAGCTCGGCGGACTGTCGGTTGATGGAGCTGATCAAAGCCGAGCGGTGTCTTCCACACTTTAGATCACCGAGAGTACAATACACTCCACACGCCGTACATATGCATCCTGCGCGACCGTTTACAGTTCCCGACCGACGGCCATCTGGGCACGCTGCACCCGGCTGCGTAATATCTCTGTCCTAGCGGAGACGATATTCGAGGCGCTCACATCATGTGGCGGAGAACAAATAAACATCAACAAAACTCCCCGAGTTTCTCTGCCCACGCCTCTTGCTCGTCGTCGCCCACGACGACCAGCACCGTCCACGTCGTCCACCCCCGCTCCTTCTCCGCCCGCTCCTCGACGTGCTTGTCCTGTGGAATGTCTCTTCCCACTGTAGCATACAGCCAGCACGACCATGGTCCACTCATGCTTGCCCTCGACGCTGCCCAGGATCCCCCTGCTGCCGGTGGTCCCCATTCCACCCAGGTGCGTCCTTTGGCCAAGTCTCCTTCTCGCCCTCACGTGTGCCCATGCCAGCTGCGCGTCCACGTTTCCGAACCAGCCCCTTCCCATGACTCGTTGCAGGTCGACGTAGACCAGGACGCCCTATCGCGCCCAGGATCCTCTTCCTCTTCTCTCGACCCCTATTATTTTGGTGCTCGGTCACCACCACACTCTCCAGCTCAACAACCTCATGATTCCGCACCCTCGAGCGTCACTCCGGAGACCCGCACCCCCAACGATTCGTCCTTGCCCATGACACCAGCCCAGGATCCTGCCAATATCGATCGAAAGGGTCTGGTTGGAGTCGGGGAGCTTTCCACACCTCGCTGGGCTAGACTCGCGCGAAGCGTCCCAGAAAACTTGGGCGGCGATAACGATGATAACGCTCTGGATGTTCTTCAGGAAGAAGATGGTGCCGAAATCGTGGTCCCAAATATCGAACATGACGGCCCAGATAGCCCGTGGACAATCGAAGCCGTCGATGGCGAATTGGATGATCAAGACCAGGTTCATTTTTTTCTTCTTTCGGCTGCTACTATACAGTCGTTGACGTTCACTCTTCCAGCGTGACGACAACCCTTTGCCACGTACAATTCGTCCTCGACGTTCAACCGCGGACGAAAGTGGAGGAGAAGAAATTCTCTATCCTCGTCAACCCCATGGCTCCGACCTTTTACACCCGTTCGACCGTATCAGGGCTTCGCCAGAGCCTCCTTCTCCCATCATCCCACCTCTCCCAACCGAGCAGTCTCTCCTGAGCGACGTGTCTTCCTCACCTCCGAGCTCCTTTACTCCGCTTACTCCTCTTCGTAAAGCAAAGAAACGTACATCTGACGAATTCGAGATGGATCAGTCAGGTTTGTTAATCACGAAACGTTCCAGCACTTCTGCGTCCAAGGATCGCTCCCAGCCTGCTGCCAAGGAAGAGAGGTCTTCTCTTCGCAAGCACCGTAGCACTGCGTCGACAACGTCAACCAGTGGTGCTCGTGATAAAGCACGAGAACGTCGCCGGGAGAGTACATCAGCCAGCGCGTCGGCAAAGCCTAGTCTGGTAAACCCATCCACGGAGTCAACGCCAATTACAATCCCTCCACGCGCGGACCGTGAACGGAACGCACATGCACGTCAGTTTTCTGCCGGAGACTCATCCTCCGGGCCCGATCTTTCTTCCGTGGCTCATTCTCGACGCGTCCATACCACTGACTTTTCACACCTGCCTCCTTCGCCTTCCACGACATCCATCCACCAATTCCTTAAACATACTGCCGGTACAACTCCGCCTCATCGCCCTTCTTCCTCATCGAATAAGGAGTCTTCTCATAATCATGCTTCATCAAGTGTTGCACACTCCCTCCTCCGTGGAACTCAGGAGGGTTGGTCTAGTATGGATGACGATGCTCATGCGGAAGCCCTTCGCAAGCTGGACGGATTGTCTGGAAAAACAGCTCGCGCGCGTGCCAGTGTTGGTAGTTTGAACCGAGCGAGCATGAGTCGGCCTGGGACACCGGGGAGCACCACTGGGCGGTCCGGTGTGCATTGGGAGGGCGTCGGGAGTGAGGGTGGAAGAATCAGCCGGAAGGGTAGTAACAAGGAAAAAGAGAGAAAGGAGGAGTCCCGCCAACCTGCTTCAGGCCTTGGTATTTCCGGTTCTTCTGGAGATGTCGCTTCTCAAGATGTTCACGAAGCACGAGCAGGAGCAATCACGAGTGGGGATGAGCGTCAGAGTTCTTCGGGTCCTGAGAAACCCTCAAAAAAGCAATCATCGATCGGTGCTCGCCTCAGCTTCACTCCTAAACGCGGATCTGCTTCCTCTACTACCTATACCAGCACTCCTACGAGCTCGCGGGATTCGGCATCTTTATCTACTGCTACCAGTGCAACCTCGGTGTCTGCTCCTTCCGGTTCGGGAAGACATTCTACGGGTGTTGGAAAGGGGAGACGTAACAGCGCTGGTAGTGACATTTCGAGTGTTTATTCCGGTGGCGATGGCGCGCTATACAAAGATCGTACTGGATTACTTGCCGCCAGTGCAGAAGCTTTGGAAGGTGATCGTGTTCCCCCCGTTCCTCCGTTACCAAAGGACCTGTCAAATTATCGTTCTCCTCCTCAGTCTTCGCACGGCATTACTTTTCCCCCTTCTGGAGCGGATGACAGTGAGGTCGAGCGCACACTATCTCTCGAGGTTCCTTCTGCCCCGAAGCCTCCAATGCACTCTCAGGTACCTCAATCTTATGAGTCGGTGAATCAGGGAAGTCAATCCGCTCCTGAGTCTGCCCCAACTGTTACCAAGACGCCTTCGAAGAAATGGAGTTTCTCTAACGCACTAAACATTAAGCTGACGACCTCGCCATCCATTTCTTCCATGAAAGACAAGGACTATTCGCCTTCGAACAGTAAAACGGCTAGCTTCCCGCTCAGTCCACGTTCCATGCAAAGCTTCAGTCAACAATTACGCAAGTCCACGTCCAGGGAACACGCCCTTTCACCTCCTGTGGTTCCGCATGCCTCTTGGTCGCCCGTCCAACCGGATGCAATGGCATCTGCTGCATCACTCGCCTCACTCTCCTCTGTCGGATCCACCCGTGATCCAAAATCACCTGTCATTCTCTCCGCCAAGACACCCGATCGCGAAAGAGGATTTCCTAGTCGTCCTGGAACTGGTTCTAGTGGCAGCAACAATACGACTGGATTGTCGGCTCCACAGAACGCACCCCTTAGCCCAGCTTCCTCCGTTCGGCGACATCAGTCTAAACGTCTTACGCCTTCGTCAATCCCGTTCTTCAGGCGTTCTTCTTCGCAAAGTATGCAGATTCCGCCTACGAATGTCACACCGATGTCAACTTCACCCACAATGGCGTCAGCCTCGGCTTCTACACATAATCGTCCCAGAACAAGCGGGTCGCCTGCTAAGGATTCTTCTCGCACCGCACCCACCACTCCTGGTTCACACAAAAAGTCTTCAGTACTTAGTTTGGGGCTGCCATCGCTCCTCAAATCTAGCTCTCGAAGGAGTTTACATGGTGACAAGAGTGACACCGGGACGGGCAAGGAGACCAGGGATAGCCTACGCCCCCGAGATGCAGAGAAAGAGAAGACCAAACAAGACCAAAAAGATCGGAGCGAGAGTAGGATATCTGTTCTCATGGGTCGTAAGCGGGGTAAGGTAAGCGGGCCACGAGGTTATCACGCGGAAGATGTACTAATGGCGCTGGCCAAGACACTGTCGTCTACAGATGCGAAAAAGACCAGTGCCACTGTGACTTTACCACCCATGCAGATGACCGCGCTTCCCGCCACGACGGCTCAACGTGTCGCCAGCCTCAAGACTAGTAGTAGCAATTCGATGTCTACACCCACTGCTGCGACTTCTATCTCCAGGACACCTTCATCCTCCCGTGTTACTTCCCAGACCGTCAGTTCGATGCAGAAGCAGTCGGATGCATCTCTGCGAAGCAGGAACCAGTTACCCACCATTGCAGGCTCACCGTCAGTGGGAACCACTGGGTACAGTGCATCAAAGGACCCGAAAGACGGCCCGCCATCCGTCTTACTGAATTCAATGTCTTCCTTGTCGAAGGAAACACCCACGAAGATACCGCGCATCTCTAGTCGTACATCCGCTGCCGGCTCTCCAGGACTGGGAATGAGCTCGGCGCAGAGTACCCTTGTTGGTCGACGCATCAGTCTTAACGTTACCGCTCCTTCTACCTCACCAGTACCTGGTGAGACGGCCACCAACGAATTTGGTGTGCTGGATGGCATTGAAGCTCAAGGTGGAAAGCCAACGATAACGGAGGCCCCGACCAGACGTCAATCCACGCGTGTTTCTCCGATGGGTAATTCGAAAGCTTCCCGCCAGCCCTCTGGGCCCCCATCTGCAGGCGGGATTCCTCGTAAATCTACTCGTGACTCGATTTCATTCAGTGCATTACGCAAGGCCTCTACTGGGTCTGTGGCCTCGACAACATCGGCAGTTCAACCGAATGAACCATCGCACAGTCATCACCGTTTCTCTGCTCTTTCACCTTCGAAGAGCTTGAAGCTTTTGAGTCCGAAGATTTCCTTACCGAGTTCGCGTACTTCAAATAGCAACAGCAATACGGCAAGCTCAAGCGCGCATCGTGCACAAGCTGGAACACCTTCCTCGAGCCGTCAGTCCTTGTCCACACCTTCTCCCGTTCCAAGTACGGTCGACGAGGAAGAGTTACTCGGTGATGAAGAGATGCTTCAATATATTCGGCGGCAGCAAGCCAAGAAAATGGCTAGCGGTGCAACGCAGGAGGAGTTGGATGAACTGCTCAAGTTCCCTGAGCCAATTCCTCCGAGCCCCGGACTTAGGCCGGAAGGTAAGTCGTTGATATGCACGACTACAAGCTTATTCAACAACGCCTTTTAGAACTTTTGAAAAGCTCTCAAGCGCAATTTTTGTCGGCTTACGAGCGCGAAGAATGCCTCAACTACCCGCTGGTATATTGCGTCGGGGCAGGCAGTCAGAAGAAACAGGCTCATCCGGATTTCTCCACCAACAACTTTGGGTACGACGATGAACGCGGCGATTACCTAGTCGTCAACAACGATCATCTTGCTTATCGCTATGAGATTTTGGACACACTTGGCAAGGGTTCGTTCGGCCAGGTATTGAACTGCAGGGACCATCAAACTGGTGAGTCCGTGGCGATCAAGATAATCCGCAACAAAAAGAGGTTCCACCACCAAGCGTTGGTTGAAATCAAAATTTTGGACAATCTTCGCAAATGGGTATGTAATATTGACCTCGTATTCTTAATCCTACCCAAACAGTATTGTCTAGGACCAAGAAGAGAAGCATCATGTCATCAAGATGACTGAGCACTTTTACTTCCGAAATCATCTTTGTATCGCGATGGAGCTGCTCAGTATTAATTTGTACGAGCTAATCAAAGCTAATGGCTTTGTGGGCTTCACCACCACTTTAATTCGGAGATTCACAAGCCAGATGATCATGTCCTTGTGCTTGATGCGCCACCACAGGATTGTCCATTGCGATCTGAAACCAGAGGTCCGCTTCTTTTTCTTCAGATCCTATGCTTAGACTCATACAATTTGACATGCAGAATGTCCTTCTGAAGCATCCAGCTAAGAGTGCCATCAAAGTCATCGACTTTGGCAGCAGCTGCTTTGAACACGAAAAGAGTAAGCCGGTCTTATCTAACCATTTTTTCTCACTGAACTTTCCCATAGTTTACACGTACATTCAAAGTCGCTTCTACCGTTCTCCCGAGGTCATTCTTGGCATGAACTACCACATGGCCATTGACATGTGGAGTTTGGGTTGTATCCTTGCTGAGTTGTACACTGGATTTCCTATCTTTCCGGGTGAAAACGAACAAGAGCAGCTGTCTTGTATCATGGAGGTGCTTGGGCCCCCCGACAAGGACTTCATCAACCGCAGTTCCCGCAAACGGCTCTTCTTTGGTATGTTACGAAATTAGTAATTCGAACCTTACTTACAGCGTCTAGACAACAATGGTGCCCCACGACCAGTGGTCAACTCGAAGGGTCGTAGAAGGAGACCTGGGACCAAATCTCTTGCACAAATTCTCCGTTGTCAAGATGAGGACTTTGTCGACTTCATAGCGCGCTGTTTGGTTTGGGATCCTGAGCGACGGATGAAACCCCAAGCAGCTTTGCAGCATGCTTTCCTCAAGGCAGGTCGTCGGGGGAAAATCACCAGCCCCTCGCCTGCCACAGCGAAGGCGTTGTTATCGTCGTCGAGTCTCACGAACGCCCGAGTTTCTAAGATCACGGAAACGCCGAAGAAGTCACAAATCAGCGCGCCAACTCCGTTGACTGCCCGAACTACCCGCACCCTTGCGAATGGGATCACTTCCACTCCCTCACACTCGACTTCCATGGGCCCGAGTTCCCGTACATACCGTACATCTCAATCACACGGCCTTTCATCTCAGTATTCCAGCCGCACGCTCGGGCTAGCAGTGAGTCGTCCATCATCATCGGAACAGCCTTTTGGACAAGAGCTTATGGGATGGCTTCAGACGACAGCTACTAAATAAGTGGTCGGTGTGGTCTGAAATATTTTCTCCGTGTTCATTTTTTAGTCACTCCTCCCTATCCGACGTCTCGAGGAACTTTACTAGTTGCTAGAGCCACCCTTAAAACAAAGCTGGCCTTTTCTCTTCTCCGAAATACCCCTGGTCCGCTGTACTTTACCCCGCTTGTTTTTCTGCATGTTATTCGTTGGGATTCCACACGTTATCATAATGCTCACATCATCCAGTCGATTGTCCGTTCTGTGGATCATGGAACAGCACACGCCCTCAATCTCAGTTCCCTGCATATTCATAGCTGAAGCCGAATTCACCTTACATAATGTACATGTACAAAGGACGCTACGCATGAGTTCATCCAACACATACGTTATTCAAGAAATGGCTTGTTTGAGTTCTATGAGGACTTCGTTCAGTTTCCGTTAATGTGACTTGATTATGCTGCATCATACGGCGTTGTTCACTTCGACACAACACGTGTCGAGGTCGTCTTTACTGAAGAGCGGCCATAAAAAACATTGACACGAAAAAGGACCTTACATAACCCCTTGACTTTACCGCAATCGGTCCACTAATGTACGCGACGGCGAACGTTGGATAAGACGCTAACGTTACAGTACGCGCTCGTCAGGGCTCAAACTCAAAAAAAATGACAAGCAACGCACGCTTCTGTGCCGACCAACAATGGGGCTTGTTCAGTGACAAAGTTGAGCAGGGTCGTGCACCGCTGTACGAGCTGTGCCGATTTGTGCTGGTGTTGCGGTGTGAGAAACCTGGGTACATGCTGCGTTGATCAATTGGCCCCCGGCAAAGGGAATGCCAGAAAAGGACGCTGCTGATTGAGCGGCGTTGAGCGCGTCATGATTGTTGGGAAGGTTTGCGAAAGATCGGGAAACGTTTTGGGAGTCATTTCGAATGTACCGATGTTCGGGTTGAAATACACCGCCAGATCCAGTCACTAGCGCTCCACAGAATTGTCCCGGCTACCAGATCATTCCGCGCAGTCCGGGGTCCTTTTGTGATAAGCAGAGTCTAGATACGCCTCCGTCGCGTAATGTTTGGTGAGACGGAGAGAACGTGGCTCGACCGGTCTGCGGTGATGCGGCGGAAGTTCACGGGTGGGATGGGACGGCGGTGTGAGAGTTCGAGTCGGACGTCGAGATCGGGGCACGCGATCTGGCCAGCGCCTTAGACCCGTTCCACGACCACAAATATGGGCCGAAAACGACCCCGCTCGCGTCTCACCTTGGCCGACGATGGCGACCTCCCCGTCGATGCATCCGAACAAGACCCGTACGGATCGCAAACAGAAGAAGACGTCGAGGAAGACGAGGAGCGGAAAAAGGAGCACGAGGTCTGGGATGCGTTCAAAGAGGAACACCACGAAGGTCTGCTGGCACACGGAACTCGTAGTACTAGTTTGATCGTATCTATTTTCCTAGTTCTCGAGCAGCTCCCGTTGTCGTTGCATCGTCAGTACAAGTTGATGTGTGAGTTGGATTCTCAGAGCGAGGGTGCGTGCCATCTCTCGAGTCTGCTGTATATCGTTCGCTGATGGAGCTTGCGCCAGTCTTGCATGTAGACCTCATGGCGTACGTTCGGCGATATGTTCACCTGCGGGAGAGTTTGGCAGTACGAATAGGCCGAGACCGTGACGATTCGGGGCGTGCAGAGGGTAACGCCACAGACCTCAACGATGCAGACGTCGACAGTGCGATGCAGGTAGGCTCTACCGACTCACGCGACGGAGGGGTCAACGACCAAGTGGTTGCGTCTGAGCCAAAGCCCGGAGAGACGACGCGTACGCTCCTCCAACATATTGCCCAGACGTCCGAAGAAGCTATCCGCACCGCAGAAGAAAAAGTGAACATTGCGCAGACGGCCTACGAGACGGTGAACAAGGCGTTTTTCTTTCTCTCTGTGTGTTTGGATCGCTGATCTTGCACACATATGATTCCAGGTGGACCGTCATATCCGCCTTTTGGACCAGGCGATCAAGGAACAGGAGGCGGCGATATCTCTCGGCGCTCGTCCTGGTACGCATCTAGCACCCATTCTTCTTCCGGATCTCGTCGTCCCACGATGGGCGCGTCCCCCACGCGTCGAACATAGCCCCGTGCCATCGCTATCCCCCGAACCAGAGCTCGTCGTCGATGAACCACCCCGGCCACTACCCAAGACGCCAAAGAAGGGGAAAAAGGTGGCTGCTCCCAAGCCTCCCAGGCCGGAAAAGGAAGAGGTTCAACCGCCCGCTGTAGTTAGTGGGGGTGACGAGCCTCCGGTGGCTGCTCGTACGCGTCGGACGGGTGTGCGCCTCACCATTCCTGCACAACAGCAACCCATGGTTCCGGATCCGAACGAGGATCGGTATTGCTATTGCAATCAGGTATCGTTTGGAACAGTGCGTGTTATGCGCGTCGGCGACCTTTGTGGAATTGCTGACCGAACCCGTGTAGATGATCGGGTGTGACAACCCGGGTTGTACACTGGAATGGGCAAGTCGCGTTCGCCGCTGCCGTGAGCTTGGGCGCTGACGGGCATGCTAGTTTCATCTTGGATGTACAGGCCTTTTGGATGTGCCAAGCAAGAAGACGAAATGGTATTGTCGAGAATGCAAGGCCACGATGGCACAAAAGGGGAGATCTCGAGTGTGAATCCAACGATACAAACACGCCGACTGGTACATGTGGTATAATACAGGGAATAACTTATTTCGTCTGGATCGATTCGTCGACTAGTCTGCCGAGACGCTCATGTTGAGCTTGTTGGCGAGTGTCTCCATGTACACTTCTGGAGACGGATGAGCTAAAGTGACTGGCTCGACAGGGAAAGCCCACCTGTTTCATGGCGGAGTTTCCAATATCCGACGAGGAGTTCGTCGAGCTCGGCCTCGCTTTTCTTGAGGTGTTCGGCCATCTGAGTGCACGGTCGGTGAATAGCAGAACGAGATGGGGGGATGACGCGGTTACCTTTGCTTCTGTGTCGTCTGCCTCCTTGCGCAATTGTTCCACTAGTTTATCGTTGTCACGTCGTTCGATATCCATTTGTTCGTACTCCCGCTGAAGGCGCTCAATGGTGTGTTGACTGGCCTGACGCTTTTCTTCTGCGTGTCTCTGAGCACGCTCTAATTTTTCTTGAGCGTTTGCGAGCTGCCTGTGCACGCGCTAAGGATGGATGAGCGAGGGCGGATCAGAGGGGACATGGAAGACATGCCTCTTTTTTCATTTGGAGTTCTATGCGTTCGATTTTTTTATAGTCTAGGCTATCTTTGACGTCTGCGAGCTCTTTCTGGGAGCCTTCGAGAAGTTGTACTTCTTTTTCGATCGCCTGAAGCTGTTCTACGCAGCCGCGCATGTCCTGAGGGCGGTGAGCGAATGCACGGTGGGAGAGGATAGGCGGGGAACCTTTCCAATGTTTGACAAGGCGGCAATCTTTGCCTGGAGATCTCTCGTCTTCGAGTCGTGCACGGCCAAGGCCTTTTTGTCGTCGATTGCGGTTGCGCCCATGGAAGATATGTTGCGCCTTATGCGCTCAGGGCTTTGAACGATCCTGCCCCTGGTGCGCTGTAGGTTGTCCAAGAGGAGGGTGGTGTCTGAGTTGATGTTTTCCTTTTTGAGGATGAGGTTCGCTTTTTCGATTTTGAGGGCCTCGATGTCCTTTACGACGGCCTGGGTTGTTTTCTTTGCGGCGACGAGATGGTTGGTGATGGCGTCGTTTTCGGCACGGAGTTGCTCGCACTTTGGTTCGTCCTTTGCGCGCTGTGCCCTGGGACGGTGAGAGGGGGAAGGTGCGGGGAGGGAGTGCTTACTTGAGAGTGTTGAGAGCGTGCTGCTGTGTGGCGAGCTCGTGTGCGATCTGTTCGCGTTCCTGTATGACGGCGGAGGACTGGTCGCGTAGGTTGGAGACGAAGGGGGTGCACTGCTCTGCGAACTTGACAAAGTTGATAAAGGCGGAGAGGATGAAGCGGGTGCGCTCTGGGTCGGGGAGGTAGAGGTCCTTTGCGCTAAAGTCCATGATGCGGGCAGCGCTGGCGAATCGGGCGAGGTGGTAGAGGAGGAAGTTGTGCGCGACGCTGGCGAGATAAAGATCCTGGTGTGGATGAGAGCGCGCTCGGGCTGGTGGTGTGCACGCACCGGGTTCGGATCGTCGAGGGCGGCGAGCGCGTCCTGCACGGGCCGGTGTAGCGCGTCGGGTGCGATGGCGGTGACCTGCTCGAGACAGGCGGAATAGACGGCGGTGACAAAGTCCTGCGACGGGCGGGCGAGCTGCTCGGTGCTGACGGACAGACCCCAGTCGGAGAGGGCCTGCATGATCTCGGGGACGGGCATGTTCGGGAACCAGTACTGACCAGACATGATCGGGGTCACGTGTTGCAGGATCTCGGACATGATCACGGTCACGTGCTGCAGCGATGGGGAACGCGATTTGTGCTATCAATCTGCCACAAGACATGACCTCCAAGTTCAAGCCTGCGCCGGCTCGTCCCACCGCAGCAGCCCTCCCTTGGTCTCCCACCAGATCGCCCAGAAAGAAGCCCATGGCCCACACGACAAAGCGCCCGCTTCAGGACGACGGGCAGCAGTCCCAGAAACGGTTCAAGCCTGCCTCACGCCTTTGTCCGGACGGCGAGGTGGACTCTCTCAGCTTGGGTGTCGGCGCCGCGAAATTGCCTGCTGACCCTCTCAAGTTCTCCCGCGCACCCCCGCCAATGTCTTCCCCCGCCCGCCCGCTCTCCGCACCCGTGTCCGCGCCCCACTTCGCCCTCGACCTCACCACGGTACTTGCTCTCCCCGCACTCTCCCCGTCACCGCTGACCCCCACCAGAAATCCGCAGATGAGCTCAGGTCTCTCCTCTCAGTCGACCAGCAGTACCGCGCCAAATTCTCCCAGTGGATGTCCGAGTACATCCACAGCCCACAGGGTCACGACGTAATCATTCTTTCCCATTTCTTGTCAGTGCCACCCCTCCCTTTGTCTGTCCGCTCACCCCCCTACAGGTCACAGCTCGACGATCGTATTCGCGCCATCACAGACCGCATTGCCGCTGTCGACGTACACGAAATCGAGCGTTCTATTCCTATCCCCTTCCCCGCCCTTGATCCCAGAACCCCCTCTCCCTCTGGCCCATCCAATTCCACATTCCCTACAAATGCCCCTTCCGGCCACGAGCCCATACAGATAGACTCTTCCGAGATCATCGAGCTCGACCTACACAGCATGTCTATGGCAACACTCGTCATGGGCGACAGCGACGACGCTTATTACGACAAGTTTGACCCCATTCCAGACGACGCTTTCCTCGACATGGACAGGCCCAATGACCCGCCATCCCAAGGCACATCCTCTTCTACTCTCGTCCCATCCACCCCCGCACGCATAGACCATACCTCTTCCCCTTATTACAGAGAAGTAATTTCCATTCTCAAGAACACTTTCAAACTCTCAACATTTCGTACCAACCAACTCGAATGTATCGTCGCCACTTTGGATGCTCGAGACGTTTTTTATCTCGCTCCGACCGGTGGCGGTAAATCTCTCTGTTTTCAGCTTCCGGCTCTGTGTGTCACCGGAAAAACACAAGGAACCACTTTCGTCATATCTCCGCTGATATCTCTTATCACGGATCAAGTTTCAGCTCTTCGCAGAAAGGGTATCCCTGCTTTCCCCCTCACGAGTGCCGCCGAGGAAAACGAGGTTCGACAGGCAATGCGGATGATGAGAAGCAACGTCGAGGAAAAACCAAAGCTCGTATATACCACCCCGGAAAGACTACAAAAGAGCGACTCGCTCAGAGACGTCGTCGACCAACTATATCAGGAAAAACAGTTGGCTCGGTTCGTGATCGACGAGGCACACGTCATCGGAAGTTGGGGCAGAGATTTTCGTGCCTCTGTACGTCCAGATTTATTCATGGACTACCCAAATCGGGCGTTCCTAATTCGTCACCCAAGTATGCAGAGTTGAACATCCTTCGCACGAACTGGCCCACCATACCCATCATGGCCCTCACCGGAAGTGCCAACAAGGACGCCATTGAAGACATCAAGCACAACCTCGCCATGTGTGACCCCGTCTGCCTGGCGCAATCCTTCAATCGCCCCAACTTGCATTATTCTGTCTCCAAAAAACCATCCCTGAAGAAAGATCTCGTGCAGAACATCGCCGGTTTCATAAAGACACACCACCCGAACGGCACCGGCATCATTTATGCGCTCTCCAGAGCCGACTCCGAGGAAATGGCTCAAAAACTCAGGGAAGACTGGGGAATTGAGGCGAGACATTACCATGCAGGCATCGACAACGAGGAACGAAAGACCAATCAGGACGATTGGATGAGCGGGAAATGCAAGGTCATCGTGGCCACGGTACGTTGACGTACTGCGGCACGCGTTCTTGCAGCTCACGTTCCCTAGATTGCTTTCGGAATGGGAATCGATAAGCCGGATGGTAGGTGTTTCACGTCCCAAGAATGATGTCAAGCTGATCCATATATTTAGTGCGATTTGTCATTCATGCGACCTTGTCAAAGGAAATGGACGGGTGCGTCCCTTTTTTCTCTTGATCAGATCGTATTTGGATTGACAGACGCCTTAGGTACTATCAGGAAACGGGGCGAGCCGGCAGGGACGGCAAAGCCTCTGACTGCGTTCTCTGTAAGCGACTCCCTGTACACCTTGGTCGCTCATGATCGACGCTCTTTCTCAGTCTACGCGTACAGCGATGCTTGCAAAATCGAAAAGATGTTGCGGAATCCTAACAACGATCCCTCACGCGACAAGCCGTCCGACGCCGAAATCGAACGCCAGGTTACCAAACTGCAGGGCGTCGTCGCTTACTGTTGCAACGAATCCGACTGCCGCAGAGTCCTCATTCTCCGTCACTTTGACGAGGAGTTTAGTCCCGAGGGTTGCCACAATCAATGCGACAATTGCCACAGACCTGGCACGCTCACGCCTCACGACTTTACCACCGAGGCTCGACAAGTCATTCAACTCTTGCAAGAGATGGCGTCTTTGAACGTTCGTGGCGTGACCCCGGGCCAACTCAAGGATACCTGGAAGGGAAAGAACAACAAGGCGGTCCATCCATACAAGGGTCTCTCGTTGTATGCTTGTGGTAAACCACTGAGTCAACCCACCATCGAGCGTATATTCAACCACCTCGTCGCCGAGGGGGTCATCGCGATGTACAGAGTCCCGTGCAGCAGTGGTTATTCCAACACGTACATCAAGGTAATTGGCTTTTTCGTCTGTGCCTCGCCCATGCTAACATGCCGATCAGCCCGGTGCCGCTGCTTCAGATTATCTGAACGAAGGTAAACAGTTAGTACTGACCTGGAAGGAAAAGGAGGGAGAAGCAGCGGCAAGCATTCCGGCGAAAAAGCCGATCGTGAGGACGTCGCCGCGTAAAAAGGGCAAAGAACCAGATCCTCAGCCCTATCTGAACCTGTACGAAGACATTGAAGACCCGGACGAACCATCCGATTCAGCAGACCTGGATGCAATAGACGCTGTGGACGTGCCCGAGCCGACGACATCCAAGATGCCCCGGGCTGGTACGTCGCGGTGCACCAATGCGACGTCGACGGCTTTGCAGAGCAAGCCTTCGGATGCGGTTCCCGAAGATGACCCTTCTGCGAGGCTGGAACGGTTGAAGGAGACGAGACGCTTGGTAAGAATCGCTGGATGTGGCATTTTCGATCTACGTGTTGACGTGCTGCCAGATCGCCGACAACTTTAGTAAATTCCCAGACGCCATTCTACAAGACGATACCCTTCAAGTATTGGCATTGATCGACCCTAAAGGTAACTCGCGACTGTTTGTTCGTAGCGATGGCGCTTCTAAAAAAAAGAGCATTCCGACAGATGCACACGCTTTTCGTGACGTTCTTGCGGATTATGAGGACCCAGAGGAGGTAACGAACAAATGGGAGTCGTATGGAAAAGAATTTCTTGCAGCACTACGAGATCCGTGAGTGGGGCGCGTCTAGACGCTCGTCCATTGACCTCGAGGGTACAACTAGCCGTCAGGCATGCAAGCGCTTTGACAGCGCCAAGTTACGTCGGGATTTTGCTTTCCAAGGATGAATACTGTAATTGGTGCGGGTGCCCTTCACGTCACATTTTTAGTAGTCACTTTAGGTGCTGTAGCATACCATCATGACACAACAAACTAAAATGGCAGAAAGACAAGGTTAGAACTTGTTGGCATTGCCTGTGTACCAACTTGCATTATGAATCCCAGGTTATACTGCGTTGTGAGGGGTGGATGATGGACATGACTGCTTTAATGACATTGTATACAAGTAACAAGAGAAGACAATTGATAACTCAAAGCAAAACTATCACTTCCAACAAGACATCCAAGATTTTCCATACACAAAATCACTAAAGTCCAGTTTGTATGGTGCACTCTGTCCACCCAAGACAACAGAGCCAATAGGAAAACTAAAACTCCTGCCCCAAGGAGGAATCCAACAAAGAGAGGCACCAGAAGAGAATCTAACCCAACCTTCTTTCAAGTACATTTCATGAGAAATAAGAGCATCCTGTGAATGCCAAATTCTAATGGTAGCATCCCCTGAGCCAGAGACAATGTGGCCACCATCAGGTGAATAGCCAACAGGGTCAACTGAAGATGTGTGCCCCTGAAATGGACTTGTCACACACTGGCCAGTAGCTGCATTCCAAATCCTGATGGTACGATCTAAAGAGCCAGAGACAATATGGCTGCCATCAGGTGAATAGCCAACAGAGTAAACTGGAGATGTGTACCCCTGGAATGGACCTGCCACAAACTGACCAGTAGCTGCATTGCAAATCCTGATGGTATGATCTGAAGAGCCAGAGACAATATGGTTACCATCAGGTGAATAGCCAACAGCATTAACTTCACTTGTGTGTCCCTCAATAGTGAGAACATCCACTGGCCAGCTTGATGGATGACCCATAATTACCAAAGGATAATGTTTCAAGTGGGAAATCCATAGTTGCCTAAGTGGAGAAGAAGTAGGTGTTTGGGGCATAGCTGACAGATAAAGATGGGGGGTGGATTCTCAGACAACTGGAGCAAATACTTGAATGAATTGGCAAGTGTTACGATCCGCGTATACCCCTACTCTTTTCTCTTCACCCTTACCCTAGTTTCCCTACAGACATTGCTCTCGCTGTTCGAGTCCCGCCTGAGCCACTTTATTATTCCTCCTTTTCTCTTATCTTCGCTTACCTATTTAGCGTGACTCATCCGCAGTATCCGCAGTTGTACTGATACCGTTATCTCTGACTCACTTCCCTTCTTCACGATTCCATCGCATTCTACAGTCGAGTCATCTCTTTTGTGCTCCACTTGATTCTCTCTTGACTCGCCTATATAAACCTCTCGATACCCTTGATGTATTCCCCAAGTTAGACCTACCCGAATCTACCTTGATCATTGATTCCTCTCGGGCCCCCTTGTCCTCGCCTTGCTACCAAGTAGGCGTTCCCCTCATCCCCTTCGTCGTCGCTCCCCCATAGCGACTCCTTCGTCCCTGCGTCACAACATACGTTGACCAGGTCAACAGCTCACGACATACCGTTGAGGCTGAGGATAGCGGATCGCCCGTCTATCAAACCCCTGCCACATCAGCTGAATAGCGACGTTAACGTCCCCTCGCCCCTCATCACTCGGGTCTACGCCTGAGCGTAACAGCAAGCCTCTGATGCCAGTGTAGCAATATCATGGCCCTGGAAATATCATTGTTAATATTTATCATTGAAGTGTCATTCAAATCAGGTCATAATCCTAAATCTCACCTTGGTCCATCTTTCCAGGGTGGCACAGGTCTGTAGAGCAGCCAAGGTGTATGTGCTAGGGGAGGAATGGGAGAGGAGGCTCATGGCCTCTAGCCAAAAGGGGAAAAAGTTCTTGAAGAATGAGGTCACCATATCCAGTAAGTCTTCAGTACATTCTGTATCTTTCAGGTGGTCCATCCAATATTGGCATGCATAAGCAAGATGGGGGGGAATGGCCTTGGTAACCAAATTCATTAGGTCAGGAACCTCATGATTGAGCAGTTGAGAGTCTTTGAGATCACAAATATTAAATTTCAGCCTTTTCTTCATGCATCCAAGTAGAGCAGACCCAAGAAAGAGGGAATGGTGTGATAGAATGTTGATATGAAATGTTTTGCTCCGGTGCACATCCAGTAAGAAGTCACGAAAGGAAGTGTGAAGGGGACGAATCAGCCTTTTTTCATTCATTACACCATCTAGTAGTGATCCTAGTGGCTTGATGACATGCACAATCTTCATAGTATCACCAAAGAGCACTGAAAGGGAATTGATAGACAAAGGTTCATTGAGCATTAGAACAATTGCCATCACATCTCGAAATCGGTCTCGGGCATCATCCGAAGAAAAGAGCTGGTTGAGGATGTTCATGTAGAGGTAGTCTAAGGGATGAGATCCATGACTGTTGCCCGTGCACAAGAGCTTTTGAAACTGTTCGCATGGACCAAATCCGGGGGTACCACTGACAAACTTGCATGCTACTGTGGCCCATTGAAAAAGTCGTTGTGAATGCGTGACAAGAAGCTCGCACCACTCTTTGTCTGGCCACGCGGCATCGAGTTCAGAGCAGTCAGGTAGAGAATCCATGACAAATTTCCGGATATCTTCATCAACCTCTGTCAGAGGAACATTCACCAGATCTCTATGGGAAATTTGAGGGCCAGATGGGAGGGCGTCAAGAATATCTTTCTCCGGTCGGGTTGTAATAAGGAAGCGGATGTTTTTCGGCATTTCCTTGTCTGTAATTTTAGACAGGGTACGTAGGAACTGACAACGATCAGTCCATTCACCACTCTCGTCAAGCGCATCCAGGACAATGATCAGCGGACCAATGAAATGGATATCCTTGCTAGGTTGGATGATAAGCTGCTCGAGTTGCTCGGAGGGTGAGGCCGAGGTCCGAAGTCGTCGATCATCCTTCACAGCCTTCCAAAGCGCTAACCTGAATTCAGGATTACGGTCCGCGAGGTCGCGTGAGATCGTACTGAAAACGTTCTGAGGGTTCCGCTTCGCGATATCACCACGAGCAAAGCAGTACGAGGACCCGAGCCTCTTTTGTTTATCAAACCATCGAGCGACTGAGTGAGCAATTGCCGACTTGCCCGATCCTGCGACCCCTACGAGAAGACACACTCTAGGTGCATCCTCAGAGAGATTGTTGAGGGTGTCACAAATATCTTTGATCACGGTTGCGCGCGTTCCCGGCAAACACATTTTCTCCCAGATGTACGCAGCCCCAGCCGCATATGGTATGTCGTTAAGGTCCGAGGCCGTCGCTAAATCCGAAGATCATGAGTTCGTCTCCACGAAAGAGGTGGGTCCTACCGAGCTCTTGTACAGCATTCATCATCCGAAAGACAATGATCCCAGACTGCACCACAACGCCATCCAAAAAGTTGGCCTTCAGTTCTTGAAGCTTGTTCTCGTAATCCGTAATCTTCTTGTCAACATCATCAAACAAATGTTTCACCGTCTTCAGCCCTACGCATGAATGTTAGTTACTGGCATTGGGCGCTCTAGAACCATTGACGACTGACAAAAGTTCTTCTTTTCGGCGTACTCGGTGATGAAATATCCACACTCCGTCACTTGCTGGAGGAGAGGTGTAATGTTCTTCTTATGCGTCTCATCTACCTTAAGGGGCTTGGCATCCTGAACGAAGTCGAAGACCTCGTTCATTTTCTCTGCCAAACGAATAATTCGCTCGTCTCGTTCCTGCTGCTTCACGACCGCCTGTGTGGAAGTGGAGATCAGCGATAGCAAGAATATCGACCGAATAACATACCTTTTCCGCGGCTGATACGACAGCCCAAGCAAGTGAAACATATGGGTGAATCTGTGCAACGTCTAAATAGAAAGCATGGTTCAATGTCAACAAAAAAATACCTCTGCGATACCATCAACGATCTTGTTCAATAGTTCCAACCTCCGCAACAGAATCTTCCACGCATCCGTTTCCTCGATTTGCTGTACCTCAGGCGAAATGTTTGGAGTGTTTGTCATATTCATATAGGCAACGATTTTAGGCGCAGTATCGAGCGCACTGGTAGCCTCATTTGCCTTGTGGGCAGCATCCGCCGCCGGGCGTTCGTCCTCATCAGCCTCGGGACGTTCTACTTCAAACGCGAATTCAATCGTAATCCCAAAAGGCTCAGGCCCATCAAGAGTGCTCCTTCCGAGAGGCACGTGGACCACTAGGATTCAGAGGTTGATGTCAGAGAAATACGACAAAGCCAGACAAAGTATCGTCGCACCTCCGTTCTCCGAAAGTTCCGACAACCTGCGGATGGCATACTCAATCGCTCCGATGACCTTGGATTTCCTGCCTCGGCGTTTTTTGTAGACCGTAGCAACGAAATTGGCACCATCGTCCGCATAGCTAGCGAAAGTCAGTTCAAAGGCATAGAGTGACGGATATGTATGTACTCGAAATAAAATATTTGATTCCAAGCGGTAATGTTGTTTTCCTCCTTCATTTTCTTAGTTGATTTGGCGATACCCCCCACAGAAAATTGAACGCGATATTTCTCCTTCTTCAAGATCTTGGTCCAATAAGACTGATTTCCTTGAGTACGAAGTTGGATATCTGGAGAGAAATGAGTCGCAAGAAGACAAAAGGCCGGCATCGTACCCTTGACAACGAGAGTTCTAGTACTTTTCGCCCTGAAAGTACTTTCAGTACGCAAGTTGGCAGGAACATTATTACGTACGTGTCTTGATTCGACGTACTCGGCGTTGGATCTGCTGTATCCATGACTTTGCAACTGAAGGTGGTAGATAAAAGTACGACAGAATGTGGATGGTTTGAGGTTGAGCGGAGCTGAACACGCCATTACAGCATGGTGCTTGAAGCGTGCACGGGCCCCGGTCCCGGGTAACAGTTTGGCCTGGCCGGTATCTACTGTAAGAACAGCGCCTAGCGCGTGGACGTTGAACGTTTAGTAACCACGCCGCAAAGTTAGACTCCGGAGGCTGCGAGGGAAGATGTCAAACAGGCTAACAAATTAAATAATGGAAGAGACAACTCACGCAAGACTCCGGTGCCAGACGCGAACGCGTGATCCATGGATCAGTCCCCACAGGCGTTCATACACGGATCCCCGGTTCTCACTGTCCATACAAAGTAGTTCATTGTAACATACCATACAACAGAATAAAATCAAAGATAGAAGCAAGAAAGATAATGAATTAATAGCCGCCCCCGTCGGCGTGTACGGCCCTCTGCGACGCCATCTGTCGACGCTGTGCGTCCTCCAATTTGGGACAATTCGAGATACCGTGTCCAAGACCTAGACACGAACCTGAGTCGCGCCTTCAATGTCGAGAATACAGAAACCACGCACCTCCACAGACCGGACACCCCTTGAGCGACCCGCCTTGCGCAGCCCGTGGATCTTGGATAGTCTGCAAAAACGGGGGCACCCTAGACGGCCGTTCAGTCACACTCGCACGGTCTGAAGAAGCGCCAACGAACTTTTGCCCCGCCTCCATCAACAAGTATTTGAGATCCAACAAGGTCTGTTCCGGTGTGCTCATATTTACAAATGTCGTCGCGATACCCGTCTTGCCGCTCCTGCCCGTACGACCGATCTGGTGTACGTAGTCTTCAATCTCTTTAGGCATAGAAAATATGATGACGTGTTGAATGTCGTTGAAGTCGAGTCCTTTGGAGGCGACGCCGGACGCGACCATGACGTCCTTGGAACCCGACTTGAACGACTTGATCGCGTATTGACGTTCTTCTTGACCTAGAAAGAGGGGTCAGTGACGTATATAGCCTCTTGCGTGCAACGTACTTTTCGAGCCATGGATCGCGACGGCTTCGACGCCCTTCAAGAGGAGGTATTCCTGGATGTCTAGTGCAAAAGGTGACATCAGGACGAGCCGGGAAGAACGCGCATATGACGCACCATCGACCTCATTTTTGTTCTCGCTAAATATGATCACAGGCGGTGCCGTCTTTTGCAAGCATTCAAGAAGATAGACCATTTTGGCCTCTTGCTTGACGTATTCGACTATTTGTAAGACGTCCAAATTGGCAGCGCCTGCACGACCAACGTTGACGAGCACGGGCCGGACCAACGATTGTTGTGCAAAATCTTGAATCTTGCGTGGCATGGTGGCAGAAAAAAGGAGCGTCTGGCGTTGACGCTGTGCGCGCGATCAGACAATGCAAAACAAGCAACGGGACGAGCGCACCTTGAAGAAGCTCATGATGTTTCGGACGTCGTCCTCGAATCCTAAATCGATCATGCGATCCGCCTCGTCCATACATAGAAACTTACAGTTGGCGAACCCGAATCTTTTTTTTTCTAGCATATCGATCAGTCGCCCGGGCGTGGCGACGACGATGTGGAGTCCCTTGTTGAACACGTGACTCTGCTCGCCCATGGATATGCCGCCGATGCACAAGAGCGTGTTCAACGTGGGGTATTTGTGGTCTTGAGAGATGGCAGCGGTCCACGCGAGTACGTTTTCGTACGTTTGTGTAGCGAGCTCGCGCGAGGGACAGAGGACGACGCCAACGGGTCCTTCTCCGCGGACAAACGAAAGACGGACTTCTTCCTCGAGAGCGAGCATGATGAGAGGGAGACAGAAAGCGAGTGTTTTGCCGGAGCCCGTGAAAGCGATCCCGATCATGTCTCGACCAGAAAAACTATAAGAGTGTGAGCACGCTAAAGTAGGACGGGAAAAGAGGAACGCACGCTGTGGGTATGCCTTGAAGCTGAATCGGGGTCGGGTTGGTGATTTTCTTGGACTTGAGGAACTGAAGCATCGACTCGGGTATTTTCATGTCCTGCAACATGAGACACGTTCTCAGATACGATATAAGATGGGACTCACTTCAAAATACTCGATCGGAGGTGGTGTGTCGTCGCCGTCGACGATGATGTGGTACTTTTCGCGCAGACGTTGGTGTTGCTCTTGTGTACGTTCGCGGACATACTTTGGAGGTATCCATCTGAGCCAGGGGGTCAATGTTCATCGCGACGGTGGGGAACGGAAAACGTACGACGTCCTGAGCGACTCTGAATACAGTATACCTTTGGCGAGCTCCAGATCCGAGGCGAGCTTTCTCCGGCTAGCTATTGCGGCTAGGATCTCAGCGTCGACCTCCTCCTCCTTTTCTACCTCTGACTTTTTTGCATCTAAGCAAGGGCGTGAGTGAGGACACGAAAGCAAACAAGAGACGGACCATCTGCAGCCCTGCGGGAGTGGACGTCCTGGGCCTCTAGGAGGAGGGTTCTCTCCTTTCTCGCCCGTTCCCTGCGCTTCTCCTCCTCCCGTTCTGCGTCCTCCTTCTCGAGCAGCTCTTCCAGCTGTTTCCTTGCCTTCTTCCGCGCGTCGGAGCTCGACGAGAGGGCAGAGAATTTAGCCAGTTTGGCTTCGCGTCGTTGTGCGACCGAGACGTACGGCTCGTACGTGTCATTCTCGTCGTCGTCGAGTTTGTAGGCAGGCGGTGAAGGCGAACGTTGGGGACGATGGCGTCTTGTGGACTCGGACATGGTCGTGTTTTGACACCGCACCGATGGAGGACAGGGAATGAATTTCCGATCACGTGGACCGCCACAAGTAGCTGCTCCTCGTGGGAACTGACACTGTAACACAACGCTCAGTTCTCTTCATTATTGCGTCTCGATGGACTGTATCTGTGAGCTTTAGTGCCCTTCCATTCACCGTGATAACAGCAATTCTCAACACTGACACGATCCCAGTCTGTATCCCAATCGTATGTCAGTCGCAACATCTCCTTCCCCCGTCTCCGCAGCAGTCTCACCACATTCTTAGTCGGCTGTCCAACAAAAATATCTCCTGACGGAGATCAAGGCGCAAGGATATGCCCAAGATGCAATAATGGTGAGCATCATCCTGGCTTCGAATATCGGCGTATTGTTGAGCTGAGTCCAATTAAGCCTCCATGTTTTCCGCCAAGTCCCGCACTTGGTTCGAGCTCTGTTTCGTGCCCTTGATTCCGTTCAGATCTAAGCATGTCTGGATGTGCGGTATTTGCCAACTGGAGACCATGATGCAGCCGGGGTGAGTGCTTGTAGTTCCTCGTATCAGCGTATTAGTTGAGCACCTTGCTTTTTATTATTAGGTGGGAACCTGCTCTTGCGCAGCCGGGGTATCAGCATCCTGGCTCACAGGTTCAGTACGGCCCGTCTCCACCAGCCGGACCCCAAAACAGCAAGGGCTATCAGCCAGGATATATCAGTGGTGCCTAACTGAGGATTGTACACCATCTGCCTTTATGCTCTCATCTACGGACTGTGTATCCATTCTACTGCAGCGATTGTATTTTCTAAAGGCGTACTAGTCGTATTTATGTAACGCATGTAATGGACGTATGTACCTTCTTTCTCCAGTCACCACCTTCTCGGCTTTCTTCTTACGTTGTAACACACCGTGATAAGGCCCCCGAGCAAAAACCCACCTAGGACTGACACTGCGATCGCGATCTTTACATCTTTCGTCCATTGTTCCTTGAGATTGTAGTTGAGCACGGATGGTGATGGCGCAGGGTCCGTTCCACGGGCCATCTGGAAATCTCTTAGTGCGGTCTGGGGGTCCGTGAGGCTCAGCAGCCCAACGAGCGGAGGTTTTGACGACGTCATGCCCTGATGAACGACGTATACGTTCTGCATCCAGTCAGATTGCGATCCAGGGCACAACACTTCGGTACCCTCACCCTCAGGAACACATCGCCTAGTAGCCAGTCGCCAGAGCTCACCTAGAGTCCACGTCAGCCCACTACCACGCCTCAACGGACGTATTTGCGTACCAAGTCGTTGGCTTGCACGCCCCCCATGCACCACCCATCCTTCTGGCCGCCCTCGGCCCAGCTGATGTCCTCGGGGTGCACGGCATACTCGTTTCCTTCATCCTCTTGGCCAAACGAAAACCGAACGTCGACAGCGCGATCACACCGTACTTCCCAGAGACCCGTCTGAGCATTGTACCTCGTCGATCCCCCAGTCCCTACGCTGTCCCAAAATGCGTTGACATCCAGCGTGGGTCCAAGAATGAGCGTCGTACCCGTGTCGAAAATCCCGATCGGCGAAGGCGCACCAGGCACAAGCGACACAGACAGTGGTATGGGGTCACCGTTGATCGTCAGGTTGCGTATCGGAAGTTTCCAGTAGTCATATGGACTGGATTGTGTCTTGAACACGGGAAAGTATGTCATCTGAGTATTTCTGTCCGAGGCATTCATGACGGAGATATCGAGCTGGGCGATGGTAAATGATGAGTTGACGGCACTAGCATCACTGAGGCTGTTGTTTCGACCAAGTTTGAACGCGAAGAAGCGGTCCGATTCACCCAGGTGCGCGAAAATGTTGTCCAGGACGGTCGTCCCCATTGTTCGCTCGATGCTGGCTGCAGGCGGAAACGAGAGACCTAGGATGCCCGAGTTTCCGGTCGTTCCGAGGTAGAGATCACGCGTTTCATTGGCTAATCCTGTGAACGACATAAGGGTTGGTTAGCAGGGGATGGAACGGTATAGTACCAAATATTTGAGATGCTATCTGGATGGTACCGAGGGTGACAGTATCGGTAGCCACAGAGCCCTGCACGGATCCGAGGAGGTAGTTCAGCTTGAAAGTTGTACTGGACGTATGAAGAGTGGAGGATGCCGACGGAAAGTACATCGGTACGCCTCGACAGTCCGCAACTGTGCAACTGGAAGAGACAACCCACTTGAAAAAGATTTACTGAGCATACTGTATATCTGCGCACACAGGAAAAAAACCGTACTAAATCTGAGGAGCCAGTGTCAAAGGTAGCCCAGAAGTCTTGACCTCCAACACTTGAGAAGATGAGGCTAATGGTGTCCACCCAGGTAAGGTTACTCACTCTATATTTACCAGATAGGCGCTGTAGTGAAGCACGTCTCTAAAGCGAATCTTCTAGCATATAGGAATCAACTTACAATTCCTCGCTGTCGAAGATTGACAGCTCCCCATTAGCAGCGAAAACGTTCACTTTACGGAGAACACGCCGCAAAGACAGTTGAGTGCCTTGAGTGATGAGATTTGTTTCGCCACTCATTCTTGGGTCTTGTCGAAGGTGCTAGTGAACAGTGAGTCGATGCCGCCCAGCAGATCTTCCTTGGCAAAGGTAGCCTGATCTCGAATGTGACAAAATACGACGTTTCAGTTCGGACGGGTCATATGGTTAAAAAGGATGATTTTATATTTCCGTGATTCCATGCAAAGCCTTCTGAACAACATACTCACCGTACACACTACGCTAACGTGCTTGCCTACGACGATCAAGCTCCCTAGCTTGTTCCCACACGTCAATCGTTACCTCATTCTGTAACCGGGATGCTGCAAGAAGCCTTGGTGTTGCGATTGTTAATATATATGTGACATGGGGTAAGGAGAGGGAGCTTACCTTGCCACCTTTAGAAGGTGTATAAGTTCTTCTTGAGTCACTGACTTGTCCTGTTGACGGCGACGAACAAAGTCGTCTTGGATATGCTGTTTCGCGTGAGAGATTGTAGGGCGCATTGATTACGACGAGCGCCTGACGAATTTACCTTGGAGGCATCTTCAGTTACTTGCACTTTCTCGCTCGTCACTCTACATGCAGCAATATACGAGCGATAGAGTGCGATTTTATCTGCGGTAGGTAAGAAGATCTCATTTCTTGGTTTGTAAAGGTTGTGGATGGCCGGAGGGCATCGAAGGGGAAGATTGATGCTAGTCTATACATGTATAAGAAAATGGTTTCATTGAAAACAATGGGATCTATTACCTGGAAGAACGCACTCTTTCTTCCTTCGCTCAATACAATCATGGAGAGATCAGTGTGGAAGGTGAATCTATTCGAAAACGGAAATATGTAATCCACCGTCTGCGAATTCATCACGTCCTGGATCGCTCGGACATTCATAATGCCTGTCTGCTGATTCAGTAAATTTGAATTTGAGTAGAGATGTTTGCATGCCTTTCTCTAGTAGTTTACCCTCTTGTATCGCACTCTCAGTCAAAAGGGCAGTGGTTCCAGAAGGCAGCTGTAGATATCCGGAGTGTAAATCCTCTTCTTTGCTCTCCGGAAGGAAAGGTGTCTTGTTGAGAAGATCCAGCGAGAGCGGGATAGGGAGGTACTGGGACAGAAGCTCTGCAAGGATATGTGAGAGTGTCGGAAGTAGCTCGACGGAGGAAGGCTTAGGGAAGCGTGATATTGTGAGGGAAGGTGGAAGCAGCGCGATTGAACGAGTGTGTCTGTAAGGAAGATCAACAAAGAGACTCAAGATCTGATACATGTTTACAAACACTTTTGACGATAGCTGAAGGAGAAGCCATTCTGCAGCGTCACTATCGCCGCCCAAGGCTTCGGTGGACATCCAGTCTATGAGATCTGTGCGCACAGGGTGTTGATTGGGCGTGAGCTCGACAGCATCCCTTGGTTTCAAAATAGCATCCTGGAGGTCACTGACATCCATGTTCATGGAGGTTGGATTTGTGCGTTCCACCTGATAACAGAGGACATGTAGTACGGGAATTTCCGGTGAAGAATCATCCTCTATCCTGAGGCTGGTAAGATAGCTGTCAGAAAGCCAGAGGACACAGAACGAGTGGCCTGATGCACCATTCCGACGAAACAATCCCAACGAACGTAACCACATCGGCCGAATGCAAATTTTCTATGTCAACACTGTCATATATCTTGTACGCATTAGCAAAGTACGCGAAAGAGATGGGGGCATGTGGCACCTTGACCCGAACACCGATGTGAGGCGTTCCTGGCACAGGGAACTTGTGCGGCTGGGAAGGCTGATGTATGGGAAAGCTCGCTAGCGTGGCGGCAAGTCAACTAACGAGCACGCAGAGAAGATGCGTGCGTACTTGGATCTAACCAGGAAACTTCGGCGGCCCGCCAAGGAGACTCCCCAGGCACGGAGACCGCCCAAAGTATAGAGGCAGTTCCAAGATAATCGGGGTTGATGTCACAATCCTCTAGTGTATGCTGTATCCCCCAACCGCCGCATCTATCGTTGCTGAGTCTCGCGAGATACATTTCGCTCTGGAGTGAGGTGTCCTGGATCATGGCGCGGAAGCGCACCAGGGTGCCACTGGTGTACGACTCTGGAGGGTGATGCACATCGAGTGTCGGGAGCTGCACACACACGATTAGCGTGGAGCTGGTGAGAAAGCGGCGACTTGAACCTGGTGGCCGTTCGAACCGAGGAATAAATCGGAAAAATGCTTGGCCACTGCAGACGGAAGACGCTCCGCATCGACAGCGTCGTCCTCCGAGTATATGCGCTGGATGACATTTCTAGGGTCGGCTATCTCGCCGATGGTGTGCACGGCGACCATGATCGGGTCTTTGTAAAAGCGACTTATGCCACGGTCATCGGGTCGCGGTGGCTGTGTTATGCGCTGTACCCGCAGGCAATTAGTAAGTAAGCACTTCGACCACAACGACGACTACGATGGGTTTGTTCAACCGCAAGAAGCAGCGCAACGACGACGCAGACGACAAGGACTCGGAGCGCAAGAAGGAAAAGGGAAGCTGGAGACGACCCGCAAGTAAGTCGACCGTAATTTGTTCACTCTAGTGGCCGACCGCAGCGACACCCCTTCCCCTAGATACTGCATTCAAGCAGCAGCGTCTGAAAGCGTGGCAGCCAATACTGACTCCGAAAACCGTCCTGCCTACGCTTTTTATTATTGGTATCGTATTCGCACCAATAGGTGGTCTGCTCGTGTGGGGAAGCAGCTTGGTACGCCCTTCTATTCATTCCGAATTCATATCCCTCACCTTCCCGAACATGCGTGTTCTTCATCGCCTCTGATAACGCTCTCTGGAACAGGTGTCTGAAATGACTTTTGACTATACTGATTGCTGGAATCTGACAAATTCCACATCCCTGACCGACCTCAACTTCGTCAACATGTCCTCCTATTCCTACAACCTTCGTTCCTCGGACAGCGGGAAATCCTTTACCCCACCAACATACGCATATTTCTATGACTCATCAGCCTCTCCTAACCAAAGTCACGTTTGCATCATTCGATTTGATGTCGTAGCAGACCTACAGGCGCCCGTATTTCAATATTACAAGCTAACCAATTTCTATCAAAACAATCGACGTTACGTACAGAGTCTGGATACCTCTCAACTTCAAGGCAACTATATCTCTGCAAGCTCGCTTAGCAGCAGCAACTGCAAACCTTTGGCTGTGACGAGTGACGGAAAAGCCATCTATCCTTGTGGTTTGATCGCAAACTCAGTGTTCAATGGTATGATCCATGCAATTGTTCAAGCGATCACCCTTGGTCTCACTACCAATATGCAGATACAATTTCTGGCTTCCGTCCGGTCACTGACGGGGGTAATACTGATGCGTCTGGGGGATCGGACTACAACTTCACCCAGAACGGTATCGCTTGGCCTGGGGAGGCCAAGCGATACAGCGCGACATCTGGTTATGTTGGAAAGCTCGATCAGATCGTGCCCCCTCCCAACTGGGCGCTCAGGTTCCCAAACAACTATTCAGACGACAACCCACCTCCAAATCTCCAGCAGGACGAACTCTTCCAAAACTGGATGCGAACAGCTGGCCTACCGACGTTCTCAAAGCTGTATGGGAGGAACGACACGGTGACTTTGCCATCCGGAACATACCAGGTTTCTATTTACTACAGTACGTCGGGATAATTGGGTATGTTCAGATGGCTGATAACTATGTGTTATAGATTACCCTGTACAAGGTTTCAAAGGCACCAAGTCGCTCGTCATATCCACGGTTTCTTGGATAGGTGGCAAGAACCCATTCCTTGGTTGGGCTTATGTGGCAGCAGCAGGCGTGTTCGTACTTCTTGCTGTCGCCGGCACCATTCGTCACCTCTTTAAACCTCGGTATGTTGCTCGCTTTCATGTGAATTGTTAGCTTGCGCTGACAGTGTCGTAGACGCCTGGGAGACATGTCACTTCTTTCCTGGAATCGGTAGTACATGAAGCGCGCGGACAGAACTCAAGGATGCGCTACTCTACACACCAGTTGAACTTCATGTCATATACATCGCTTCGAGCTACGTGCTTTGTTAATTGTACTACTATTTATTGAGGATCATAGCGGCGGAGAACCTGAGCTATTGCTGGATTTTGTGTTTCTAATGGTAGACCTGGGGACGAATCCGATCCCTTCACAAGTAATGATCGTAGTGTCTGGTATATCTTTATCTAGATGAAACCGTGCTCCTGTTATTTGCTGAGTTATATGAATCGCAGTTCTGTTGCATCGTATCACAACCAGCAGCATGGCGAGGAAAGCCGGAAATTGCACATACCGGGTATGATCTGTGAGCGGGCCAACTCTGACGATCGAGGTCCCCTTGGCCAGAGCAAGCAAGATGATGATCTGGTCCTGCAAATACTCATCTACGCAGCCCCCGTGGTCCATATTCCTCACCAACTCTCTTGCAGCCTCCTCTCCCACAGCCTCCGGCACCTTTTCCTTGGTGCTCACCGCAGATCCCCCAATCAAACACCCACTCTCCGTCTCGGCCCACAACATGATCCCTCCTCCGGCGCCGACAGCGTCCTGGTCGCGTTCTCTCGTGGCCGTGATGGATATGTTCGCTGATGCGATGCCGCTCTGTACAAGCGCGCGATGTGCCCCGGACACCATGCGCCGTGCAATCGATAGTGGTAACCCGCCCACGCGCGCACCTCCCCGAATAACGGTCACCTGCCCACGTTCCTTGAGAACGACTGGGGAGAGTGGCCCAGCGATGGAGGGCACCGTGCAGCGAATGGACCCCCCGCCCCTGGGGTAGTATCCCCGTTGGTCGATGTCGAGGGTAAGCGCGACACCAAAGTGCTTTGAAAGAAACGGGAGGAGGACGGTCTGCACGTAGTCGATCTGCGGAGCGAACGAGGCATTCGTCCCGCCTCGGAGCACGAGAACAGATAGAGGGATCTCATCGTGCGGGGTGCAACACGCCGAGGCTTGGTCGTTCTCGGACGGTGGGGAGAACAAGAGACAGGGAAGGGCCACCTGGAGGAGGAGCGTCGTGGAACCTGCTGTCCCCGGGTCTGCGGTCAGCGTGCTGAGCAGCTGGATGGGACTCTTGGGAAAGAAGTCGACCACTGTGGAACCCTCTTCGACTCCCTTGGTTTCCGCAGAACAAATAGACGCTGCCAAGTTTATTCCTGGGTGAAGAAAGTACACTTGTAATAATCCGAGTGCCGAGGAAAAGTGCAACGCACCAGCTGCATGTTGTCTTCGCAGTCCAGGAGGCCGGCGGTTTGATCGGACATTTGAGATAGTAATCGGCTTGTGCAGGAGAGCAGACAAAGTAACCGCATTTCGTATGAGTTGACCCCCGCCCTCACAAAAACCTCCGTCGACGTGGATGATGGTATGCATTCCGAATTTGGCGGGAATTAGAGGACCAGAGATGATGGTCTATTGAGAGTCTTCATCCCAGCGACGAGTCTAAACGGAGAACTTATAAATTGAAATGTCTATCGACAAGTGGCCAGTTTACATCTAAGTATTGTGAACGAAAACAAATACATATCAAAAAATGGTCGTATAATCATTATTATTGAAATGGTATCCATAGTGAAATCCTACAAACCAAAGAGTTGTGAAAGAATGAATGCTAGAGAGTGGAGAAGAGGGTACAATTTGAACTACCGATGTAAGACATGCCCGAGCTTTGTACAACCTTCAGCACGAAGCTGACCAAAAGTATCGGCACAAGCTCACCTTCTTTCGTTGTTGCCCCAGCCACGCGTTGGGTTCCGGCTTTCCTTTCAACGTGGGTTGGACGTAGGAACTCCAGACGTTATGCATGCCAGTATGGTGTAGAACACCATTCATGTGATAAAACTCGAACTGATACCGCTTCTCCATGTCCAAATAACGTTTCTGTAAACGACCTTCGTTAGCTGCAAAGTCAAGGTTTGCACTATACGGACATTGACACGAGAAAGCTCCTCGTCAAGTTCATTAATCTGTTTCTGGAAGCCGCTTGCTGCCTCCTCAGAGATGTTTTGCTATGTGTGACAGTCAGGAGCGGGAAGAAGAAGCGACAGGATGCACAATTACAGCTGCCATGGAGGCGAGTTTTGCTTGTTCTTCTTTGAAAAGCTTATCTTGAGACTTGATGAACTGGCAGAAGTGAGTACAGGATATGGGATAGCTGATCAAATTGACACGTTACCATCTTGGCTTTGGAAAGCTTGTCTTGTGCGGTCTTTAGTTGTTCCTTGACGTTCATATTGTCTTCATGAAGAGCAAGTAACTTGGTTTTGACGTCTTCCGGTACGTCTTTCCCTGATAGAGAAGCACGCAAGTCCCTATACACACACTCACACTCAGCAGTGCAAATAACACAAAAAAAACAAGCAAACCCAATATCTCGTTCGCGTTGCAGCATCCTTTCTCTTTGCCCAATACCCTCACTCTGCAGATTTACCTTTTCGAGCAGAAGTGCATTGATTTGTTCAAGCTGCATCCTGTTTTTCTCCCCGAGTTCCTTGATTTGTTTCTTCAGACGATCCATCTCAGCCTCAAGAAGCGCCTTGTCTTCGCTGACGGATTCTCGTAGCGATGCGAGTATTTCTACTTGGTCTTTGTTAATGAGGTTCACTGGCGGGCAGTGAGCTAATAAGAACAGGCGGAACATAGACGAAACACGGACAATCAGACTTGGCGATAGTAAGCTCTCGCTTTTGGGTATCGAACTGGACTTCAAGGTCTGCATGTTCTTTCCGTAGAGAATCCAGTTGGTCTACTGTTTCGTTCAGACGCTGGCGAAGAGCAATTGCCGCCTCGGCACTGCAGGAGAGGAACAATCAGCCACTATCAAGAAAGCATACGCATTGTATATACCCATCACCCGATGCCTTGCCGCTTCGAATTTCCTCCAGATCTCGTTGGAGGACAAGTTTCTCCCGGTGCGCGGCGAGATAATCCGTCTCATAACGCGATTTCATGCGATTTGCGTCTTCCAAAAGATTTTCCAACACCAATATACGACTGCTGTCAACTTCATTCTTCTTGACTGCCGAAAGCTCTCTCTGGAGCTTCCTGATCTGGAGCTTCAAGTCTGTCATAGTTGTTCCCGACAAGGCGTCGTCAAGCTCGTTATCAAGTGCAAACGTTTCTTCCTCTATTAGCTCCTCTTCAGCGAGTGCAGACATATTAGGTTGGGGTTCTTTTCCTCGATCGGTTGGCTTGGTGGCTGATGGTGCTCGATGAGAGGTGAGCTCTAACTCGCGTATTCTCTCCTGGTACAGTTCAAGCATATCTGAATCCTTCGTACGTTCCTCCGCCGTGATGCGAAGTTTCGTGCGCGTTTGCTCGAGCTCAAATTTGACTGTTTCTGTTTCTTGTGTTCGTGAAGCTACTTTGGCCTCAAGCTCGGCGATTTGGTTCTTATAAGATTCCATAAGGGGCTTGAAGGCTGCAACCTTGTGATATTCCTCTTCCAAGGATGCGTTCTTGTCGACAAGATCTGCGTTTTGACGTTCCAGCGACTGTTCAGGAAGTTGTGAAGGACGATTGAAACGAAAAACGAGCGAACTGACTTTGACATGCTGTCGTAGATCGGCACCTTCTTGGAGTTTCTTTTTATACTTTTCCATGACGTTTTCAGTCTTCTGCAGCTTGTCCGCGGCGTGGCGATATCTAAAGACATTGTGTAGGATGCTCCAGGACACATGAGCAAAACGCACTCATCCACTTGATCTTTGAGACGCGCAGCTAAGTCGGCCGTTACCTGAAGTTCGTCAACTTTGCGTGTGAGTTCACTGACTAGTCCCGTCTGTTTGTCGAGCTCCGCTTCTGTCATGGCGAGATTGTCTTCGCTCTTCTGGCTAGCACCTCCCCAAGATGTTAGACCGTGCTTTAGCGATCCACACGATATGGTTAAAACTCACAGCTCAGACCGAAGCCTGTCGATCTCGGCGCGCATCATTGCGTCAGCCTTTTCGCTTCGTCTGCTTTCGAGACCTCGCTCCACTTCGCGAAGGCGGGTGACGGCGTCATCCTTCTCGGAAATGACATCATCATAATTTGTCTGGAGAACACGATGATCTTCTAGGAGAGACTGGTAAACCTTCTCGATGGTCTCCTTCTCCGCTAAGACGTGACTGCGTTCCGACTGTATTCGGTAGTAGTGGTCGTCTCTGTCCAGAATTCTTAGCGTGATTCACAAGGGAGGGTGTGTGAAGAACTTACTCTGTCATGACTTCTCCGATGTCGTTGTCACTTTGAGACGACTTGATCTTGGCCATGACCTGTCCGCGAAGACGTTTCATATCCCCTTAGCGCGTTACACGCATACTTCAACTCACTTGCTCAATGGCTTTCATCAACTGATGTTGGGCACCCTCGTTCAGTTTCTGAATCTTTCCGATGATCTCTTCGTTCTTTTCGGACTGAACCGCGATCGCGATCGTCATGCGACACAGTACCAGCGTCGCATGAATGTTGTGGTCCTTGGCGACCGCTTGTAAATCGGGGACTTCCAGGCCGCTGGTCGGTTTCTGAAGTACATCGGTAAAGTATTGTGTGAGCAGACGGTAGAGCCGTTTGAGGGTGCTGAAACGTAGGACCCAATTGTCCGACAGTTGAGTCGTGTTGGCACGACTAGATTGTCTGAAATAGTCTGCGTCTCTGAGCAGGATCACTGAGCTTCTTGGAACGTTTGACACGAACAGGAACTCACACGAGCGACAAGATTTTGAAGAGGGCAGCTCCATCACTGAGGTCAGAGATGGTGGCCACCGGACGGGCGAGATCGAAGGAGGCAAAGAAGGCAAAGAAAGCGTTAAGTTCTTTGGTTTCTTGGTCGGACATGGCTGCACGAAGATGACGCGTGCGACGAGGAAATCCAGTTGGGACGACATGATATATTTCATTATGTAACGAGACAAATCAACGTCCTTAGTAGGTTGTTGAAGGCATTGCATACCCTCTCAATCCCTATATAACCTCAAGAAACACGCCCCAGAACAAAACAAGACCGCTGCAAATACATAAAACACCCTACCCTCCTTCAAAGGGTCTCCATGTGCAAGTAAATTCCTCAGTTGGAGGAAAACGAGCCCGACGAAAAAGTTAACGATCCCTAATTAGCATAGACGTGAGAGGAAGGTAGTAATAGATAGATGAGCACCTTACAGTTTAGGGAAAGCCCAACAGATGATATCGCGGAAACGGCCTACATGAACGGAATCAGCTGAGCAATAGTTATCTCTGCGATAACGAACACATACATGGAAAGGTGCAACCTCTGCAATGATGAGGAACGGAACCGGACCAAGTCCAATGGCAAACGACCTGCCAAAAAACGGTAAGATATCAAATAGGCGTTTTCGATAGACACTTACATAACAAATGTAATTATCGCGATGCTGGAGACGGTGACCCATCCGGAGTTGAGGCCGTAGCCCACAGCTAAATGAGAGATGAGTGCTCCGCCAACAGACCACCGGAATAGGCGCTTTCTGCCCACACGCTAAAGTATCGCGTCAGTACGATAACAATCAGATTCGACAAGTAATCTACCTCGATCAATAGCATCGGGGGGAAGGTCATAAGGAAGTTGACGATTGTGATTCCTAAAGACATGTATGCCGCAAGCTCCGGGAGTGACTTAGAGAGGATGTTGTTGCTATAGTACAGAACTAGTGTTTGTTAAGGACCAGGAACCGATGTGTCAAGTGAATAACTCACTCGCATTAATACCTGCTCATGACCCGTCAGATAATACTACTCAGAAGAGGCAAAACGGATCCATACCGGATATTTGTTGGGATACCATTCCAAATACAATGATAAGGAGAGGTCTCCGAAGTTCAGGAGAAGTAAGAAGTTGAGGTATAGTAACTGCCGCAGCCCGCTCTAAGCGGGCGTCAGCTTCATCACTTGATGTGAGGAGTGGCTCTTCGCTGAGATTCTCGGCTGATCGAGAAAGTGAGCATAGAGTGCGAGAAGTGTGACCAACTTACGGTCTGAAGATTCGTCTCCCCACAAAGAACGAGTGGCAACCTTTCGTTCAGCGACTAGACCACTTCGACCTAGGTAAGCAGGCGATTCAACAATTGCCGGTGCGACAAGGTACTGCATTGCCGATAGGGCGGAGGAAATAAAGAGGACGAAGCGCCACTTTGTGGGAGTAGCAAGGCTGAAACCCATCGCTTGCGATACCATAACTCCAATGACGATAGCCAACTGTGTAAGAATTCCTGTGCGACATTATAGAGCAACATAGAGGACTGGCATGATAGGGAGATTACCTAGACTGCCTTTGATATTGGGCGGTGCGATCTCAGAAAGGTAAATGGGGCCAACGCATATACCGATTCCAGCAGCAATACCGACGAGAAATCTAGAGGGATAAGTGTCGAAATTCAAGTTGTTCTGATCGGAGCTAGAGTTCGGACCTTCCTAAAGCCATTGGAGCAACTGAACCAGCTAAACCGGATAGAGCTGCGCCAGCAACAGTGAACACGGCACTGATGCGGCTGGCACCCTTGCGACCGTAACGATCCATTGCAATGTTGGCAGAGAGACTACCGAGAAGACCCCCAACGGTGAAAGCGGAGGTTACGAATGAGAAGGTCGCATCAGACATTGGGATGCAGGCAGGGATACCATGGAATGTGCCGGGGACGGTGCGTTGGCAAGTAAGGACTTCCTGGAGTTGATTGAGTGCAGGGATGTGATAGCCATACTAGTAGGGACGAAGTGAAATAAACGAAGACAGGGAGACAGAAAACTTGCCTGGAAGGACGGAATGAGAGTCCAGACGAGTACGAACACACCGTAACGGGTGAGCGACGAACGAGACATTACTTGGTGGCTGTGTAACACTACAGCGACGTGACAGTATTTTCATCCAAATCTGTCTTAGTAACTACCAGTAGAGCAAGGCAAATAGCCGACGTGACAGTGCGCACGGCAGATTTGGTTTGCCAGATATGTAGTGACATAGAGTCGCTCCTCTTGAGCGCGTGCACAACGTTATTCCGCCGTGCTCGTGTTTGTGGTATGTACATATGATCGCAATGATGTCATTGCTACTCCGTCTGCCTCTGCATCAGCCCTGACTTACCCAATGGTGTCCAAGTCAGATGAGGCCAGAAGCACACAGGAAATCAACTTCCGTGCATGCCCATTCACACGCTGGCATTAGTCGCAAAACCATCCCTACCGTGTCATTAAATGGACAAATGCCACGAGCATGGATCGCCGCTTTCTAGTAGTAGGCGATACGTTTCAAGGTTCCAGATTGGATCCACGCCATGTAAGTGCACGAGTTCAATAGACGGGCTTCGTATTGATGTTCCATCGCTGACCTCTGATCGGAGTCTTCGCTCATCTAACCGCCAGTACACTGCCCTTCAGGCCCTCCTCCACATCACGGAAGATAGACGTCAGCCTTCGATGTTCTGCACAGCAGCAGGATTTTTCCATCGGCGAGGTCTTTACCGCGGACATTGTGCATGTCCCTATTATTACGTTTATTATTTCTGACTCTCCGTTCGAAAGGTGGAACCCAATGCCTTGGGTTAAGCCCTACGTTATCCCGTGTGTGGTACCCAGCCATCGCCGATGCCATTCGCGAATCGCCACCCTCGGCACGGGTTCCCTGAAGGACATGCCGAAGTAAAATTCCGACAGCTCGTCTCCGGACTAGTCTTCATCAAGAACTAAAAAAACATCCCGTTGGTTCAATCTATCCGTTGGCTTTAGTGCGATGTATACTCTCACCAGGACCTGTCTATCGTGGATATCAATGCGATGGTTTTTTTAAATATTTTATGCCAGACAGGGAAGTCGGTCCGTGTGCCGTTCTCCTTCCTGCAGTAGCCCAATCGTCTAACAAGGATTCAGCGGATATATATGTAGTATGAATCCATATCTTGATCAGATATAACTCCAAGTGGAATCGCAACTACTACTTATCGATTGGCGATAAACCAGGTAATGTAGTTTCCCGCGAATTCGACTTTTACCAATCTGATCAACGATACCAACCAGGTGAACTTCTACGAATTCTCACACGAACGATGGGATCGCCATCTTGAACAGCGGCGTGATCTCGATTTTGACATGCATCGAATCTCCATTTAGTGTTTTTGGACTGGAATAATAACCCAACAAAAATATGCAGCGTCATTCTTGCGTACGTATTATCGGATTCCGATGCATACGCCGTACACATCAGACACGCCTTTCATCAAGTGAGTTCCGTTCGGTGCGACCCTTACGATTGGTACATATTCGATCATTCATCATGACCTGCGTAAATGGTCCGTGGGTACGTAGTAACGGCACGATCCAAGAATACAGTCACTTCTTCCCCATGAATGATCTCCAAGGCCCAGGGTTATAAACCTCTTGTATCGGGATCAAATCACGCATCCAGACAAGGTGTCTCATTGACCTTTGTTTAGTTTTACTAAGTGGGGCCTCAGGTGCTTCTGTCATTCATAATGCTGGCCGTTCATTACATATCAGTTTTGCGTAATACATCTAGGGCCTCCTCGGTCTCCTCGTATTCGGCACATGGCCTGTACGGAATCGACTATAGACGCAGCAATATCAATATATCAAGGTACATTTCAGACACGCCATTCAACTACAGGGTGTTCCTAGCCCCACCGGTTCATACTCCCAAGGAATTGCTCGAGGGATTCACCGACACCACTACATCGGGGACTGGCAGCACGTATCTCATTTCCTTCAGGGACGAGTTCTTCCAGATGCTACGTGGGAAATCTCCTATTGTAAAACGTGTCTCGGTAAAGTATACGTCGCCGCTCACCTTGATGCGACGCTCCGGAATTGGATGTGTGCGTAAGAGCTCAAAGCCAGAAGCCAGACCGCCAGACTCGCTAGCTCTTGCTAAACGCGTGTGCATCCTACAAACGGACATGAACAGAACGGTAATGGTGTCTGGGAAAGGACCTCACTCTACTGCAGACAGAGGGTCGTAGCATGCCTTTGCAGCGATGCGCACGCCGAGTGTATCGGCTATCTCTTCGATAAGATTGACGAGATGGACACTGCACATCATTCTTACCTTCCAATTCCTGCGTTCTCGAATTGGGTAGACTGAACAGCAGGTAGTTCAACATCCTAGCTAGACCGAAATCGATGCCCACTGCTTGTAGCAACATTGCCAATATTATGAGCACCTTGGAAGATGAATAACGTTCAGAAGCATGCCGTGCAACTTGAAACATGTTAGAGAAGACAAAAAAACAAACGGGATAATACCAGCATGCCCTATTTCTAAAGCAAATTTCGAGACAAAACTGGGGCGGAGGAACGGATACGCACCATGACTAACGACGGCAGCCAATCCTGCTTCATCCTTGCAGACGGGCAGGATGCCCGTGAAAACGACGATAGTGCCTGAAGAGAGGTATTTGAGCACGCACCAGAGGTATCACTTTGCATTACGCACCAAAACTAGCTAACGCATTGACGATTTTAGGTTCGTCGACGACGAGTAAATTCCAATCTCTTCCACTTTTGTCCAGAGCGGTATGGTGATCGGGAGGGCGTGCAGTAGCAAAAGGATCATCCTGCCAAAAGCCTTCTTCTTCTGCGGGCGACTTGCGAGGATCGTTAGAACGAAGAGTGCCGAGGTGGGAAGCCTCCAGGAGGTCAGAGACGACACGATGGACATGGCGCGTTATGGGATGGTTGGCAGGCAGAATCTTTCCTTCGAAATCGGACAGCAGTGAAGTATAGGATGCTTTCTCTAGCCTGGCTTCAAAGTTTGGACTTATGTCCATAAACCGCCATCGACCCGTTTCCGGCACCTGCTCGAGACTGAAGGAGTATTTCCTTGGGTACCATGAGGGAAAGATTGTTGACATACTGTGCGACATAGTATACCACACCCGCAGCGGTGACGAATACGACTATCTTTGTGACTTTGTCTCGATCCGGACGACCAGGATGGTTGAATCGCGTGTACTGGGCCTGCGGACGAGGCGATGCGGAGAGCTGGCGGCACTGAGGCCGTGACAGGGGTGAGCGAAACAGCACCGACGCACGAAATGGATGGATACGAAGTGCAAAATGAGTCAAGCAAGCTGTTCTAGAAGCTGACATGAGGGCATGCGTCAAAGCGTGATGCCAAACTAGGAATGATTCTGCGGCGGCGGCCCCTGTTCAAACGTCCACCTCGCAACAAGTTGTAGGT
Organism: Austroboletus novae-zelandiae; assembly: GCA_038090275.1. Lineage (NCBI taxonomy): Eukaryota > Fungi > Basidiomycota > Agaricomycetes > Boletales > Boletaceae > Austroboletus > Austroboletus novae-zelandiae. The sequence goes on along the minus strand of JBBPML010000031.1, from coordinate 26,178 downwards.
GGAGTTCACCAATAACACTAATATTGATGCGGCGTCCCCTGCCCCTGCCTCGTGGCCGCTTCTCACCCGAGCGGACCGTTCCGATTGCACCCACCAAAATCAACCAACTCTCACACAGTCCAAAGCCCAACTTGTACTACTACTACCAACCATAGGTAACTTACTATGTCGTGCAAGAACGATTTCCTAGCTATTCGACCTCGCAAACAGCATTCTCTACCACGCTTTTGCTCTTCTCAACGCGCCGGTCCGTCCACAAAACATTACAGAATTTCAAGTTCGACTTCCCTCCCACCCTACTCTTTCTTCGATTTCGACAGCACCGACTCTCTGGACTCTTTGAGTGAGATCGCTCTCGATAGCGATCTGGATCCACCTGCTACCCATGCTTCATCTGAATCTGTAACTCTCATCTCTCCTCGCGTCCCCCCATCCGAACTATCTACAACTCAGCTCTTTTCTAATGCTTCCCACACGTCTTCTGAACTCGACCTTGCTGCGCGGCTGCCAGAGTCGCGTCGATCTTACCTTATCCACGAGCCTGGCCAAATGACCGCTCAGCGCGTACAGCGGCTTCGCGCCCGTACTGCTGCCGTAATCATGTCCATACCTGCTACTTGCCAAGATGACTTGGATGTAGACGAGGACGAACCTCGCGAAATCATTGAAACTCCACCGGTCGTTCAAAAGTCCAGGTTAAAACGCGTCGCTGGCATCAGTGACCTTCGGCGCGCATTCCGTGATGGTGATCACGCGCCGGAAGATTTCGTTCCGAACTCGTCGCTAGGGCTTTTCAAGGTTTGTATATTTGTATCCTAGTCATCTCAACACGCACTCAACCGCTTCTCTAGGCTTCATACGAACTCGGCATCCTTGCCGCTCCAACTCCATCATTATCTCAGTTGTCTCCTCGCTCTTCATTGCGTACTCTAGTCGATTTTGGGAACGGCGACATGAAAACTTTGTCCGGGTCGACAGTCAGTTCTATAACCATTGCTTCCCGATTCGCCGCCAAAGTCCATTCTACCTCCGCGTCGTTGTCTTCGCGCCCCCTGCCTGTGGATACTTCACAACCAATATTGCCCACAAAGCACGCTGTTCATAGTCCATCAAGACCACAAGCGCGTCGTTACGTGTCACTGTCGCTACACAAGGATGTCTGTTCATCTCGGTCCCCCGGAGACGATGTCTGGTCTTGTGCCAAAATTTCCCAATCGGCCGTCAAGCGTACCGCTCGAAGCGGTCCTACGCCAAGACGGGTCTTTAGCAACCCGATAGCTGCGCTATCGCCTCGACGGCAGCCCTCTATTGTTTTATGATTGTTTATGAAGATACCGTCTACCCATGATCCTGGTGACCTCACACGCTCCTTGAGTGTACACGGATATATGATATGTTAATCGGAGATGTCACCCCGTATTTGTAGCATTAGCTTGGCAGGCAGCAGGGCTGTTACGCCGCACAGCAGAGATTTGCGCTAGTTGGTTGGAATCAAATTCCCGTACGTTGTTGCAGGGCGTAGATGAAGGCGTGTCACGCACGCGTGATCCAAGGGCGAGTGTCCGCGGGACGATGTTCCGTCGTGCAAAAGTGAGGGTAATGTCCAGTTGGCGAGATGTGTGATCAAAAGAACACGTGCGACACATGCTTCAGCAGCATACCGTTCCCCCGGAACGTTGACCCATTTATTGATCGACGACTCCGCATCTTAGCATCGTCCGCATGGCTGTCCAAGTGCCAAGTGTGTGGTACTGTGTGCTCTCTGCGTTTCAGATCTGCAACTGGGCCACGCGCGGAAATCAAAGGAACGAGGGGAAGAACTCAGTCGGTCCGAACTCGGAAAGGTGCCTCAACCTCATGGCTCGAATTGCGGTGCCAGCTCGCCGCCGGCCCTACGATTATGACGTTCACAAGACCGACCCGGATTGTCTGGAACACCAACGCGCTGCCTTGGCACGCAGGCAGTATGGCACCTACTAATGCCGAACGGTATTCTGAGGGTGGCTTCGGAGGCAGCGACCGCGGGAAACACGAACAATCTGATGGTTGCAAATAATAGAACAATGGGGTATATCTTCGGCTTACTAGTAGTATACGAAACCAATCAAGGCAGATTATTGAATAAATTGTCCCTATCATAGGTATAGCGGTTTGAACCAAAGGAAAATGTAATTTTGGAATACAAATCTGTCCAGTACACAAGTTTGAATCAAACACACACAACAACAACAGAGACACAATGTCCACGAGCGAAAATCTCGTATGCATCACCAATGCCTGGCAACCGGAGGGGTAGGAGTGATCGCAGACCTGACGATAGCGGGAGCAGCAACGGTAGTTCCACTCTGGCACAAAGGCGACGGGGGCGAAGCACTGGGACCAATCCAGGGATTGAGGTAGCTGCAGGTCGCAATGCCGACCATCTCTCCTGCTGTGTCCGAGGCATTCTGCCATCCCACCCCCGCGTTTGCCGTCTGAACGGACTTGCCAGAGCTGATCGTGAAAGTAGGTGGTGGCAACGTGGCGATGGTACCCGTAGGCGTGTATGAAGGGAGCAAAGTGACCGCTCCGGCATTGCTGATGGTCGCAGGTGGCCAGGCGTACTCCTGGCTGGCAGAGGCGGGGATTTGACCAGCACCCGCTCCACCAGTCTGCCAGGACTGAAGTGGGGGACTCCATATACCTTGATTTGCACATATTCCTGAGGCTGTGCGAGGGTCAAGGGGCATCCAGCCGTTTTGCAACCCAAGGGAATACGACCATTGCGGTGACTCCACAACACCAGTCGAAGAAGAAGCGCCGATCTTCCAGGTCCAGAAAAACCAATTCTGGCACGCGTGCTTTATTTTGGACAACTCCACCACAAAGAAAGGAACACGCACCTGGAGAGCATCCATGCTTGCCATCGCAAAGTTTACGATGCCCGTCTTCATCGTGGTGTTCCAATTTTGCCAATCAGTCCAAGGGGTACAGCTACCCACAACGGGCCAGTCACCGGAGTAGGTCCCCTCGTAGCGCGTGCCGAGACCCACACCATTGACCCATAAACCACAATCCGTGACAGCGTTACTAAATTCGCCTGCCGCCGTAAGTCCGAAAGCGCCCATTGACGTATTGAAATTCGCGGCCCAAGTATTGCATGGAGTCTGGGCGTACGATGACATCGGGGCAGCAGATTGACCAGCGAAACAAATATAGGGGTGATCATCGAGGGAGATACGGTCGGCGTTAGACAGGAAACCAGCCCACTTTGAAAGGTCGAAGAATCCATCGTGGAATGATATAAAGGGGCCATATCCTTCCCCTATTCCAGATGCCATTCTGACATCCTGGTACGCTTGAAGATAGCTATAAAATCATTCAATTAGACAAATTCACGTCATTGAGTGGATCACAACACCGACTATCTTGATAATGCGTCTTGGCCAATTATGGGACCTTGAGGTTCATTAGTTATTCCGAACATGACAACAACGTCGCGATATTCGGGTTGGGAGATAAATTCAGCAATTATCCGAATATAGTCCAAGGAGCGTTGCGCATTCGCCAAACCCATCGCTCCGTTAAGCACGTTAACAGAACCGACTTTTCCGGAGTGATTCCAGCCGTTCTGACTGCCGGGAAGACTGTGCAAGTCGAGATTGATACGAAGGCCATATTTACGAGCCCATTTGATTGCCTTGAGAAAGTATCTTAGAAAGGTCTGTCAGGACAAGAAAAGTATGGTTCATCACGAAACTTACGTCCAAGAAGTTTTGGCAAGAAAAGGCTCGCCCGCACGAGTCTCGATAGCCCAATAGGGAAGAGGGATTCTAACAAAGTTGAGCCCAGCGCCTGCAATTTCCGCGAAATCCTGCTCTGTCTACCAAAAAAATAAATAAGATTGGAAGATTGGCTCGTCTCGAACAACGGTATATCTCACAATGAATGTCTGATAGTGAGTCTCCAACTGACCAAGACCGCCGCTGGCAGTGTCTGCAGCCATGGCTTCGCTCAGCGTCCATTCGTCGACTGCCTGGGGTGTTGAATTCTGATATTTTTCATACAGGGCGGGTGAACTGTGCAAACAAAGTCAACTATGTGGGAGTGAACGAGGCCAAAAAAACTTGCATAAACTGGGAGCAAGACGTCAGTTGAAATCGTAGCCTGGGAACGCGACACCCACCGGTTCCGTTACGAGCCAACCGCCGAGATTGACGCTGCGATGACAGACGCTTATGAGACGGGCAAACGTAATGAGGCTGCAAAGGTTACGAACCCAAATATCTTATCAATTCCAAAGTTAAATGACTGATTGAGAGGGGGAGTCCATGAATTTGGCTGAGCATTATCATTAAAGGGATCGTTCGGATCCCAGTACCATGTACCGCCAAAAGAATTGATATAAGTGAAAGTGGTACCGTTTTCGGTTGTGATGGTGCTGCCATTTCCTCCCGTAACTACTGCAACGTCGCTACTTCCGGAGCCACCGGACGAAGAATTAGCGGAACCGGACGCGTCGTCGTTTTTCGACTTTGACCTGAGAAGTGCGAAAGAGACAGGCACGACGATAGCGACCAGGATAACAATCGCTGCAGCGATGGACGCAAAGATGACCATACGTCGGCGTTTCGAAGCGGGAGGGGGGAAGGAATAGGCTGTCCGTTTCTCGCCTAGGTAGGGAGGGGAGTCGGACGGATCGATCGTGCCCGGATCATCTCGGTAGCGGTCGAACTCAGCACTGGCGAGATCGGGCTGAAGCGCATAAGCAGAGGAGTTTGGAGCGGAGGGCACGGTCAGGAAGGTATTCTCGGACGTGAACGAATCACGGTGCTCGGCGGAGTATATGGCGGCGGGGGGGAAGCGGGGGGACGACAGGCCATGCGGCATAGTCGGAGGGAGGGCGGTGAGCTCGACGACAGAGGCTTCGAAGGAGTCGTCGCGGTGGTGTGGAAGGGAGTCGTAGGAAATGTCCGGGGAATGGGCGGCGGACATTTTGAGGGTGTCGCAGGCTGCGGCAGGTGTCCTCGTTGCAAAGAAAACGAGCCGTCTGACGGTGACATCGGCCAGACTTAAACTAAACTGAGTCAAGCGTCGAACACATTCTTTGCTGACTCAGCAAACAAGACATCCCACGTGACCGCGACATCGACGCGCTCGCTCGTCCCGGCACCGCCACCATCCATGGCCCGCTCCTCGTCCTCGAAGAAGCGGCCCCAAAAGCCAAAGCCCGCACACCAGCTCCAGCTCACCCAGCTCCACTTTGCCGTCTCTTCCTCCACCCTCAGGACATGCCCCCTCTGCGCCCTCTCCTACACCACCGGCGCACCCGACGACGAGGCCCTCCACCGCTCCCACTGCACCCGCGTACAGAGGGGCATGGAATGGCGCAGGGAGGAGGAGCGCGAGGCCCTCAAGGCACCCGTGCTCGAGGTTGCTTCCACCGTCAAGCTTAAAGACGGCTCAATGGGACGCATCGTCGCGTTTCCCGCCACCATCGCTGGAAAGATCGGCACAAAGGTCCGCACCCGACAGTACACGCCATCCTCTTGTTGACGCTGGAATAGCTCACCCATCTGCTTGAAACCATCAATCTCGCCCTTGCGTCTCCGCCGCTGACGCAACCGATCCTCAAGGGCTCCAAAGCATACCTCTTCCTTCTCCCCACAACGTCCAGTTCACATCGGGAGAAGATTGTCGGTTGCGTTATTGCACAACGCATCTCCTCTGCCATGGAAATTGCGGCCCCGGACACGGCCATGTCGCTCGCCTCCCCAGACAGTCGTAATAATCCCGGCTCACAGCCCTTGGTAGCTGTCGACACCAGCACCGGCCTCTTTTGTCATCCTACCCCGCTACCCACTCCACTCGGGGTACCCAGACTCTTTGTCCCTTCGGCGCATCGCCGCCAAGGCATCGCAACTCATTTACTGTCTGCTGCTGCCGCCACCTTCATACATGGGTGTCCCCTCAACCCTGCCAAAGGCCAAGTCGCCTTTACCCAACCAACGGCAGCCGGTTCTGCCGTGATGAAAAAGTGGGGAAAGGGTTTCGTTCGTATCTACGATGAGTAGAGATCTAACAATCTATCCGCCATTGTATATATCTCTTATCTTTATTCCTCGTGTCGACCGTAGTTAACTCTGCTGTATTGCTGCCATAATTCAACGGTAAGACAGTACTCATGACATTGAGGCCCATGATGTGGGTCGTACGCGTAATCCTGTGAACACGACATGATGTGCGATCTAACGATGACTATAATACAGTCTGACATGAAGCATGCTTGCGATAATTGCTCAACCAAGAACCAAAAAACTTGCTCTAAACGAAATGATTCGCCTCTCGAGACGTCCTTATATTTCGACATTCGCAGTGCTGGGCAACGTGCTCGGAGGTGGCACAAATGTCTGTTCGGTCAATCCATTAGCCAGGATTACACCAAGCATGTCACTATACTTACCCTAGCCTTGATGCCACCAGCGCTGGGCAACCGGGTCGACCCGTTGCTGAGCCAGGCATCCACTTCCGCGGCCGCTCCACGACCCTCACTGAGGACATGCACCATGAGCGTCTGGAATGCGTGCCACTCAAAACCACCACTCACTTGATACCCCAGACGATGAGGGATTGTCCACGACGACAGTCCCCAGCGGCAAAAACACCCTCAACGTTTGTCGAGTATTTCTATTGCGACGTCAACTCGTGTACGAACTCATGATAGACAGCACATACTTTGTTGGGAGTTTGGATGTTAGAGCGTCCGTCTTGCTTCACACCAAGAGCATTGACAACTTCACTTTGAGGCCCAAGGAAGCCGAGAGCGAGGAACACCAGCTGACCCGGGAAGAATTTCTCCGAACCAGGCACTTCCTCCATCTTCCAGCGGCCTCCAGAGTCTTTGGTCCATTCAACACGGACTGAAATCATCACAGGTCAGTCACCAATCACCAGATAATCATGCAAATCACAAACCAGTATTCAGTCCTTTCAGCTTTCCGCTTTCATCCAAGATGAACTCTTTGGTAGAAATGCAGTATTCACGGGGATCTGACAATATTTGAGCCACTAGTATGCAGAAACGCATGTTACTCACCATTTCCGAAATGTGCTGCAACTTCGGTGTGCCCGTAATCGGTCCTGAATATCCTGTATTGCACGTAATGATGAGTTCAGCGCCTAATTAAAGGCGAAAACAACTTACCGAGGCCATTGTGGCCATGGGTTGTCCCTTCCTCGGGAACCCGGCGGCTTGGGCAACAACTCAAAGTTTGTCACGGACTTTGCACCATGGCGCATGGCTGTACCAATACAATCATTACCTGTATCTCCACCACCAATCACGATGACGTCTTTTCCTCTAGCATCTATGTAACCGCCATTTTTCAGCTCGGAGTCCAGAAGGGATTTTGTATTCAACTAGAAAAAAAAGGATGTCAGAAACAGAGTCATGGGAACGGGCACTACCTACTTGGAGATACTCCATGGCAAAGTGGATACCTTCAGCATTTCGGTTCGGGATCTTCAGGTCTCGGGGCCAAGTTGCGCCGGTGCAGACGACGACAGCATCGTTCTCCTCATACAAGACGTCCGCGTCAACGTCGACACCAACATGGGCATTTGAAATGAATGTCTTTGTGTTATGTAATTTCAGTGACGGCGAGAAAAAATCATATCGGAGGTGCTTACAATGCCCTCGTCTGCCATGAGGTCCACCCGCCGTTGTACGATCGCCTTGTCAAGCTTCATGCTAAACTCGACTCAGCGATGACAAGAATACGTAATTTGAAGTCACTTACTTAGGGATGCCATACATCAAAAGGCCACCCATGCGGTCATTGCGGTCGTATACAGTTACAAAGTGACCGGCTTTATTCAATTGGTCAGCACAAGCAAGACCTGCGGGGCCTGATCCGATGATGGCGATCTTCTTGCCAGTACGGAACGACGGTGGATTAGGGGCCATCCATCCCATCTCGAAACCCTAGATTTCGAAGTTCAATATATACGATTACCGGTAACAAGGCAGCCTCACCTTGTCAATAATAGCACACTCGATACTTTTGATACCGACAGGCTGCTCGTTGATCCCCAAAACACACGCGCCCTCGCATGGAGCAGGACAGACACGCCCCGTGAACTCAGGGAAGTTATTCGTCATGAGCAACCGGTTCAGTGCATCTCTCCACTGGCCCTTGAATACCAGATCGTTCCACTTGGGGATGATATTGGAAATCGGACATCCAGAGTCTGACTGACAGAATGGAATGCCACAATCCATGCATCGAGCAGATTGATATTTGAGCTCGTTTTCCGTAAGACGAGTAGAGATCTCCTTCCAGTCCTTGACTCGCTTTCGAGGTGGCCTGTACGCCTCGTTGAGTCGTTGGTACTTCATAAACCCGCGAACCTTGTCCAATTTGTTGAGTCGTTGCTTGGTTGTTGACTCGTCAACGAGAGAATCCTCCATGTCACCAACAGCGGGTTCGTTGCGTTTGAAGTGGTTAGGGGCGCTCGAGGTGGGTTCTTTAGGGAGCTCCTTGGGAAGCAAAATATCTTGGAGGCCCTCCGAAGCGAGGTCGACCTGGCTGGCTGTTCGAGAAGGAACGAGATCGATCACGTTCAAGCGCATCTTCTCTTCTCTCTCTTTCGCAACCTGTTCTTCCAGAACACGCTTGTAGTCTAGGGGCATAACCCGGACGAAAAGTGGAAGGATATGATGGAAATCGTTCAGTACGCGATTGGCGACCTCCGAGCCGGTATAATGACGATGGTCCTCGATAAGACTACGCAGAGCAGCGATTTCTTTGGGATCAGTGACTTTTCCAAGTTCTACCATCTCCATGTTGACTTTCGAGGCGAATGTGTGAGCCATGTCGAGAATGTAAGCTATTCCTCCGCTCATGCCCGCAGCGAAGTTACGGCCAGTAGTTCCAAGAACTACGACTCGTCCGCCGGTCATATATTCGCAACCGTGATCTCCGGTACCCTCCACGACCGCGTTCGCACCAGAGTTTCGAACAGCAAATCGCTCCGCAGCAATACCCCTGATGAATGCTTCACCTGACGTCGCGCCGTACAAGCAGACGTTGCCTATGATGATGTTTTCCTCCGCTTTGAACGTCGACTGCTTGGGTGGGTAAACAATAAGTCGTCCACCGGAAAGGCCTTTTCCAACGTAATCGTTGGCGTCCCCTTCCAACTCAATGGTGATCCCAGGTGCGAGGAATGCACCACAAGATTGACCAGCAGAGCCACGCATGCGAATGTGAATGGTGTCCTTGGGCAAGCCATCTTCACCATACAGTTTGGAGACACGGTGAGATAGAGATGTACCAAGAGCTCGGTCGGTGTTCGTCACGTCACATTCGATATGAACAGGAAGGCCCTTGGTTAGCGCAGGTTCTGATTCGTCGATAAATTTGTTGTCAAGGCGAATGTAAAGCTTGTGGTCCTGCTGACGAATGCGATACGTGGCGGCGCCGGGGCGCATCTGCCATGCGGGTTTAAGTACAGCGGACAGGTCAAGCTTGGCGGTCTTGATCGTGCGAAGCTTCTCGTCGATCTTCAACATGTCGGCGCGCCCAACCATCTCGTTGATGGTACGGAATCCGAGCTTTGCCATGATTGAACGAAGATCCTCCGCGAGATAGTAGAAGAAGTTGATAACTTGCTCGGGCTGGCCAGCGAACTTAGCCCGAAGTTGGGGGTCTTGAGTAGCGATACCAACAGGACAAGTGTTCACTGGTCAAGGAAATGGTAAGCAGGAATTGAATGGCAGATAGATAAAAAAGAATACTTACAGTGACACTTGCGCATCATTATGCAGCCCATTGCGATGAGAGGTGTCGTGGCGAATCCCCACTCTTCTGCACCGAGCAAGCAAGCGATTGCTATATCACGACCAGTTCGGATCTGACCATCCGTTTGAACAGTTACGCGGCCCCGGAGGTCGTTCAGAACGAGAGTCTGGTGCGTTTCGGCAAGGCCAAGTTCCCAAGGGAGGCCAGCATATTTGATACCAGTCCAGCGAGAGGCACCGGTACCCCCATCGTGACCGGAAATCAAGATATGGTCTGCTTTGGCTTTTGCAACACCGCTTGCGACGATGCCCACGCCGACTTCCGAGACGAGTTTCACTGAGACACGCGAGCGGGGATTGGAGCACTTCAGATCATAAATGAGTTGCTTGAGGTCCTCAATGGAATATATATCGTGATGAGGAGGGGGCGAAATAAGGCCAACGCCAGCAGTCGAGTGACGAGTGCGAGCAATCGAGCCTGAAACTTTGTGACCCGGAAGTTCACCACCTTCGCCAGGCTTTGCACCCTGGGCCATCTTGATTTGCAATTCATCTGCATCAGCCAAATAGTTGGACGTAACACCGAAACGACCTGAGGCAACCTGTTTGATTGCAGACCGCATCGTATCTCCATTAGGGAGTACCTGTGATCTTTCCGCATCTTCTCCGCCTTCGCCAGTATTCGACTTTCCGCCAAGTCTGTTCATAGCGACCGCCAGAGTAGAGTGGGCCTCCATAGAAATCGATCCGTAAGACATAGCTCCTGTAACAAATCGTCGGACGATCTCGTTCCAGGGCTCGACTTGTTCGATAGGAATTGGCGTTGCATTTTCTAGCCGGAAATCGAGAAGGCCACGCAAATGAACACGTTTGGCCTGTTCATTGGCACTGCGAGCATACGCATCGTACGCAGTCTGATTCTTCTCCCTGACAGCATCTTGTAAATTGGCAATGCCCACAGGATCGTTGATGTGCGCCTCGCCACCGTCCCGCCAGTGATATTCGCCAGATTCAGGCATACCGGGTGGCAAGATGGTCTCTCGGGATGGCCAGCCACGTTCATGGAGTTCGAAGGCATCAAGTGCGAGTAAATCAAATGTGGCGCCCTGGACTCGAGACGCAGTCCCGGTGAAACAACGCTCCACTACCTCGCTGTGCAGGCCGAGTGCTTCGAAAATCTGGGCTCCCTTGTACGACTGTAGAGTGGAGATACCCATTTTCGACATGACCTTGAGAACGCCATTGTTGACAGAGCTTCGATAGTTCGTGATCAAATCCTCGACAGATTTGTCACCACCCTTGATGCTGTAAACACGTGTCACCTCTGAATTAAATCTTATGCTTTACCACTTACAGTCCCTCTCGACCAACTTTAAGTATTGTTTCGAGCATCAACCAAGGGCAGACTGCATCCGCCCCATACCCAACCAGCACGCAAATGTGGTGCACTTCTCGAGCTTCTGCCGTTTCGACCATTAGCGCAACCTTGGCGCGCTTCTTTTGCAGGACGAGGTGATGGTGGACGCCACCGCACGCTACCAGTGCAGACAGGGGTACACGAGAAGGACCCGTGGCGCGATCGGATAAAACGACAACTTTGATGCCATCCTCGATGGCCTGTGCTGCCTCGCTGCAAACACGTTGCAACGCTAGCTGGTATCCAGGGATGCCTTCCTCCTTCTCGAAAGTAATGTCGATTGTGATCGATGGCCAAGTAACGTAGGCGGCCTTGAGGTTTTTCATCGCATTCATCTCTTCAAGAGACATCAATGGGGAAGGGAGAAGAATGCGGTGGCACTGCTCCGGCTTCATCTCCAGAAGATTTCCCTCGGGCCCGACATATGCTTCCAGCGACATTACGATGTTCTCTCTGATCGGATCTATAGGTGGGTTGGTGACTTGAGCGAATAGCTGACGGAAATAGTCATAAATGAGACGTGGTTGTGTGGCCATCGCTGCGACGGGTGCGTCGTTCCCCATGGAACCCAACGCTTCCTTGCCACTCTCGACCATCGGAAGCATGAGAAGATTGAGCTGTTCGACCGTATAACCAAACGCGAGCAGCTTTGGATCGCTGCTAAGTGGCGCATCATCGATGACGGGAGAAATCGAGACGCTGCTGCGAATTACACGTTTAATGATGTTTGGAACATGTAAAATGTGAGTCTCGACCCATGATGCGAAGTTTTGCTTTGAAGCTGTGTTTCGTTTGAGTTCCTTGTCATCCACGATCCTCCCCTCGAGTGTGTCAACCAGAAGCATGCGACCGGGCTTTAAGCGGCCTTTCTGCACGACCTTTTCGGGAGGAATGAAAACTGCTCCCACTTCCGAGGCGCACACCATGATGTCTTCATTGCTGACGACAAAACGACATGGCCGAAGGCCATTGCGATCGAGATTGGCACCGCAATAGCGGCCATCGCTAAAGGTAAACAAGGCAGGACCATCCCAAGGTTCTTGAAGGCAAGCAGCCCAGTTGTAGAACGCACGCTTTTCGGGTTCCATGTGCTCATTTCCTTGCCATGCTTCAGGGATGAGCATCATGACGGCTTCTGGTAGCGTGACAACGCCATTTACGACAAGCAGCTCGAGTACGTTGTCGAAAGCAGCAGAGTCAGATCCACCGGTCTCGATGATCGGATAAAGAAGATCGAGTTGATCACCGAAGCTCGTTGAAGAAAGTACACCTTCGCGAGCCCTCATCCAATTCTTGTTACCGCGAACAGTATTAATCTCGCCTAAAGTGGCGGGTCAGATCTTACCTGATGCTTTTTTGAGTAGGACATGTACTGACCGTTATGCGCGGCCCACCTCATTGGTTGGGCACGATCCCAAGACGGAAAAGTGTTTGTAGAGAACCGGGAATGCACCAAAGTAAAGTGGGAACGATACAGGACGTGGTTGAGGTCATGATAGTAGTTGTATACTTGGGGAGGAGAAAGCTGTCCCTTATACACGATGTTCTTTGACGAGAGTGAACAGACGTAGAAGCCCTTTGCGAGCGTACTTTATATACAAGGGAGTCGGAACGATGTTGAGCGAAGTTCATTAGATTGAGTGAGTGAGAAACGACAAACATAGTGTGAGTAGCATGCTTGCGCAAGAGGTAAAGCTGTCGCTCAAATGATTTGGCATCGAAAGGGCCGCTCTGAGATGTAGTGCCGTCACCATAATGATCGCGAAGGACGACGAAAGGCTGGTAAATCGCCGGTTCCTTGCTGCTCGCAGCAGGACCTAAAATGGTGCCGTCTGTAGGTACTTCGCGCCAGCCGAGCACGCGAAGGCCCAAGCCACTAGCGACGTTGGAGAAGATCGCTTGGAAATTTTGAAGCTGGATGGGATCGCTGGCCTTGAAGAAAACATTGCCGACCGCATACTCGCCGGACTCGGGGAGAACGCAGCCGATCTCGCGCTCGGCCTCGCACTTGAAGAAGAGATGGGGGATGCCGGTCATGACGCCTGCACCGTCACCATCGCGGCTGTCAGCGCCGGTGGCGCCACGGTGGGTCATCGCACATAGCAGCTGACGAGCATCGGATACGATTTTGTGGCTCTGCTCTCCTTTAATATGACAGATGAAGCCTACTCCGCAGGCGTCTTTCTCATACTCTGAGAGATAAAGACCTTGATCGGCAGGGAGAGATTGATCCCAGGAATCTGGATTGCGTTGGACGGCGTGGAAGCCGTTGTCCAATAGGGAAGACGTCTCCGAAACGAGAGGGAGCGTGTGCGATACGTCGGGGTATGCCATAGAAAAGAGACGAGGAAAAAGAGGGAGAAGGCAAAGATGATAAGCAGTAATGCTCCGGCCGAAAACGCCATCCGCGCCCCTGGCGGACCTCCGTCTGTGCCGGCGGGCCCCCACCGGGAATGCTGTCAATCAGTTACATAATCAAAACATTATGTCAATGCTGATGGCCTGCCCACGCTAGCCTGGCCTGTCAAGGGCGGAAATGAGACAAAACGACCCGGTCAGTGCGAGCATACAGCAGGCTGAGAAAAATCCAGCCGTGGCTTTCTCTGCAAACTGTCTCCTGTACGGAAATTACGAGTATCGCAAGGGACGCGACGCCCCCAGAACATTCCCAGAGCACTCACTGCCACGGCGAGCGAGCCCGCATGCGGTAACGTTGATCGAAGACCTATCCTTGCATGAGTGGCAAGGTGCGCCTGGCACGAGAGTAGCACCTGCATCGTGTGCAGTGCCGTAGAACAGGGACGACATCCTGTGTCGCTCAGCTTCGTGCCCCAAACGCTTATTCTGAGCCTCGAGCGGAGATTTGACTAGTAGACTGGCCCTCGGAACCGGTTCATCCCGCATGACACGACAGGGACAGCCTATAGTGCATGATATCCACGCAACGATGGCCCAGGAGATTGCCGGTTAGCACTGCGTGTGACAGGCCCTGTGTCAAAAGCTCAGTGCTCTCCTTGGCAATTTGGCCGCATCCCACTACCAAAGCATTCAATCTGTGGGCAAAAACACTCATTAGTGCCGATATCTCTTCAGGCGTAGTCTCGGCTTGTCCTTGCTCGTCCTGACCAGGTACTAAACAGTGCTTACCGGCATTGCGTGGACATGACGTTTCAGAAGAGAGAGCAGACTGCAGCAACATACCACACCGCGGAGAGCCGACTAAACCCCTCCGCCAAGAAGCCAGTTGAGGATGAAAATAGAAAATGTCGGAGGCATCCGTGGTCGTTTTGCTTGTCGTTAGTGCAACGCCGAGCTGTGCATCAAACTCCCCACTAGGCCAGGGTCTCCGGGTATCTTGGCCCTAGTTGACTTACACTGTTCACCCATTCATTCGATTTAAAAAATTATCGGCATGTACAACACATTGCTCTCATCTCACCCTTGTCAAGCAAGATAAATTTGGCCTAGATCGCGAGGCACCCAATTTGTTACGGGAGATATTCACCCGAAATGGTCAGTCAACTTCTAGATCTCTACACGCAATTTGATGCCTCTGCGCATGGCATACGAAGCTTGTCATGAGGATTTCATCATTAGAGCGAAGACAATAGCCTTCAGATCACGTCGTCCGATGATGGAACGACATCATGGAAACGACCCAAAGATGCGACGCGGAGTTTATATGGACGGAATTTCCAAGGCTGAATGGAGCAGCAGCTCGTCGACCTTTACAGGTAAATTACCCACCTTTGGGTTGCAACTGCCTCACTCGGGACGCGTGGAAAGCCAATGGTGGGTATAGACCGAGGAGGTGAATATGATGAATTAAGTGGCGCCCATCTCTCACAAAATTTCTTCCGATAGATCGCAGCAAAGTTGACTCTTTTCCATTTGACTGACTCTCCATTTGATCAGGCCGGATCTATCAAGGCCCGGCTTCCCGTTAACTTAACCAACCCGTTGCTCTAATTGAGTTTCAAAGGATAAAGCACCCGTAGATTGACATGACTCATCAGTCCCGTGGAAGTAGAGAGCCGGTAGAGATGTCATAGACTTCATACAGATAGTTCATCCATGCTGAGGCCAAATGTCGCCGAAAGCGAACAACTTCTAAAAGGCGATTGCCGAAATGACTTCATTCATGTTCAAGTAGTGTACCATTCATGATTCTTCGGGTCAAGACACGTATCCGTACCCCTCGGTTTGAAACTAGCCTGCTCCATCGTGAAGTGCACAACACACCGCAGCTGTATAGAATGTTCGGATGAAAAGGCTGTGTAACGACAGAATATTCAACACACCTTTGTGGTGTCCGTTATATTGGCGGACGGTCTCGCCAGAGGCCATCTCCCAGAGTCGAGCAGTATGATCCGAGGATGCTAACAACCAGATATACCAAGAATAAATAATCAAGTTGTAGTTTCTTACCTGTAACCAGATATGCGGAGTCCGCACTAAAAGCACAGTCCCACACCCATCGTTGGTGCCCTTGGAGTATTTTCTCTTGCTTCATTTCATAATTTTGTGATAAGGACCATATCTTGACCGTAGTGTCTGCAGAACATGTGGCGAGATACCTAATGTGTCTGCATGAGCTCCAAATGTATGCTAAAAAGAGCTGAGATATGACTTACCTAACGTCAGGACTAAGAAGAACGCGGGTAATATACTTTTTGTGAGCGCTGAACTTGGTTACAGCCTGATATCTTGGGAGTTCAGATTTCTCTTCATTGATCTTCCAGACATAGCATTTGCCCTATTATGCAAGGATGAGCGCTAAATCAACCCATGCAGTGGGCCATGCCTTATTGTTCCCAGCAACTAAACACGATCCATCAGAAGCCAGACTAACTGACCTGATAGGCACATCGCCTGCAGGGGTCTTGCACCTGTGCGTCGGAAAATGGAAAAGGGTGAAGATAATGAATCGACGCACCAATTCGTGTGAACAGAGATTTTCCGATAGATCCCACTGTTTGATACATCCGGCCTGGTCGCAGGAGATGAGCTCTCCTTGATTAGGATGGACGCACACGTCATTGACTGAACATGTGTATGTTAGCACCATCCAAAGAGTACAATATGATAAAATGAGGCTACCAGGGGCGCCATTATCGTAAGTGCGATGCACTTGCGTGCTCCTGAAATGATAGATGATGAACAACCAACAACCCGGGCTTGGAAATGGAGCAGTACCTGAGGTCCCATATTCTGATGGTACCATCCTCACTGCCGGTGACTAACCATTTCCCTTCACTGTGGAAGGAAACGGAAGTGACGTTCATGGTGTGAGCATCTAGACAAGTTAGCTGGTACCGGTTTGCAAATACGTCAAAACGTGAGCAACGAAGATGGAAAGAACTAACCGGGGTAGAGGACGTGCTGGCGATTTCGTAAATGTACACTTTCTTGTGGATTGCTGCAGCCAGGAGACGCTTGCTATGACAGAGAATGAGCAGGGTGGTCCACGTGAAGAAAAGAACCGGGTTACTCGGGCGAAATGGCGAGACGATTTACTTGCTAATGACGAACGCAAGTGTGACCATGACTTGATCTGCGCGATGTGATTGGGAAGATGGTACTCACGCCAGATTCCCCCGACCTCGCGATGGTACGGGAACATATGCCACTCCAAGCTTCCCAGAATCTGATCTCATGGTCGTAAGAGCCCGTGACCAGAATGACCGACATTCTGCATGACCGTCGTTGTCGATGTTAATGAGGGTTCTCAGGAACGTTGCAAGTTCGAGTTGCCCGATGGACGGCTCGAATGCTAATTTGCGCGAATTATTTACTTACATAATCATATTTATTATCTGAAGCTCCGCTGTATTCCCATTCCCATGCACCGCTGTTTACCAATGACTCTTATTACCCCCTTCATTTGCGCCGCGCGTTTTCCTTCGGAACGCTGCACATGTATGTACTTGATCCTCACCTTTCAAGATCCACCAACAGTCAGCTGAGGTCCGTTCATGTCATAGCTCCGCCCAGATATGAAATCTCGGTGGAGCCAGCCCGAGGATCAGGCCTCAGGCTTGGTTAATGCAAGGAGGACAACGTGTTCGTAATTGCATATGTGTGCCACGCATCCTTCCTCTCGCCTTAGATCGCGGGGTGGGCTCGTGAATACTTGTGTCCTTGGGGGCCGCAAGCGTTATTACGTCCGTTCCAGGTTGCCGTTCTGCTTCGACGTTGACGAGTTCATACACTTTCATAACTCACAGCTAAAACATTGTCGCATTTGATTTACCCGTCTCAAACACAGTCGCGTGACGAACCGTCTCCGTGAATTAATTGAGTTCGGCTGGAGTCGCTCCTGCTAGTAATGTGTCATTCCAACAGTTCTTCACAAGCGAAACATTCTTAGATTTCCACACCAAACGCCTCGCCCTTCTGCAGAGCAAGGCACACCCGTTCGGTGGCCCTATCACCGACTGGGACAAACCCGATGAAAGTAATATCGAGATGCATCATTTACCCCAGACGCTTATAAAGGACGGTGCAATCCACTGGCCAATGGCACCCAACGTCCTTCAGAGCTGTCGTTCCCGGCCTACTATTTTGGCTATGAACGCGTTCCCCGTGGGTCGCCCCTTCACTACTCACTGAGGATGTTGCTGACACGGAGTTCAGAATGGCACACGTGTATTCTTTTGGACCTCTGATGGAAACATCAAATATGCATCTGTACAATCAACAAGCCGTCTTGCCGATGTATGCTTTCCTCTTTGTTTTGCTCTGTCGCACCTGACAATTTACTAAGGGGACGCAAGTTGCCGTTTTAGCTGTGGAAGGAGAAAAGGTCTCTCGCAGTTTGCCGTAAGTGGTGCAAAATGACGGAGCGCCGACACAGGAGCTGACTCCAGTGATTCAATCATAGCGTCTCCAGCCTCTCAAAAGTGCCATAAGCCAACTCGTTATTCTAGCGCGCACATCATTATATCTGCATTGCACTTAGATCCCATTAGACCCATTTTCATGGACTTCACATCCCCCAGTGTATCAATTTGCTCCCGTTATTTATTTGCCTGTAGCCGCGGAGTGTTTCTAATACATCATGTCGTGTTTCGTCTTCAGTTTACAGCATACCGTATCAGATGGATAATTTTATTATGGCATGTCTCCGAACCGCATGGTATGAGTTACCAGGGTTCTGGGAATCGGTGCATAAATCCGAACGCGGCACGTTTTACTGTTCTATCTCGCAGGCCCACAAGTACAGCCTGAGGCAACCGCTGGAACCCTTCCTGGCCGGTGGACAAAATGGGGCGAGGAACTCAAGCGAGAATTTGACGTCAAGTTCTAGACTGCTGAATAGACATGTGAGATCGGGTTAATGGTTTTCTGAATCAGTCCCCCTTGTCTGATCGTGGCGCCTGTTCCCCTCGTTCTCGAGGCTCAAGGGTGGAAACCGGGCCGCAACGTCATTAGTATTGGGGTTGATACATGATGCCGACAACACTCGCATGACTCCTAAATCAGAAGTACCCCGGTTCGTGTGTTCCGTTCGTGCTTTTATAAGAGACTCGGTGACAGTCCGCGCTGATATAGTACGAAATTTTGAGAATATCGTTTCACGTCCGACCTGACCCACATGCGGGAAACCGGTTTCATCTGGGATGTTCGGAACGCGCAGCACTATATTGTTGTAGTCAAGAGAACTCGCGTATCAACCACATGTCTTGCTCGAAACAAATATCGTGGTAAGGGTTACGATGTATTGTGGTAGCCTCCGTGTAGTACTTCTGCCACATTTCAAGCACACGACAAACCGTGAGCACTCACGCGTCCCGACTCTGGTTCTTCTCCATAGCTGCATCTTGTCTGGAGCTAAGGAAAGCTTGCGAGGGATTGCATGCATACCCTAATCATTATGCTGATACGTTGCCCGCACCTCCCCCTGGGCCCTGTCGGTTAAAGGCAGAAGTGCGTGCCTCTAGTTGTAGTAGATATCACTTATCTGCTTCCGCTACTGAACTTCTGCGTTGTACGTAGTATAGTGGTTCAAAAAAGGACATGTATACATTACCACTGAAGAAGTGAGTTTGTGGAGGGAGACTTGCGTTGAGTGGCGTCAAGTTTTTGGATTTCGGATTCAGGCTATGAAGACAAACGCACTTCGCGATAGTGCCGAATTAATTGTCATAGTGCCACTGCTTGTGGAATGGACTGTTAGTCGAAAGTAAATAGAGAAAATGCTTACCTGGAAGAATGTGTAATAACGGTCTGGAAAAAATTAATCGCCCACAGATACACGTCGGAGACTGGAAACTCGGTATCCATCTAGAGTCTGTATGCTCTATGCAGCGTTGAGTGGCTCAATGCAGTAGCCAATAGTAATCATGGCTCGCAGACATCGAGGAAGCTTGAGAAAAATATAAAGCAAGCTGTTGCCAACAATTCCATCCGTTAACTGGCACCTAACGGTTTTTCTCGAGAGAACACATGGAAATGGCTCGAAATAGTGACATACTAGTAAGTATAGTTGCTGTGCTCGGTTTGTTCCGCCGTTGCCAATTTCCGCACAGTCGTGAGCATTCTCAGCGTGTTTCTTCTCGCACCTAGTACGGCGTTACAAACTTGAAACGGCAGGATTGCCATCACGGACACCCGAGAATATTTATCCAACCTTGCCCAAAAAATATCGATTGAAGCGGATACGCTTAATGGGTGATGGGCGAAGTTCACGATGAAGTCGTTCCTCATTCGAGTTGGCAGGAATCTAAGCAAGGTACTCCTTTCTATGCCGCAATAGCTCGAACGGCTACACGGGCTCTTGCTTTGTATTTCTCCCGTCCAGTGAGATTATTCCGGCCATCCAAAGGCAAGTCATGCACCATGAAAATACGCCCTACTAACTATACACAAACCCAGTGAGCGGCTGGCACTCACTCCGGGGACACGCTAACAGTCACGGCACTACACTCAGCCCTCAGTATATGGCATCCCTCATCAAGGATCAAGGTGTGGTGTTCATCCATCTTTTCGGGCGACTCTGAGTCGAGGCTCATATGTGCATTGCAGCTCATGGTAATACCTAAGCACTTTCTACCGCCTATGTTTGCCAACACAGTGCTGGGTACGGTGCTCTGGGCCACCTACACCAACTGCTCTAGTTACCTGCAATCTTGCGTCGGCGGCCGCTCAATTTTCACGGTCGCATTATCAGGTGCCGCTGCGGGTGGCATGCAAGCCTTGGTGGCTGCGCCTGTGGAAAACGTGAGACTTGTGATCGAAGGTGGAACAGGGAAAGGATGGACTCATGCGTGGAAAGAAGTATTTCGGGGAACGCAACCGATACAAGTGATGAGTAGAGCTGATCAAATCAGAGATACCAGGCAAGTCAGGCTTTGGATGAAAGATGTAGGTGAAATGGCAGGGCGTGGATGGGCTGGATGGGGATGGGGATGTGGGAAGGATGTCTGCGGTAGGTTATTTCAAGTGACCTGTCAATGTATTTGATCTTTCTTTGTTTCAGGTTTTGCGGCATTTTTCGCTGTTTTTGACATCACTCGCAAAGCAGCAAACAGAGTTAAGCTGGCCACCCGCGACGTTCTTCAAAGACAGCATACAGGGAATGGAACATCCCACAGTTCTCACTTGGCACGCTTCACACATGCTTTCACACTAGTCTGCGGTGGCATAGTAGCAGGATTGACATACGAAACCGTGTGCAGGCCATGGGATGTGGCACGCAGAGCCATCACTGTCGAGAGGTTGCTATCCCGTTCGGGCACCCGACGGTCATCATTCTCTATCTTGATGGATAAACTTCGTGGAGATGGCATAGCGTCGTTCTTTCGTGAACGTACAGGAGGACACGCGGAGTTCCGTTCCTCCAGTCATCGGCGGATTTCGTCTGTACTTCGGACACTAGGACGCGTTGGTCCGTGGGGTGTTGGTTTTCTGGTATGGGAGTCATTTGGTCCGGGCTTGGACTGAAAGGTAGATCTAGAAGCGGAATGCAGGAGTTTCCGATGTTGATGATCCGCCACGTTTATCATGGTGAAGTTTGTAGTTGGTTCGGGATTTCGGGTATATGAAGTACTACAATAAGTAGGTAACTCGGTTGTCAATGCCGGGTCTGAATGGAAGCTTCGGATCTGCAACGCGAATGCTCCACGACCGTATTATAAACAGTCACCCAGTGCTCCGACGTGATGCACACAAGCTCCGTGGCACGCTGCTGTGAGCGTACCCGCCGTTTTGGACGTATGTAAGGCAATGACGTACTCGTGCACATTTCGGCTGGTACGTGGCTGTACGCGCTCATCCTCATGGCGTCTTCTGCCAAGTCGATGGGCAGCAGAATTGAATGTTCGTTTGCGCCTTCCTCGATGATCGCCGTCAGGGGTCTGTTATCATTCATTCAATTCATGCAGTCTAGCCAGTCGAAAAAGCACCAGGATCCACTAGTCAAGCCGGCTTTACCTAGCCTGCATCGGGTCTGCAAATTTACGTCATATGCCAACAAGACAGACAACACGCCGTCGTCTTGTTCAAGTGGATGTGCAATTCTATCCTCTGTCGATTGGCCGTTCTTCCCAAGCTCGGACATAAATCATTATTATTGTTATTGTTAAGTCGCGGCGGAAATGAGCAGGG
This sequence comes from Austroboletus novae-zelandiae, assembly GCA_038090275.1. Classification (NCBI taxonomy): domain Eukaryota; kingdom Fungi; phylum Basidiomycota; class Agaricomycetes; order Boletales; family Boletaceae; genus Austroboletus; species Austroboletus novae-zelandiae. Next base: position 4,372 of record JBBPML010000031.1, on the reverse strand, counting down.
GGTTCGGTTTCTCCTTTCTCTTCCGACATGGAACCTGTGGGCCTGTGGTGAGAAGATTCGGGCCCTGAAGCTGAAGGTCCGTAGGGTACGCTGCACAGCAGCTAATGTTAACTTGGCGCGAATGCGTGCGTCCCTACTGATCCACTTGCCACACGAGGGTCCTACTTGTACTAGTAAGTTCTAAGTGATAGGTTCTTCGACGGCCCGCGCTTCCATGCCAGTGACTCCACCGGGTAGATCATCGGCTTACCTCATAGTGTTGAAACATTTCTGACTCACTGGCAAATTGCTTAATTCAATCTCGAATGCGAGAATATCTCCTCCCCATAATATCTGACAGTGACACTCTCAGATTTTTCTTATCTGTTGTTGGTTTCACACTAGATGTTCAATCTATTTGTCTACGTGAGCTCACTACTATAATACTACTAAGTACTGTGTTAGTCTGTGTATGTGATCAACCGACCTGATAGACTGTACGTCGGCTAACTTTGTTCCGCGGGGCCGGGATCGACTGATGGAGCAACATGGTTGCTTTTCATCATATTTGGGATTGCTCAAGCGACATGATATATGTAGTCCAGAGCTTGTTACATTTATTCGAGAGGGCCCACAGTTAAAAATGTTCTCATGGGAGTGAATCCCTGCAAAGCGTGGATTCGGATGGCTCCACTGTCATCCTGGTCGCAGCAATTTACTCGGGCAACTTACCTTTACTTCCTCGCCTCCGCGGTCACGTATGTGTTGCATGCTTCCTCGCGACTTTTAGTATAGGCCCGGGTGCAAACAGCCGAAGCGTAATATATTGTTGATCTGATCTGGATTCTGTGGGCTAATCGGTAGACTGTTATCTCGTCAAGCACCCTGTGAAGACAAGAAGTCATTGGCTCCATGCACGTTCGACCTCAACTTTAAGATCCTCTCTACAGATTCAATGCTGTACTTCAAACTTAAGCTAGTCTTGCAGAAACTCTGAAGAACATTCCACGCATTATGTAAGCTAAGCCGCTACTACTCCGGATGATATCTATCATCAAGGGGTAGTTTTTAGCCACTAGAATTTTCTACCACACCTCATCAACATGCCACGCTGTGCGCGAAAAGGATGCGGACAGGATTTCTTATCGTCAGAGAACTCAGAAACCAGTTGTCGTTACCACTCTGGAGCACCTGTAAGTTTCGGCTCTCGTTGGATCGGCCGCCGAGTCAAAGTTGTCTGGTTATTGTACAGATTTTTCACGAAGGACTAAAGTCGTGGTCATGCTGCTCAAGCTTCAATAAGCCAGTTCTCGATTTTGATGAATTCATAGCTATACCAGTATGCGCCCTTAGTTTTAACTGAATTCACCGTTAACGATTGTTGATCACCTCGCCGCCAGGGGTGCGAGATTGGCGCCCATACGGAGGCAGTACCACAGGATATTGTCCAAGTTCCGAAGCCTGTGATCACTGAGAATATCACAATGACGGAATCGAAAGATGGAAAAGAAGTGTACTCGGCCACACGCACACCTCAGTCACAGAGTTTTGCGCCTCTCGCCACTCTCGCCACCGAGTCCATACCCGTTGAAGAAGAGGATGATTTAGATGCAACAGTCACTCCTGGCACACAATGCAGGCGCAAAGGTTGTAGTGTGGTTTTCACGAGCGATGCGGAAAACCGCGTCGGAGACGGCGACGGTACTGTTTGCGCCTACCATCCAGCACCAGTGCGTTTTGGATCTTTTCCCTCCTTCGCGCTAATGGGTTCACATTCACCGACCGGATTCCAGCCCATTTTTCGTGAAGGAAGCAAGGTGTGTAACCCTGTAGATTACGTCGCTCACACACCATTCCCTGTTTGTATTGATCATTCTCATGGTGCGACGTTCAGGGTTATCTCTGCTGTAAACGGCGAGTTCTAGAATTCGAGGAGTTTCTTAAAATCGAAGGATGTAAAAAAGGCCCCCATGTCTTTGTTGCAAAACAGGCCGAAGAGTTGGTGCGCAACACTACGTTTATTACGTCGCCGTTTCGGTCGCTGACTGATTCATTGATCTATTCGGAACATCAGGCCGAGCAGTTCACGGAGTGTCGTATAGACCATTACCAGACACCGAGTGAAGTGCATGTGTCTGTATTTGCCAAGCAGGCCGACAAAGAGAAGAGTAGGGTAACGATCGATGAGACGCAGGTTGGTAACGCAACAAATAGGGTTATATTCGCATCGCTAATGAGAGTATGTATAGATTCACTTTGATCTCTATCTTCCTGCCCAGAAACGGTTTAAGCGAACTATTCGCCTCTTCAGTCCAATTGAACCAGGAGGGTCTTCGTTTAAGTTTTTTGGGACGAAGGTGGAGGTCGTCTTGAAAAAGCTGGATACCCGGAGCTGGACCGTCCTTGAGAAGACCACACGTGACCTTGGAAATATTAGTTTGACATTCGGAGTTGGAGGCAGAACTGGCACAATTGGTGGCAAGGAAATCGTACTTGACGAGCAGAATAGAAACCGTGCATTGTGAAGTAAATGTCACTATGGATACCGAAATACCAATATGTACTACTTCGGCATTGACATTTGTTTTAACGAAGTATACGATTAAACCATAAATTTCTATTGCCTAACTTAGTCTATGAATCCTAAATGTAAACCATCACAGGACACCGGGCATCTCTATTCTCTGGAATACTTGGATAACGTCACCCTCTTGAAGATTATCAAAGTCCTGTAAGTTGATGCCGCATTCTGAACCTTTCCTAACCTCCGGTACATCCCTTTTCAGTTGCTTTAGTGCGTTTATTGATCCTGGCGACCAAACTCCGGTTAAGTATATCCACTACTAGTCAGCACACTCACCTTCATATATAGTCTCGTCTCCTCTTAAGACCCTGATCGAGCCTGATCGTTGCATAATCCCCTGGGTGACCCTACAACCAGCAATCTTTTTGTAACACCCCTTCGCATGTATCTCGAATAGCTGAAGCACTGCGGCCTCGCCGGTGACCTTGATGTCGTAAGTACATGGTAGAAGAGATATGACGCGGTCTCGGACATCGTCAATGACACGGTATATGACATCTGACATATGGACTGTGACGTGGTTCTGGGAAGCGGACGCTCGGACAGCTCGTGGAACACCCACAGAAAACGCCACTATCATAGCTGATGCGAAAATCAACAACTCTACGCAAGAAGTTTAGATATATACATACCTTCCGCCGCCCTTGCCATCATGATATCAGAATCAGTCACGTCACCCACGCCGGTGCAAACCACCTTGACACCTGCCAAGTGATTACCGATTTCCTTGACTGCATTAACCAGGGCTTCCACGCTACCGCTAACGTCCCCTTTGATAACCATCCGGAGATATTTTCTCTCGACCTTCTGAGAACTATTGTTTTCAGCCCCTGTAGTAGCCAAACGATCACCTTTTTTTGCCCTGTGTCCAATATCCTTCTCCACCCTTTCTTTCTCAGTATGTCTCGCAGCGTTTATTGCTTCAACATCGCCCAGGACGTTCTCTAGGTCCCGTTTCCGTTCTCGGTTTGCACATGCTTTCTTTATATCGGCTTCACTCCCAGCTATAACTTCTTCACCTGCGCCAGGAAGCGACTTCCAACCTGTGACAAGGACAGGAGTACCGGGTACGGCAGACGTGACCGGTTTCAGGGAAGGGGAAAGAAGACGACGCGTAGAGCACGAGGAAGTTCCAGCCAGAAGGGGTGTTCCAAGGGAGAGTGTACCTCGAGTCATGAGAACAGTGGCAACAGGGCTGCACGCAAAGATTAGCACTCGTAACAAAAAAAAAATAGAGCCAAAAATGGCTCACCCAAACCCCTTGAGTAATCTGGATTCGAGAATATACCCAACCGGTGTACAATCCTGTTCGGCACGGAGGTCCATCATATCGGCAACGAGAGAAATGGTTTCGACAAGTTCAGGCAGTCCAGATCCAGTGAGTCCGGAGACGGCAACACAAGGGACATCCCCGCCAACCTCTTCTAGGGGTATGCCAGCTGAAAGCAGGGCCAATTTGGTCTTTTCCTGCAGGCCAGGTAAAATCATCGACCACGAAAAAGAAAATGTAACAAATGTACGGAAACTTACAACATCAGCTCCAGGTTTATCGACCTTATTAATGGCAACAACCATTCCAATGTTACCTCCTTCTTTCTCACGTTTAACAAGCTCGATGACTTCCAACGTTTGAGGCATGACACCGTCATCTGCAGCAACAACTAGGACAGCAATATCAGTAACTGATGTTCCGCGAGCACGCATAGCGGAGAAGGCAGCATGTCCTGGAGTATCCAGGAATGTAATTAGATGCTTGTCTCCCTCTGATATAAGCGAGGCGTCGCCGCTCATGCTCAATGGAACACAAAA
>JBBPML010000030.1:35869-156906 GCA_038090275.1 Austroboletus novae-zelandiae | reverse complement strand
GTCGTCAAGGCTGGCTCCCCAGCTTTGATAACTTGGAGTTTTCCTCTTACCCAAGTATCTCCTCATAAGAAGGCCCAAGCGGTCTATTTCTATCATTCTCTTTATTGTTGTTTAGAGTCGTTTCAATGCTCCTCCTCATCCTCTTCTTGATCCCACTCTTTCACCTCTTGATTCCACTTCTCCCATCACATGGCAATTAACTCTTGCTGTTGATTCACCATCATCTCCATCGTCTCCAACATCTCCTTCAGCAGAGCATTCTGCTCCGCTGCCCTCCTGGAGTGTTGGCATTGAGACATCACCATCTCCTTCACTGCCTCAGTGAGCACCCAGACTGCCTCTGCCAACTCCTTGACTCCCTCCATTCCCCCAGACTGCCTCAACAGTCCTGCCTCCAGCCCATTTCCCCAGGCCTTCTTCTTTGGCCTTGGTGCCTTGGCATTGTTCTTGCACTTCTTCAGTGCCGGTCCCTCAATTACCTCAACCTTGTTGTCATCTCTGACAGAAGACCCTAGCTGCATGCATCACATTTTGATCATGATGCAGGTCATGCACAACATTGCCTTCTTCCCCACTGCCAGGACACATTCAATGTTGATGCGCCTGCAGTGGAGGCAGGTGTCTGGCATATGTTGGACCATGTCCTCCAGCTGGAACACCCTTGCCTTGCCTTTGGCCTTTGGCCTGGGCATCAGCTCTGGCTCCTCCTGTCTACTTGTTAGCCTGATCCAGATGATCTCCAGTGTACTCACCTTGTCATCATCATCATCTACTACCTCCAACATCTTCTTCACACATTGTTCTGTGGTGATCTCCTCTGCCCAGCACCTCACTTTCTCCTCTTCATGCCTCTTGTGCTCAGCCTCCTCCACCTCACGCCATGCTTGCTCCTCCTTCTCCCTCTGGGCATGCTCCTCAGCCTCACACTGCTCTTTCTCCTCTGTCTTTCAATGTTTCTTCTCGTGCACCCTCCAGCATCACTCCAAGTATTTGGCCTCACTAAGCATCTCATCGTTGCCATCATGCTCTTTGAGCTGTGCATCTGACCATTTGCTAAGGTCGGCATTGAGGGTAATCATGGTGGTTGCCGGGTAAGACATGATAGTGGTTGAAAGAAAAGTCACATGGAATCCCACAGCTTATATGCTAAAGTATTCCAGACTCCGACCCCACCACATAGACCTTCTCCACCCCTGTTAAGACCGTGGACAGGAGGTCCGGAACAGCTCCGGGTAACTCTGGAGTTGTTGATCATAATGGGACTTTGGCTTCAGTGACTCAGAGTGGAGCACTGCATCCTTGTTGAGACTTCCTAAGTGTCCTGGATTTCAGAGGATCAGAGATGAAGGAGATCGAGATGAAAGCAGAGTAGAACTGAGGGTATCTAATTCGATAACTAGCTGAGGTACAAAGGTACAGATGACAGGAGTTTATATATAGAGTACAGGGCTATGTATGGGAGGGAGGAAACCAAGGGCTGGAGCATGAAGCTATGTATGGGAAGGAAACAAAGCCAGAGCTGTGTGAGCACAGGATCAGAGGTAGGTACAGAGTGAGACTAAGACATAAGAAGAACATGAACATAACATAACTAGGTAGTGTACATAAATCAGAGAAGGAGGAAATAGGACCGGAGGGAGCAGGGGGTGGGATGTGCGAGAATGTGCCGGAGTTTGTGAAGGGGGTTCTGGAGGTGAGACTGGAGGGTTGGAGGTGAGGGTTAGGGTCAGGATATGACAACCCTGACCATTTCCTCCCATCACATTTTCATGTTTCACATATCACACATCTGGACACATGGTCTCCCACGGCCTTCAGGGGTTCAGGCCTAAGAGGGGAATACTGTCATATCCTAGAAAATCACCAAGTCAACTCTGGTCCTCTGATCGTATTGCCTCCAGTGATACACCTCTGATATTATCTCTCTCTCTTTATTCTCTCTGATCTATTGTACATTACCTTTATGATACATTTCTGTTCCTTTACTCTTAGTTAAACTCCATTCTGACATGCAGTGCTCAGGGTAAGGAGCACAGCCCTAGCTGTGCAACTAACTGGCACTGCACCAGAACCTCAGAACATTCATTCCTCCAAATCTTACTTTACTCTATTTGGACTTCTTTCCTCCATATATACATAAACTCCTGTACTATGTCTTTGTACCTCAGTTCGAATATCATCTTAGTCTCCACACTCCCCTCCTTCCGCCATTAATCTCTCATCAGCATTCTTGCACTTGAGTTTTGATGACTCACCTCTGACCCTCCAACCCTCCAACCCCTTGCTCTGACCCCCTCATAAATTGAGGACTCTGGACTCAGATAAGGGTGCACCACATAAGGTGAAGCTGAAGTCCTTGCCCCAACACATCTCCGGCATTCTGGAGATAAGTACCCAGACCTCCGTGGAATCAGACTTAACACAAACTCAGTTTTCAGATTCAACATGTTATTCAATATTTTCCCTGTTAAATCTAAGTAAAGGGCAAGAAGGCCCACTACACAGGTTAAATATTGGATATAGTAAGATAACACAGAAACTCACCTCAGCTGCTGTCCAAGATGGCTGAGACAACTGAGATGTGTGAGAAACCTAGGAAAGACTTAAATACTGAGTCAAAGATGTGCTCACTGAACTCCTAGTTGAAGAAAGCAGTGTCAATTCTGCCTCCTAGGCTAACCCAGGTGCAGAGTCCACAGCAAGGAAGATGCAAAAACTGAGTGAGGGAAATACTCACCCTTTGTCTCTGAGGTTACTGAGTGAGGGAACTTGAAGGTAAGAGAGTAGGAGTAGTCCAAGTGAAGACTGTATTGCTGACTCTGGGGGTTTATCCTCCAGAAGTCTGGGGTTTATATATGTACAGGATATGCACACAGATCATGTACATATTGCCTAATTTAGAGGAATGACGTGTACACTAGATAAGAGAGATAAAGGCTATTGATGGGATCAATAGCTGTCAGTCAGCATGAGTCATTTAGACTGAGTAATCCACAGTTATCATGAGTAATACATGATAAGCGGATCATATCCTATTGGTTGATAGGATTATCTGTTATTTGTGATGACACAAGATAACAGATAGCAAGATAAGAGTGTTCTGGAGTGTTCCAGACTCTTATGATATCATAGATAAAAAATAAGATGATTCTAGACCAATCTTAGATCTTTATCTTGATAAGACGACTCTAGACTGTGTCCAGACCCATTCTGTGTCTTTAAGAAGCATGTGATCATCCATGTGATCAAGTCACATGTGTTCGATGTCATGTGATAAAGTTTACACAAACACATGATCACTTTTCTTTCAACACTATTAACTCCAAACCTAAATAAGCGAAGAGAGAAAGAAATAGTTCTAAGTACAAAAACTCCAGAGGTCTGGAGCAGGAGCATGAACCTTCATGCCAGGAGCAAATAGCTTCAGAGTTCCAGAGCTCCTGGTGAGGGTAGGACTGGAGTAGGAAACAAAGGGTCGGGGTTATGAGGATTTGACATGCCCACTCTGTCACTCATACTTTTTCGGTTGTGTCTGAGGTGTAAGTCCTGTCAGCGCTTCGTAACTTTAGCTGTGTAGCGATATTACGCGTGATCGCCGATCAGCACCTGCCAACGCTTTGACGCGTGGGAATCCTCTGATGACAGCGGAACGCGCAGTCCACCACTCCATGTGCCTACGTTCAACATGGGAGAACATTCACCGTCAATGCTGCCGTGCACTATAAATGGCCACCAAGAGCCAGAGCCTTCTTCGACAGACATGCCTCCGAAAACGCGTTCAAAAACATCAAGCCAGTCGCACCCTCCCGCTCTCCCTGTTGTCGATGAGCATTCTGGTAGTCGCGAAACCCCGGACGAAGATCCTGAAGCGTCAAGCCCGGCCAAGCCACTATCGCCAGATTATGAACCGGAGCAGGAGAGACGTCAAGCACGGGCGATTGCTGAAAGCATAGAGGCCGGAGTGACACCGCAAATCAGAAAAGTCGCGGCTACCGTCAACAGTCGTCAAAAAGAGTGGGCGCTCTCGGCTGACCCAAACCATGGTCGCTGCTTTCTTACCAATCGGGGAGGAAAGCCTGTCCAGTCATGCCATATTGTTCCCAAGGCCACCAATCCAGACATGGTACTATACTTATACTTTGCATTCATTAGTCGCTAATACCCATTCAATTCATTTTTCAGATAACGAAATTGGAGTATGTCTGGGATATTCAACATTTCAACGTGGATACGAGGTATAATCTGATGCATTGTACGTCAACCCATCGTGTTTGAAACCAACTCTTTTTACTGTCTTGTATTTCAGTGCGCGCCGACTGGCATACTTACTTCGACAACGGAGATTTGGTTTTAATTCCTGAGCACGACGTTCTACAAGAACTGTCTGATATGTACCCGGAAGGACAACTTGCGAAGAGAAACATGAGAAAGGTGCTTCAACTTTTATACTTGAGAGATTGGCTCAAGGTCATATAGTTCTTCGAAGAGCGGAATTCCACTTACCGGTACTATGTTCTCCCCATTCCTACACTGGAAGAACCGATTTGCCGTTTCCCGGACAAACACGGTTACAAACACGAGATTCATATCCCACCCTACGACACTCTTGGGCCCCTAGTGGGCCATTTCCATCCACACTTCGTCGTTTTCAATACGGGCAAAAAGCTGGCTGCTCTGGGTGGCCTCGGGGTCTCAGCGTTAACCAGGAACCTGACGAAAGTAATCAGTCCGAGGGATGCGCTTGATATGATGTTTAGCATACAGAGGTTATACGCAGATTGGACGGAGGTACAAATACCTGATCACCATGACACTGGCGGGCCATCCAATAGGCCACCCGCCCCATCTGAAGAAGGTCGAGATGACTGCACGCAAGGTGGACCTCCTCCAAGACGCGAAGGTCCCTGCGCCGGTACGCGCTCTCAAGGACAAAGTAGCCAGGCCTCTGGGAAACGATATACCGAAGGTCAGCAACGGGCGACACTGCCTTTCCAGACCCCTGAGGACGATGGGTCTTCCTCCGAGTCCGACGTTACGATCTTCGACTATTCCACCGATTGGATCGATGGTGTCCATAGCTGGCAAAACAAAAACGCCAAAGAACAATTGGGCTCGCTGGATGCCACCGACGCCGGTGGCGACAAGCAGCTCAAGGATTACATGGACGAACATGCTCGTACTCCTCCTCCAGATGCCTGGCACGGGTGGAAACCAGTCTGGGACGGCTACAAACGACGGCGTCTGAGCGTATCGGATCGGTCGCGGTTTTCAAGCAACGACTGGGCAGTGTACAAGCGTGACGTATACCTGACGGGGTCCGAGGAAGGTTATATACATCATGGTGTTACCCTTGACTAGAATTGATTCCAGAAAGGCGGTATATAATACGAAATTTATGTAGAACAGCTTTGTACTTAGACACTCAGTTCCTGGCACCTCCGAGGTCAAATTTTACCTTCTCTATATCTGATCTCTTACTGTCGGAGCATCCACTCTGATCATTTTTGCTCAAGGAGGCAGTCACCTACATGCAGTGCTTCAGGTGAGGGGATGGCATGGGCATGGTTTCAAACTTGCGAAAGTTTTCGTCAGGGGGCTACTGCTACCCCGACCATCGCCCTTCCAAGGCCGTTTCGGGTACCGGCCCTATCGAAGGAGTCGGCCGAAAGGCGCGACCCCGGATAGACTGGCTACAGTTTGGGATATATGGGTGGGGAGGAGGGGGAGCTTTCTGCATAACGGGAACGCCATCAGATTTAGTATGTGGGCGTGACCACCTGCATTGTTCTCCGTAGCGGTGGACCTCCACAAATCCTTGCCATAAAAACAACGCACCGAATCATCCGAACCCACATTTCTTTCCCCTCCCATCCGTCAACACCACCATGGTGAACCTCCGACCGCGCAAGACGACCAAGGCGAACACGCCCAGATCGGTCAAGAGAGTCGACATTGCCACAACTCTCGCAAGCACGCGTCGACTTGAGCGAAACGACGCTGCGAACCCTCTCTCGGAGCCAACTCCAACAACTCGCCAAGGTATTGTCGCCTCTCGATCGCGTCATCCCCGAGTCTTGACGCGCTCCGTCAGGCCCATCGCATCCCGGCCAACATCAAAAGCGAGCGGATCATCCAACGGTTATCGGCCCTCGAGTCGACAAAGAGAACAAGGTACGCGAGACCGTGTTGTTCTCGTTCGCGCAGTGCTAATCGCGAGACGTAGGGAAGAGGATCACGAAGAGGAACCTGTGCGCAAGAAATCAAGGGGGTCAGTCGCGTTGGTTGGTCCGAGACGACTGCTTAAACTGACCGATTCCCCCACCAGCGCTCAGACCGAAGCCATCATTGAGAATCATGCACTCGGGTGAGTCGCGTCGAGTCTCGACCGCCATGGTCCAAGGAACTGAGTGATTCTCCTAGCGATGCCACGCCCCCTATCGTCACACATCCACATCCAAACGTCAACATAGATCCTCCGTCACAAGCCGAGACATCACCTTCAGAGCCCTCACGATCACAGGGGAGATCACCATCATCCACTCGTGCTCACCAGGGCAACAAGCCCGAGAGCACCCCCTCGACGATGCAAGAAAAACAGAGCATCTTCGACTCGCCCATATCATCGCGTAGGGGCACGCCACCGCCCGCCGACCTGGACAGCGTCGCACACACCGTGACGGTAGTGCAGGAAATCGCTGCGCAAGACGCTGAGCTCGCAGATCAGATCTCTGCAGCACAGCAGCTTGGGCAGGGGCTTCTGGAGCGCGCGAGACAAATGCGCAGTCTCGTCGCGGCGGATCGGGGTCGGAGGGAGAGGATGGAAACGTATTTTTTTCCATTGGCGGAATATGGAGCCCAAGTGGGACAGGAGCTGGTTCAGCGGCGGTGATGAGCTGGAGGAACAGCCAGAGGTGCTTGAAGAGCCACAAGAAGAGGAGGATGCGTGAGTTGCTTCTTTTTCTAGAATGTGGACGGGGTGTTCAATTTATTTGCAGGCCCGTTGGCATCGCGACTATTCCGGTGCAGGATGATGAGAAGGCCAAGTTGAAATGACATGCAGAGTATGTGGCTCACCACGATGACGAACACGTTGATGCTAATCAGCACGCACGTCTGTCATACACCAAAAGAGCAGATAAATCTAAAACAAGCCACCATTGCCGCACAAGAGGCTGGACAGCGCGAGTTGGAGTCCTTGCGATCACGGGAAAGGGGCTCTAGCAAACGATGAAAGGGAATGAGTTGGTACCAAATGCGGGAGATGGGTATATGTAACAGAGCAAGTAGCATCGCCTCCTCGATTACAATCCGAGCCATAACGTCTAAAGACAAAAAAAAATGTCTACCTCTACAACACTCCAAAGTCCAAGGCGTCGCCGGCTCACAGGTGGAAAGATAAACCCATTGCTGCCAATCGGACTCCATCCCTCGGTTCGTTCGTCTGGGCGAATGAAACTGGCAATGCTTGCAGTATGCTGATGTGTCCTCCCAGCTGCCATGCTTTTTTTCGCTCCCTGTGGCATATGTCTACTCTCGCCCTGACCCTGGGCCTGACGTGGGCCGGTGTGATTCACGTTGGAATTGGGGTTCGGGTTCGGAGAGCGATAGACGATGGGGTGGTCTTGCTCTGCCTCGTCGGACAAGTCGATCGATTCAGCGGTATCACTGGCAAACTCGTCGGGTCCGATTCCAGGGCGCCTGGCCTCGAGATCATACTGGTCGTACTTTGATCGCCCGCCACGGCCGCCCGGGGCACGCAGCTCGTCGGGCATGAAGAGGTAGAAAAATGCTGTGACGAGACACGCACCGCTGACAACGTCGATGAGGTAGTGGTGTGTGAGGTACATGTACGTCCACGCGTACTGGGAAGTGTGATCCCAAAAGTGGCTGATGAAGAGGGCAGCGTAGAGACTAGGAAATGCGCCAAAGACGAGGGGGGAGTTGGAGAACATGATCTCGTAACCATCGTTGCCAAAGAGGGCATCGATGCGGGCAAGGCCGCCTGGTGAGCCGGGGACGTCGTAGGTGGCGGGAGTGAGGCTGTAGATGACTTCGTACCAAGGGACAACACAAGGGATGAGTATCTGGATGAGGACGGTAGTGAGGTTCATGTAGCCAAACGTTTTCGCCCATGTTTTGAGGGCAAGAGTGGGGCAGAAGAGCCAGAGGTGGATGGGGTAGACGTAGTGGATGACGCCATATGGGAGCCAGGCGATGGTGTCGAGGACAGGGTGGGTGAAGCGGGTGAGGATGTCTGAAATGTTGGTGCCGTAGAGGACGGACTGCAGTGTGTGGAGGACGACATGGACGGCGGTATGAAGCGGTTCGTGTAAAAGGCGAGGAGCCATGCGAAGACGGGTATCGCTGGAAAGAAGAACACGAGGAGTGCGATGACGTAGAAGATGGGAACGAAGAGCTCCAGAACATGGCCGACATAAATCACATCCCCCTTTGCAAACTCGTGCGACCGTGCCCGAGGGCGCAAAAGACTTGTCCAGGCGGCCGACAGCGGCGAGATCGTCTTGAACGAGACAACGAGCATGGTGTGATTCCAGTCGCGTCAAGCTCAGGTCCTGCCTCAGACCGACTCGCCCTAGGATCCAGCCACTATCGCTCCTATTATCGTCGCCCCCTTCCACCAAATATCTGAACTGCCTCCCTCGTCACCGTGTCAAGTACACATTTGGTCGCATGCAACTTCAACAGAGCAATGGGGACACCTGAAGCTGGGTCTGGTCGTGAGTCTGACGCTCCAGCAAGGGTAGTCGAAAGCGAGTTTCCGACGTGGTACGACGGGAGGGGCATGCGAGGAGATAATGGATGACCGACTTGTTGGGTTGTGTTCGGAGGGGCGACATAAAACTGAACGAGATATGCGAGGCCGCGTGAGTGGAGACGATGACGACCCAGAAACGTAGACGCGTTCGCGCATGTGACCTGTCATGGTGCACTACTAGGCGCCAATCCTTTCAACCTCAAACCACCAAAGTCAGTCACGCTAGCTTCCCATGGATACCGCAAATACAATTCAGAACCCGAATACAGACGTGTACGAACATCAATATCCTTGTTTTTCTACCAACTAACACTAAATGTACTTCTAGGGCGAAAAGCAAAACTCTCACCGTCAAAGGTACAAAGCCCCGCCCCTCCCGCTTTCTGCTTCCTTCCGGCTCATTTTCTTTCCAGATATCCAACTCCATACTCAAGCAGATCAGTCTCATCAGAATCAGAACAAGATCTGGAAGAACAAATATTACGTTCATTTCTCCGTGGGCGATACCTCTCAGATGACCAAGACAATGAAGGAGAAAAATAGCTGTACTTCTTGGGATCGAGTCTTCTCTTTCGAGTACGTCTGTATTCTTTGCTCTATGCGAGCTAACTAAATCGCTAGATATGTGGACGATGATGCTGATTTCATTGCAACTGTGTACGAGAAACATACCGTCGGAAAATCAAAGGTCATCGGAGCGGTTAGGGATACCATTTGCGGGTTGCTGGAAAAGTCGAAAAATGGAGGTACGACAAAATGTTGTCTCGTCATGTTTCTCTGACGCAATCTCTGAACCCTAGCGGTCCAAGTGCCTCTCGGAAGGGGCACTCCTGATGGGCCAGAGCCTTCTGGAGTAACGATCAAGTTATCTCTGGAATCCAAATGTGATGAGAGCGCTGATACAGGTGAACGTCAAGCTGCTGATGCTGTCCACGAGGCGACAGAGGCGATCGGCGCGCTCAGACCTGCGCCACAGTTCATTTCCCAGATGAATATGGTGGTGACGAACGCTCCAAACATTTCGCAAGACGCTCAGGAAATCGAGAAATCGGATGTGTGGAAAGTCCTATTGCAGAGAGTGGAGCTATTGAACAAGATCGTCGACGGTATCGCAGAGGTACATGTTTGTCGTCGCTGTTCCATGCTTCCCGTTCGAACGTCGCACAGGTTCACCCTTATGTTTCATTTGCCTGGTCCGTCTTATCAGCCGCAGAAAAGGTATGTTTTCTCGATCGATGCTCCTGCTTACACTGACCTTCACTTCTATGTAGGCAGTCATAAACCAGCAGAAACGGGACGAGCGGATCGTTCGCTTGGCGGAAAAACTGAGCGACGTCTTCGACTTCGTTCAAGATGCCGAACCCCTCAAGGTAGTCAAGGCGCACGAAGAGGCTATCGTCCCTTTGCTCAAGCAGGTGACCGAGTGTGGGTATTTCATTGCAGGCTATGCAAAGCAGAAGGAGTTTTGTCAGTCAGGTGTGCAGAATGGAGAAAAGTCCATACGTCCTCTTCACACATCATTTTATGACTTCTTACTGGACATCAATTGAAGCAAATCATTTCATATTGTCATTTTACCACACCACTTCCTTTCTTTTGGATCAGCTCTACTTAAATGCATGCAAAAGATGCTCAGGTTCAACATTTGCAGTCTAGAAGACTCAAGATTGCTTAACCATGAAGTTCATGATTTGCAGAGGCGGATTTCCAAGGCCATTCCCCCTCACCTTGCATATGCATGCCAGTATTGGATGGATCACTTGCAGCATGTAGAGTGCACCATGGACTTATCAGATAATGTGACCATATTCTTCAAAGCATTTTTTCCATTCTGGCTGGAAGCCATAAGCCTGCTCTCCTATTCATCCCCCACTGCATGTATTCTGGCTCTACAGGCATGCTCTACTCTAGCAAAATGGATTAAGGTACAATTTTCATTGAAGATGGAAGAAAAGAATAATGATGATATTTTCAGGGATATGATGACATTGCTACATTAGCATTAGAGGCTTACCAGTTCATTCAAGCATTTGGTCCTGTTATTCAAGAATCCACTTGCCATCTTTATTTGTCAGCAATGCCTCAAACACCTACCTCCTCCCCACTCAGGCAATTATGGCTTTCCCACCTGCAATATTATCCTTTAGTAACATTGGGTCATCCCTCAAACTGGCCAAGTGAAATCCTTACTCTTCAGGGGCACATATATGGAGTTTGTGCAATTGCCTATTCACCTGATGGCACCCACATTGTCTCTGGCTCAGATGACAAAACCATCAGGATTTGGAATGCTGTTACTGGTCAGTGTGTGGCAGGTCCATTTCAAGAGCACACAGATTCAGTTTTGGCTGTTGCCTATTTACCTGATGGCACCCACATTGTCTCTGGCTCAGATGACAAAACCATCAGGATTTGGAATGCTGTTACTGGTCAGTGTGTGGCAGGTCCATTGCAAGGGTACACAGATTCAGTTTTAGCTGTTGCCTATCCACCTGATGGCATCCACATTGTCTCTGGCTCTTCAGACAATACCATCAGGATTTGGAATGCTGTTACTGGTCAATGTGTGGCAGGTCCATTCCAAGGGCACACAGATTTAGTTTGGGCTGTTGTCTATTCACCTGGTGGCACCCACATTGTCTCTGGCTCAGATGACAAAACCATCAGGATTTGGAATGCTGTTACTGGTCAGTGTGTGGCAGGTCCATTCCAGGGGCACACAGATTCAGTTTATGTAGTTGCCTATTCACCTGATGGCATCCACATTGTCTCTGGCTCAGATGACAATACCATCAGGATTTGGAATGCTGTTACTAGTCAGTGTGTGGCAGGTCCATTCCAGGGGCACACAGATTCAGTTTATGTAGTTGCCTATTCACCTGATGGCACCCACATTGTCTCTGGCTCAGATGACAAAACCATTAGGACTTGGAATTCACAAGAACCTCATGCCTGTCAGAAAATGTATATGAATGAAGGCTGGGTGAGGTTGTCTTCTAATGCCTCTTTCTTTTGGACTCCTTCTTGGGGAAGAAATGGTTTTTGCCTTCCCATTGACTGCCTATGTATGAATGGATATCCACCTTATAAAGTTGATTTTGGTGACTTTGCATATGGAGAGTCTTGGATGTCATGTTGGAAATGATTGCTATGCTTGTTATTAGGAACTGTATTATATTCCTAAATAGTATGTACATCTTTAAAACCAACTTTTAGTATGAAGCACTTCAGATGTTCTGAAGTATGTGACACAATAGAATCTAACCTGATGCTTTTAAATGTGAAATGGTCAATTTATCATGCAAATGAACAAAATTCCATCAGCAGCCAATTTCTTTTAGTTAATTGATGATGCAAATCTATATTATTGGGTTAAAAAAAAAGCAGAGAAAGAGCCCTTACAGTACAATCCAACAATAAAGGAATCTTGAAATACTGGCAGTACCCTACACCTTTAGTCCAAAAACCTTGCTCTTGGGCCCACAGCTTGACATATTCACCCATGTTTTGAGGGAAAGAGTGGGGCAGAAGAGCCAGAGGAGAATGGAGAGGAGAATGGGGCAGACATAGTGGACGACACCATATGGGAGCCAGGCGATGATGTCGAGGACAGGGTGAGTGAAGCGGGTGAGGATATCTGAAATGTTGGTGCCGTAGAGGACGGACTGGAGTGTGGGAAGGTGGACGACATGGACGGCAGGGCGGAGGTCGGAGGGTTCGTGTAAAAGGCGAGGAGCCATGCGAAGACGGGTATCGCCAGAAAGAAGAACTGGGAGGTGAAGGGAACGAGGAGTGCGATGACGTAGAGGATGGGAATGAAGAGTTCCGGAACACGGCCGACAGCGGCGAGGAATGCGGACAAGATCGTCTTGAACGACGCAACAAGCATGGTGTGATTCCAGTCGCGCCACAGCGTCCTCCTCGGGCGATGATGGGTCCCCTTATGCCTATATGTATAGCACGTTGGACCCTACTAGACGCCACACGTTTGGGGGTATGCTTTTAAGCCCCTGTCTAATGCCCAAGTCACCCAACACAGATTCCGCTGTAATCTAAAAGTTGTAAGCATGTATGAAAAATATCATTTACCTCATGGTCCCTCTGTACGCCTATCGTAGGCTTAGGACAAGCACCAACCGACGCAGCTTGGAGCTCGCACCTGTTCTGCAAATTGACCCAATCCGGTCTTTGTGAGCCCCCTTCCACCAAATATCTGAACTGCCACCCTCGTCATGGTGTCAAGTACACGTTTGGTCGCATGCGACTTCAACAGAGGAATAGGGCTGAACACGCATCCAGTCAGTCCAGCTTCGCCGCAGTAGCCAAACGACACTCGCCCGGCTACCTTTTGTGTTCGTTCTTTGTAAGACTATTAATATGTTGTTCGAAAAACGGACACGGGAAAAAAACGTACCATGTCGTTCATCTGATGGGTCGAAAACTCAATCCAGTTTTGACAACTCTCGGCCCGTGCGATCATAGGAAACACTTTCGACCGTATCACCGCCTGCGACGTGAGAGGTTTGCCAAGCACCTTCCGCTGGTTCACCCATCTACACGTACATCCAGCATTTAGACTCGGTGTCCAACGATGCCACCAAATGGTCAGGAAGACTTACTTGAATACGTCCAAGTTGACGACGAGACGCAAGTGTCCAGCGGAACTGCTTGATATCGATAATTATCCATCCTAAACGATGCGAAACTAGTCACCCCGGTCTGGTGAGCTATCACGATAACCCTCACCCATTCACGACCCCACGTTCCGCCCTCCGCACAATCCACAGCCGATCACCCATCTCCATCTCCAGCACCCGCGTCCACTCATCCCACACCCCTCTTCGAAGCTTGCCCAACACGCCCAAGTTCAACTTCCATCGCTCGAACCCGGTTATCGCTTCGACGACCGTCCATTCTCCGTCGCCAACCATCTCGGGTGACTCGGTAACAAGATGCGTAAACGACGACGACGACAACATGAACGCCGTCAACGACTCCGTCTTGTTGTACGTCCACGACGAGTGAGCCGACGAAGCGAACGCAGGCGGTGCATGTTCGTGAAGGAACAAGGATGCGCCCGTTTGTGCAGCCAGGTTGGATATATGCACGTGAACTAACGCACAAGCAATGATTATGGGTAATTCGGAGGACGGCGGAACGGCTCACCGCTTTCTTGTCCCGCATGGCGTCGATTAAACGCAGCGAGCGCTGTCCCGCCAGGATAGTTTGCCATCGACGCTTGCGTGAACAAAAACGTCGCGGCAACATTAAGAAATATCAAACTCAGTGCACACAAGAGCATGACGTATTTGAACAAGAAACTCTTTTTCCGCGACGTCCTTTTTTTCGAGGTCAGCAAGGATGGGTTGGAATAAGGAAAACCGTGTACATACATCCATCGTGTACCTCGTGCCGCTGCAACGTTCATCAGCGGGATCACGTATATGATGAAGCGCCATTCCTTGTGCCCGAGCGCACTCAAAAGGGACACAAACACCAACGGCGCAACCAACAACGACCTGACCCGGTGGTCGAGCAAAGCACCTAAAACGGCCATCGGCGTCGCACCGAGCAACAATTTTGGAAGATAAGCAGTGAAATATGTGTGGGCTGGGGATGTCTGCAAAGACAGCAAGTCAGCCAACACATCGGTACCTCATGTGGACACGTACACCCCAGTCGGCACTCTTGCCTAGATACACGTTGAAATACAGACCGTGGAGTTCAGGCCACAGAGGCCACTGGTTCCAGAAATAGGAATCGACGGCGACAGTGAGTGCTAGACGAAACGCGTCGATGAGCTCGTTCACGACGACCGAATCTCAACCGACCTACAGACGTCAGTCCTGCAAATAGACCGACTCGGACGAGGTCAAGGAACGTGGTGTGGCCTTGCACGAGAAGCTGAAGCGATAGCACACCGAGAAGCAGAACCACCTCGAAACGAAAGACGACAGCCGTGAACGTCAAAAACGCGACCGCGATGTTCGTACACATCCTCGATGCTCGCGCCGACTTGGGCGCACGGCAATAAAGGAAATAATACGCCAGGTTCACTACGACGACGACGATCGTTCAGCGTCGAAAACGACGAACGGGGAACGCTTACCCGGTACGAGTGCAAGCATGTTGGGCAGCGTTCGGCCCATCCAAAACGGAAGATGAAATTGGGAACACGTCAACAACGCGTACCACAGGCTTGTCTGTTTCCCAAAACGCTTCGAAACGGCCCGGCGAACGAGGATGAGCGCGAGCGCGTTGAACGAGGCTAACACGAGTCGCGCTGCGCCAGATGGTGAAACACTTGTGGGGAGTGAGAGCGCCAACAGGACGTACCGGTGATTTGCATCTCAAACTTGGACGTGATGATGCCCAGCGCGAGGCCCAGGTGTATGAATGGCATGGTGACATATGAGAGCAAGACGCTTCCGAGAAATGTACGAGGGACAGCTCCTGGAAAGACGTTGTGATCATACTAGATACCGCTAAGTTGAGTGTCATGTGGGACCTTGAAGTGGCTGACACTCACGTTGTGTAGACTTGCGGGGCTGATGCCATACATCAAAACGTCGTGAGTGGCATGGAGGTTGAAAGACTCCTCGACCTTGGTGAATGGAGCGAGAAGGACATGAATCCAGCTGACAGCCAACAGTACAACGTCCGCAGCCAACCCGCTCATCGTGGAAGGAATCGAAGCGCGTGCTTGGATTAGATGACACGTAAGTACATTATAATTATTGAACGAATCCAGCCCACACCCGAATCCATAGTTGTATCAACCTCTGTTCCTTCTCGAAGTACACAAAAAGGAACGACCACCACCATTACCCCCAGTTTGAAGCGGACGCTCAGCGCAAAGGCAGAGATCGCGGATGATCAACCGGTACCGGCAAGCACGTAGAAAAGATAAAGAGAGGACGAGCCACCACTGCTCAAAAGACCCCACACAACCTCCACCCATCCCCAATGCTCATGAATATCATCGTTCAAGCAGGTGCGGTCCCATCCTTGGCGAAATCATGAAGTACAATGAGAGCCTCGTTGACCTTGGAATTCATAGCTTCGTTGGATTCGAGAAGGTGGAGCAACTCCGCATTGTCCATCTCGAGAAGCATACCAGTAATCTTGCCCGCCAACTCCGGTTGAGCGCTTTCCGTCCTCGTAAGTATCAATTGCCCCACTAAAAATCGAAAAAGAAAACTCACGGAGCAATCTTCATATAGATCACTTCACCAAGCATCTGCTTCTGTTCCATAGGAGACGCGTTTGCAAGTGCAGCAGTGGTGAGAGAGGAGCTCTCCTGCTGAGAAACGGGAGCCGGCACGGCGACAGGCGCAGGAGGAGCAACGTTACGTGTCTGAGGGTTAAGTTTGTACGCCTGTTGATTACGAGCACCCGGTGCCGGAGCTCCTGCAGGGGGGGGACGAGCGGCAGGTGCGCCCTGAGGAGGAACTGGACGAGCTCCACCATTTGCTGCAGGAGGACCGTTGGCGCGCGGAATAGGCGCAGTTGGATTAGTGGGAGAAGAACCGGGTCCGCGGGAAGTGGGTGCACGAGCACGAGGATAACCCGCCATGCCATACTGAGGTGGAGGAGGAGCAGCGTAAGGCGGCAAAGGCATTCCGGGAACCTGACCGCCGGCAGGATAACGACCACGAGGAGGCATCATGTTTGGCTGATAACCCATAAGGTTCCGTCCCTGAGGAGGGAAGCCGTTGGGACCAGGAGGGAAGTAAAGAGGACCATTAAGGTATGTGCCAGGGATGCCAGCGGCCGCTGCCTGCTGCATGCGAATCTGGTTGCGCTGAGCAATCTGGCTTTCCAATTGTTGACGACGGACTTCGCGACGTTGCGCAAGAGAAACATAGAGAGGCTTTGACCCGATCATTTTGTTGTTCATGTCCGCAACAGCCTTGGTAGCTTCGTCTGGGGATGAGAAACAAACGAAACCAAAGCCCTTCGAGGTCCCCTTGTCATCGCGCATGACCTTGCAGCTCGTGATGCTGCCAAAGGGTTCGAATTCGGCTCGAAGTTTTTCATCGTCGATGTCGTCCTCCAAATTCTTGATGTACAAGTTAACACCGGCATACTTGCTGAGTTTCTCCATCTTCGCTTGTTCATACGACCGGCGTAACTCTTCCTCCCGCTCGGCCTTCTTCTGAGCACGAGAAACAAACAACTTCTTGCCTCTCAGATCGGTATCGTGGAGCCCTTCCACAGCGGCTTGCGCCTCGTCATGGGTTTCGTAGTTAACGAAACCAAAGCCCTTGCTGTTGCCCACCTCATCGGCCTGAACAATCGCTGAAGTGACATTGCCATATCTCTGAAACATCTCCTCGAACTCCTCTTGAGTAACACTGAGATCGAGATTCTTGATGTAGAGGTTGGTGTACTGCGCCTTCATCTCATCCAGCTTAGATTGCCGTTCCTGTATTGTAGATATTAGAATATATACCAGTAGAATATCAAGCAAACAAACTTTGCGGGAGATGTGGTGGCCGACGTAAACCTTCTTGTCGTTCAACAACATGCCATTCACGGCTTTGATAGCGGCCTCGGCAGCTTCGGCAGTTTCGTAATGAACGAATCCATATCCCTTGGAGCGGCCTTGCTCATCGGTAGCCACCTTACACGACAATACATTCCCAAAGGCAGCAAACGTGTCATGGAGGGCCTAAGAAGCAGAAGCGTGAATTCTAGCACGACCCCGTTATGGAACCAAGCCACCTTGTTGTCGATTTGCTCGTCCAAGTTCTTGATGAAAATGTTACCCTGGCCAGTCTTACGCAAGACGGGATCACGCTGGGACCACATGATACGACTACGGTAATCATGAGGTAAAGTCGTCAAAAAATATCCACACGACTTACCACGCACGATTCTTGATAAGCGAATAGTTGAGCTGCTCCAGAGCACGCTCGCCTTATTATATCACGTGAATAATCGGTTGGAGGTATTCGTCGTGAGACATACCATCGCTCGTGTTGAGGTAATTGACATACGCATATCCGAGGGAGCGACGGGTAACCGCATCGCGGCAGACACGAATGCTACCAAGTTTCCAGCGTCTGTATTGCACTCGGGAACAAAAACGTACCTGGCAACAGGGCCAATCATGTTGAAGATTTCAAAGAGCATAGCCTCGGTGACGGTGGGGTCGAGTTCACCAACATAGAGGGATGCAGAAGGAGAAGAGGTAACAGAAGGCTGGGGAGGGTTGTAGGCAGGGGTGGGAGGAGCAGGAGCAGGAGCAGGCTCGGTCGGAACCATCGGAGCTTCAGCGACAGAGGACATTTTTGATTTTCTGGGTTTATGGGGGTCGTTACTGCTTGAGTACTTTTTTGCGACTGCGAAAAAAAAAAAGGGTAAGCACGGCGAGCGCAGTGATTGAACACCGGAATTGACACGCACACAAAGAGGCGACTGGCAACTACTTTTTCTAGGGACTTTTTTAAATTTTTAGGGCTTTTAAGGCTGCACAAACAAGGGCGAGTTAGCTATGGCCCCTCAGCGGGCGGTGGTGATGGACTGACCGAACGGTGGTGGTTGGGGAAAACAAGGGCAACCACCGAAACGAGATTTGATTGATAACTCTTCAAACTCCGATCATATTTGTAACACCCTCTGCCGAGCCTACTGACAAATTGAACCTGTCCCGACGATGTGATCTTATCATATCAATGGACCAGCTGGGCCGTCGAATAACTATGGCGATTCAATCGATAATCAGCCCGTGTGGATCATGTTGCCACCGCCAGCAAGGCGACGATGTTTCATCGTTTAATTGATCCGCTAGAAACTTAGAATAGGGTATTGAATTACCTCGTCTTCCACGACGAAAAGAAGTACTCTCGCAGAACGTACAAGGCGTCGATGGCAGGGAAGACGGTCATAATGACACCGCAAGGCACGGGAAATGTGATCATCACCTTCGTAGACATCGGTTCCTGATATCAAAACAATACACAGCGAAACTCAGGCCCCTACATGAATGAACGGAAGCCACTCCTCGAACGACGCCCCGCCATCACGAACACGCACGACAGCATCCTGCATCGCATGTGCAGCCTCCCGAACGTCCGGCCTCGCTCCATCTCGAAACAGCCGCTCGTACACGTCCCTGGCCAGCTCGGGTGCAATTCGGTCGCTGATCGACCACATCGTCGCGACGACGCTCCCATAGCCCGCGAACAACATCCCTGCCGCGATGTGGATAGCCTCGTCTGAGAGACCCTTGTCACCCATCGCCGTCTCGCATGCAGACAGAAAAGCCAGTCCGCCGCGTGGACGTGACGGCCCGATCATGTCTGACAACTTCAAGCGGCGTCCGTCGGCAAGACAGAGCCCACTGTTGGTCGGTTGATCGTCGTCTTGCGTCCCATGGCATGCGAAGTGGACCCAGTCTGCATCTTTCATCAGCTCGAGCACTTCCTCCACAGTTCCGACCGATGATTCCGAGAACTTGATCTGTGATGAAGGCGCATTTTGAATTATCGCCTCGATGTATCTCAGCTCTTCGTCCACACCTGGAAGTGGGCGTAGACCATCCGTCGGTGGCTGACGGACAGCGAGGAAGCGAAGACCTTCGTTAGAATCAGAGCCTCCTTTGGGGACGAGAACGCTCAAAGTTGGAACATAAGAAGAGACAACGAAATCGGACAGCTTGTTCCCAGACGGTGAATATTGATCGTCATATAGGCCTGCGGCATGGATAGGAATAAACGTAAAGGGCCCAGTCGGACACCAAAACACACGCGAGGGGTTCCCAGGTATCTATGTGAGTGACTTTAATTGCGCAACCCGTGAAGGTGACAAAGTAGCACACACCGAGATCTCCAAAGCATCCAAAACCGGTTTGACGACGGATTTCCACAGAATAGACAGTATAGTTTTCCACTTTTTCGCATGATCTAGTCGTGCACGTTTCCCCTCCCTCGTATGCAGCATACTTTTCAACGACGCTTGAAGTCCTTCCAGCCGCTTTAGAGTGAAGTTTGGAAACGGAACATGTATGACATCCTTGTCGGCGGCGACGATCAACGCATCGCAGCGGCGCTCTGCAGTGTTGAGAATGACGACCGGTCCAGAGTGTGCTAAAGCACGCAATTGAGAAAACTTTTTGTGGAGCAGGAATCTTTCGAAACCAGGTAGACGCCGAACCTCTTCCAACAATGCATCTCGCTCGATCGCGAGCTTACGATGCATGTCGGCTTCTTGCTCCAAGGTCTGTACGGTATATTGCACATCTTGAGCGTGTTCCGATAATAACGAGAGGGACCTCTCCCGGGTGGCACTAGCACGTTCCAATGCAGCTGATAGCTGCCGAAGCTTATGCGCAAGATTTGAGTCGACCGATTCCAGCTCATCGTACGAACTGCGAAGCTGAAAGAGTCCGCCCCAAATAATCGAGCGACCTTGCTCGAGCCACTCGACAGCAGTTTCCATGCGTCCCGAGTCCAAAGCTGCTGCCGCTGCTTCCCTGACCACATCTGCACGTCTCAGGAGCTCGCGGTAGCGACGTGTAAGCGGAAAACCCATCCAGGCAAGTTGGGGAAGGAGACTGATGGTACAAGAGTATGCGTCAAGGAGAGAGTGATGCCTCGAAATACGAGCACAATGAATCCATTGTTCAGATGCATCAAATCGAGCGATGGTAGGACCTGTGGAGGCACGAGCAGCACGCGAGTACAGTGAGATTACTTGCTCGAGGTCGCCGACCTGCTGAAGGCGCTCAAAACGAATGAAGAGAGAACTTGCCAGATTGTTCAAACGGCCAGGTGTATCGGGATGGCCATCGGGAGTGAGGTTGACAGCGCCCCTAAATTTGGAAATTGCTTGCTCGAGGTCCTGAAGTTCGTCGAGGCGGTCAAAACGAGCCTTGAAGGAGTTGCCGAGATTATTCAAGCAGGCAGGTTTATCCGGGTGACCATCGGGGGTCAAGGTAAGAGCATTTTCACGCCTGGATATCGCTTGCACGATATCACTGGGCTCGCCAAGGAGTTTGAAACGTGCCTCAAGGGAGTTACCGTAATTAGTTAAATAGCCTGGCTTTGCAGGGTGACCATCGGGAGTAAAGTCTACAGCTCCACCGTGTTGCAAGATAGCTTGTTCAAGATCACTGGGCTCCCCAGAGTGCTCGAAACGAGCAAACAAGGAGTTGCCCAGGTTGTTAAGGAAGATATGTTTCTGAGGGTTATCCTCATGGGAAATATCAACAGCCTCCAAAAGCCTTGAAACTGATTGCTCGAGGTCGCTGAGCTCCTCAAGCCGGTCAAAGCGAGCCTTCAGGGAGATACCAATGTTGTTTAGACAACCTGGTTTCTGAGGGTCATCATTGGGTACAAGGTGGTCCACGTCCTTGAATATCGAAACTGCTTGCTCAAGATCACCAAGCTTTCCGAGACGATCAAACCGATATGAATAAGAGGCGGCGAGAGCATTCAGGCAGACCGGATCGTCAGGAATGACGTTAGCTGCATCCTTCAAGCTCGAGATTACTTGCTCGAGGTCACCGAGGTCCCCGATGTACTCAAAATGGGCTGTAAGGGAGATGCCCAGACTAACTTGACGACCAGGTTTGTCAGGATGTCCGTCAGGAGTCAACTTGACAGCACTTTTTTGCATTGAAATCGCCTGCTCGAGATCTTCAAGTTTCCCAAGGAGACCAAAACGGGCTCTGAAGGAGTTGCCCAAGCTACTCAGACGACTAGCTTTGTCAGGGTGATCATCGGGGGTAAGAGCAACCGCATTTTCATGCATCGCCAATGCTTGCTCCAGATCCCCGAGATCTCCGAGACGCTCAAATCGAGCTTTGAAGGCGTTTCCGAGAGTTTGCAATCGACCAGGTTTCTCGATGTGGCCATCAGGGGTGAGATCAACTGCATCTATGCCCCTCGAGACTGCTTCTTCTAGGTCCGTGAGTTCTCCGAATCGCTCAAAACGAAAAATCAAGGATCTGCCCAAATCTCCAAGACATGCAGGTTTATAAGAATGGTCATTGGGAGAGAGCTCAACAGCATCCCTGCACCTGTAAATTGCTCGATCGAGGTCATTCGGATCCCCAAAGCGCTTAAAACGAGCCAAGTAGGCACTGCCAAGATTGTTTAAATAGCCATATTTGAGAGGGTAATCGTCAGATGTAAGCTCGACAGCACTGCTGAACCTCGAAATTGCTTGCTCGAGATCATCAAGTCGATCGAGACGGTCAAAACGAGCCTGCAAGCAGTTTCCAAGAGCGTTCAAACGACTGGATTTTCTAGGGTGACCATCGGGAGTAAGGTCAACAGCATCTTCGCTCCTCGACACTGCTTCCTCAAGGTCGCTGAGTCTCCCGAAGCGCTCAAATAGAGTAAACAAGCAGTTTCCAAGATCGTTCAGAAAGTCAGGTTTTTGAGGATCATCACCCGAGGTGAGGGAAACGACATTTCTGAATATTTCAACTGCTTGCTCGAGGTCGCTAGTTTCCCCGAGGCGCTCGAAACGAGCTCTATATACACTGCCAAGGTTTCTCATGAAGACAGGTCGATGAGGGTGGCCATTGGGAGAGAGGTCAAGAGCATCCTTGAACCTTGAGATCGCGTCGCTGAGGTCATCCACCACCCACAAGTGCTCAAAGCGAGTAAGGAAAGCGTTTCCGGCATTGCTGAGACATAAAACTTTCTGAGGATGGCCATCGGGAATGAGATCAACCGCATGGTTGAGGCTCGAAATTGCTTGTTCGAGGTCACCCATTTTCTGAAGTTGTTCGAAACGAGAAAGAAAAGCGTTGCCAAGATTGCTCAGCCAACCAGGCTTTCGAGGATGACCATCGGAAACAAAACCGACAGCTTCCTTGAACTTCGAGATCGCTTCATCAAGATCTCTCAGTTGGCCGAGGCAGTGGAATCGATGCAAAAATGCCATTCCTACGTTCGTGAGCCCCAAAAGGTACTTCCTGTCTCGTACGGTGGCCCTGAAAACGTATGACTCCAGGATCGTGATCGCCTGTTGGAGATCGTCTAAAGCACCGGATCGTTCGAAGCTGTCCAAGAGCTGCATGCCCAAGGTCAATGCATTCTCATCGGGCAAGGGAGATATGGAATCTGCCAGTGGCTCCGTGGATGATTGGTGGCTTGAATGGTCATCGCCTCTTTTACGCCCAGCGTGTAACTGCAGCATGAAAATTGCAACCCTGTTCTCATGGCTCTCCTCGGAGGTGAGGTCCTTTACCTCCTCCAACAATTCTTCCGCACGTTTTGCATCAGCTTCGTCCTTCCCCTTCACAAACTGCGCGAAATACACAGCAGCCAAATGAATCGATATGGAAGGCCGATCAGGGTGACCAACTGGACGTGCAGAAAGTGCGTCGTGATACAAGGAGAGCGGAGCGTCAAGGGAAAGATTATCGTCGTGAGGGCTGCTGACATGGTAATAAATGAACTTTGCCATTGCTAAGTTGGACTGAGCAGCCGCACGACAGGAGTGGTCCAGTGGACAAGCATTTAGCCCGCATTCAAATGCTTCGATAGCACGATCGAGATTCTGTTTTTCCCCGTGCTTTTGATAGCGCAGTAGAAAGTGATGGCCTTGGTCCGTCGCATTTTCCAGCTGACCTTGCGACCTGGCAATCGACTGCAAGGACTTTGATCCTCTGGTTGGGTATTCACATTTCCCAACAGTCAGTTCAAGGGACGAACATGGAGACACAACATCCCCATCCTCAGGGAAGAAGGTGAACGCTATCAAGGTATGAGAACCTAGACCCTCAGGTAGAACGCCGTCCTCACCAAGGGCTTGCTGATGCAGCAGTTGATCTGCAGTAATTGACAGTTTTCGCAGCTGTTTCCCAGAGCCCAACACAGGTTGAAATTCGAAGGAGGCATAGATTTCTAGTTCAACGATGGCGGAGGGATCAAGCGGTCTACGGACTCGGTCAGAACTAACGAGAGACGCAGAGCAAAACTAAATTTTACATGGGGATATGATCGTCCCACTCGACGACATCGTTATTGACGCATACAGGCTTGTTACCGGTCTTCCACTCAAGAGCGCTGTGGTGTACAACAACGTAGAAGCCTGCGGGGATTCGTCTGAGACCGAGAACAACGTCTGTCGCCCGGATGCCTATCTGCTGATGAATGTCTTGTCAGATGGGCAGGAAAGTGGAGATCGCACTTGTGATGAGATCCATAGTTTCCCACGCTATGCAAAGAGTTGGCGCCAGAACGGGGCTTGAAGGAGCGACGATATGCTCTCCTCGTGGCTAGTCGCATTTGCACTCTCCCAGCCAGTCCTTTCGTCGAACGCGTCCGTCTTCTTCTCCGTGAGTCCGACTCGTCCGGTTCCCCCGCCCGCCGCTCACGTGTCTCCAGGCTCTCCAGCCCGTCGATGACCTGACCAGTCGGTGTCTCTCTCTCCTCTCCCTGCCCCTGCCCGACCGTTTTCTTAGGGAAATGTCCTCCTTGCTTCAACTGCCTTCTGCCCGTGTTCACGTGCGGCCAGTACGGCGTCTGCAACGAGTACGATGGCCAGTGCAAGTGTCCTCCTGGCTGGGGCGGCATTGACTGTCTCACCCCTCGTCCGTCCCTTCCTTCCGCTTTCCGCACCCGTCTTGATTCCCCCAGAATGCGACTCTCTCGCCGACGGCGACCACAGGACCCTCCGCGGCGACGACCCGTGCGAGTGCAAAGACGGCTGGGATGGCATCAACTGCAATGGTGCTGTCGTCCCATCTTCACGTTCGCGTACCTCGTCGTTGATATCCCTCCAGTATGCAAGACCGACGCCGCATGCGTGGGGTTTCCCCTCCCCGGTGCAATCCGCGATAGTCTCAATGACGACGACGCGGTGGCAAACATGACCTGCTACAAGGGTGGCGAGACCGTGTTCAACAATCATCAGATGTGTGACATTACTAGTATGTATATTCCCTTTCTCGTTGCTTTCCTCATCTCGTTTCAGACCGCAAGATTCTCGACATGCTTCCCAATCGACCTCCCCAGGTGACTTTCAGTTGCGACAATGCAACCTCGTCCTGTTCTTTCCAATTCTGGACTGCCCAGCAAGAGTCTTTTTACTGTGCTCTCGACGACTGCTCATCCGAGTCTAAAGTCGGTTACGATGCGAATAGCACTGCGTATGCCTGCGACAAGATCAGATGCAAGTGTATACCTGGCCGATTCCTCTGTGGCGAGGACGGCAGCGTCGGTATGGTTTCTTTCCCGTCTTTCTCGCTCCCCCGTTCATGATCCTTCAAGACATTTCCGACTTCCTCCTACAAGAGATCCGTGGACCCGCAAAGTTTAGCTGCAAGACGGGTCAGGGGTGTCGGTTCGAAGAACCAGCTATGAACTCACTTATCAATGACATATTCGGAGACGCCTATATTACACTCGACTGTGAAGGAGGAGAGTGCTTACACTACTCCCAAGTTCCTGGTTACACGGTATGTCATTTCGTGGCCTTAACCATTGGCTTTATTGGATTCTATTGGACCCACAGAGCCCGGCTAAGCCGGACAATACCAAATGGATAGCGCTCAGCAGTGCTGGTGCCGGTCTCATTGTCATTCTGACTGTTGCAGGTATAGGCCATTTGCATAGTTCCGCGCCCCCATCCGCTTATTAGTCATGCATTTTTAATAGTTCTTTGGTACGTGGGTCACACACATCCCGTATCTCCCCGCACAGGCCCCATTGCTCTTCCGTCGGATCCAAGACATCCACCTTCTCACCCGGAACATGTTCCCGCCACAGTCCACTTCTCGTCACTTTCTTATACCCTTCCCAATGGATTAGAAGTGTTGAAAGATGTGCGCGGCATAGCACGGCCAGGAAAGTTGACTGCCATCATGGGTGCTTCGGGAAGTGGCAAGTCTTCTTTACTCGATATTCTGGCACACCGTTCCAAAGTTGGCTCGGTCGATGGTTCGATTCTCATCAATGGTCGGTCTGTGACGTCTGCTCAGGTCCGACGGGTGTCTGGATACGTAGATCAAGAAGACACGTTGATGGAAACGCTGACAGTGTACGAAACGGTATTGTATAGCGCACTCTTGAGATTGCCGAGAGAGATGTCAGAAGATGAAAAGATTGCAAGAGTGCACGGTACGTTAGAAGAGCTGGGAATCAGGGGTATTCTGGGCAGGAGGATCGGTGGGAGCGGTGAGTCGTCACATTTCATCTACGCACTTCTCTGATTCCGTGCGTCATAGGCAAGCGTTCAATTTCCGGAGGAGAGAAGAGACGTGTTTCGATTGCCTGTGAACTGGTGACGAGCCCTTCTATACTGTTCCTCGACGAACCTACCAGCGGTGGGTGGTTGACTTCTTGCCGATCGATCCACAGTGCTGATGTATGTTGACAGGTCTTGACTCGTACAACGCCCAATCCGTCATCGAATCGCTCTCCAATCTTGCTCGAACTTACAATCGTACTGTCATTCTTACGATCCATCAACCTAGGAGTGGGATTGTGGCCCTGTTTGATGAGCTTATCGTGCTCGCCAAAGGTCGGTGTGCGTGGGCCGGTCCTATGAGGTCCATCGCAACTCCTCAACTGGTTGAAGACGCGGATGGGGACGGTGAAATCGAGGAAAAGGGTGTGGGAGAGTGGTTGGAGAGCGTTGGTAAAGGATGCCCAGCTGGATTCAATATGGCTGATTATTTGAGTGAGTTCTTCCGCCCTTGTGGGGCAATTTCGTATGGCACAATTTCGTATCTGACCCATGTCCGCAGTCGATCTGACGGTCAACGCGGCTAACGAATTTGACGACTCTGAGACTCCTTCTCTTGATCCTTCGTCAAGCGCAACTCGCTTGCCTTCATCCGACGCGTCCGGTTCTGATGAAGAACGGGCGTTGTTGTCCGCAACTCCTAATCCCGACGAAACGGAGTTGCAGACGCGTGTATCGTCTACACCCAGCCACCGCATGAGCATTAGCTCCACGATCAAACGGAAAACGTCACAGCTGATAGAGGCTGTGAGGAACGGAGGGAGTGGCGCCCTTGTCAATCGCGACCTGCCTCCAAAGCTTGTCGAGCTCATCGTTGCGTACGAAAACAGCTCTACCGCGCGTCATCTGCAAGCCGAATTTGAGGCTGTTCGTTTGGCGAATTCGCTCCCACCGGGTAATGGCTCCGCACCGTCCAACGGAACGATCGGCGACAGCGGAGAACGAGCTGGCATGATTGAGATGCGTGATGTCGCTGGGGAAACTGGCATGCTGAGAGGACGGCGCAGCGCAAGTTGGGCGACCCAGTTTAGAATCCTGAGTGGGAGGGCGTTTAAGAACCTGTATCGTGATCCGGCGTTGTTGACGGCTCATTATCTGGGAAGCATTGCTTTGGCCTGTGAGTGTTGTGTTTGCTTTGCTTTTGTCGAGTGTAAGCTGATCTAGGCGGTAGTGATCTGCGGTCTCTTTTTCCACAACGTCGGGAATGACATCGCAGGCTTCCAGAATCGACTTGGTGAGTTGCACTGCTTGTATTGAGCCTCGTGGCTCATGATCGTGCAGGGATATTCTTCTTCACACTTGCCCTGTTTGGGTTCTCGTGCTTGTCGAGCTTGGGACTGTTCGCAAACGAAAGGATTTTGTTTATGCGAGAAAGGTATGTAGTATGGAAGCGAGTTATCCTCGGCAACTGAGATGACTGGCTATAGAGCGAACGGGTACTATTCCACGTTTACGTATTTCTCGTCCAAGGCAAGTTTTCTTTCTTGGTGCTTGTGCTTTGACCTTATGTCGCTTGGATAAAGGTTCTCTTTGATATCCTTCCATTGCGGCTGGTACCACCTCTTCTGTTTGGTGGCATCGTGTATGGCCTTGTCGGGCTGGTTGATACCGTTCCGGCGTTTTGGAAGTTTATGCTGACGCTGGTATTGTTCAACCTGACGACTGCGAGCGTGATACTCTTGTTATCCATTGCGTTCGAGAACACCAGTTTGGCGAGTTTGGTGGGAACGCTGGTCATGTTGTTCAAGTGAGTTTTGGTCCCCCCGCTCGTGGTGATATGTGATTCTAAGTGAATCGACAGCCTCCTCTTTACGGGTTTGTTGATCAATAGGGAGACGGTGACGCCGTTTTTGCAGTGGCTGCACACAGTCTCGTTCTTCCACGCTGCGTTCGAGGCGCTCGCTGTGAACGAGTTGCGGTACTTGCAGCTCAAGGAGATTCGAGTAAGAAATTTGAGCATGGGATACGGATTTCCGCTAACGGATGAATGTACAGTATGGAGTTGAGCTGGACGTTCCCGCCGCCACGATCTTGTCGATATTCGGATTGCGTGCACAGGTGTGTTATCCCATGCGCTTTGTTGGTGGAGTGGTGCTGAAGGTGGAGTTCCACAGTCCTTTTGGTGGCCGAATATATCGTTGCTGGGGATTTTCTTTGTTACTTTGACGGTGGCGAGCTTTTTGATGCTACACTTTTTCGTCAAGGAAAAGCGGTAGTGGCATGTACCAAGTAGAGTATATTACACTATGATTTATGTTTAGGCGTGTTTGGTGAAAGTGTGGAGAAGCAGTGTGACGTGAAAAGTTGAAGAGTCTCTGGTTCGCGTTTCGACTTGTACTGTATCATTTGCTTTCACCGTCTCCCTCCATGGAACGTCCCCTTGACATGTCCTCCTCGTCCCCTTCCGTGACGACGGGCCCGCAGTCGTTTTACGGTCGCAACCGAAACTCGATACACGACATCGAACAGGACCTTATCCGCATCTTTTCCGCCCACTCGTCGCGCGTCAATCAAGCCCAAGAACCCACCATACCCGCAGACGCCCTCCCACATGTCATTCGGGAATTCTCCGATCTCTACAATGACGTCGACCTCCTCACCGACTCTGAAATGGAGATGCTCCACACCGTCCTCGAGAGCAACCCAGGCATCGAGGTAACCCCCCAAATCCTCCTCCAATTCATCGCCGAGCGCACCAAGAACAGTCCACGCGAGTTGCAGGGAAATCTCAACACGTCGGAGTCTCCGTTGCCACGGTATCCCGACGACCCGGATGACTCTGCACCAGAAGGGAGCGACGACTCGGGCGACGGCGACGACGTGACATATACAAATCCACGTGGACGGAAACCGTTTGTGCGCGTCTCGTCTAGCGGCAACTCGCGGTCGTCGAGCCCGGGTTCGGCAGGGACGTCGCGCGTGCCGAGTCGGCCCCCGAGCGTGCCCCCCAAGACACCGCTGCAGAGCGGCCCGCCGTCCGCGTTTGATTCGTCGCGGCGGCAGAGGACGACACCGCTGACTGCACCGTCGAGTTGGACGAAGCGACCCGCGCCGGCTAGTCGGCGGAAGAGTGTCGATGGATCTTCGTCGCGCGGGGCAAGCGATAACGAGGTGCGCGTGGATTGGATGTTATCTCTTTCTGGTCGTTGTGCTTATCAGCGCGTTTGTGTACACAGTCGTCCGTGGCCAGTCCTTCTTCGCGGGCAAGTCGTACACGTGCCCCATCAAATCCCTCGACGCCTTCTAGCACGGTGACGTCCCCCAACACCTCTGCCACGTTTTCATCCGCTCCTTTTGCACGCCCACACTCACGTACGGCATCACTGCCCCAAAATACGATCGGGTTCCACTACGGCGCGTCCGACCGCGATCGTGAAGCGTCCCTTTCGCCGGGGAGTACGTCCCCTGATACATCGTTTGAGCAGTACCCCAGGGGTGGCGTGGACGCGTTCATGGAAAGTATCTCCTCGCTGCCCATGCCACGTCGGTCTGCGTCTGAATCTGGATCAGACTCTGATAGCGACGACGAGTCATCATTGGGTCTCGTGCTCGATCGTTCTGCGACGTCTTCGACGGTTTCGCTTGAACCCCTGGACAGATTGGATGCATTACAAAAAGCCAATGCCGAGTTGAGCAGGAAATTGATCGAAGCGGACCGCGCGCTTCAAAACAAACTCATGGAGCACGACAATGATTTGGAAGAGATGCAAGCTAGGTTGGAGGAACTCAAGAGCGAACTCGCCGCAACGAAGAGGGAGGAGAAGGAGTTGAGGGCCAAGGAGGTGTGTCTCTTTTCAGACCCCGATATGTTTTAAATTCGGGTGGTCCCCTTGAGGCTGACGCCGTCATTCACGCTTAGCGCGTCAACTCGACTCAAATGGTTGCCCTTGAAAGCGAGATCGCCAAATTGCAAAAGAGTCTCGAAAACGCGCGCATCTCTTACCAGTCCTTGCAGAAGCAATACCAGGAACAATGCGGTTCGTGCTTTGTCCGTCGCCGTGATGATGCAGTGTTTTGATGCATGTGCTCTAGCCGAGTCCGAACGCTATCGTAATACCCTCCGGCGGCGCGATCAAGAGCTGAAAGACCTGCAAGAATCGGCTGCGTTGCAACACCTCGAGACGCGAAAACTGCTTCGCGAGCACGATTCGTACGAAGAGCGCCTTGCTCAACTCGAGGCTGAGCTCGTGCATGCTCAACAAGCCCACGCACAGCTGGACGAACAAAAGCAGGAAAACTTGATGCTCAAGGAAACGATCGATCGGATGCGGTACGAGATGGACGAGATGAGGAATCTGAGTACCATGGCCGGTCCGACGGGGAGCGGCAATGCCAGTGTCAGAGGGAGCGTCAGTAAGAGCCTGGGTGCGGAACTGATGGGTAAGATGGGCGGTACCGAGTGGGGAATGGACGAAGAGGAGGAAGAGGAGGTTCTGGACCTTGTGGATGACGACCAACAAGACCCCGAAGCCGAGGAAGAGGACGTTATTCAGACCATCATCACCCGGACGAAGCGAGTGCGTTGCTTTATTTGAGCGTCTGTTCTTCATGGCTGATGTTGCCTGCAGAAGGTCGGCAGCCGGTTAAAAGGCGAGGCCATCACGTTTGAAGAGACAAAGGAGTATGCGGACGTGTGGACGCAACACTATACGTCCGAGTACACTGCGGTGTGCGCAACACAAACCGATCCCGAGCCCCAGACTGTCACTGCCGCCTTTGCCACGCAAACAGAGGAGACGCCACTAAGCTCTTTTGCGATACAAACCGAACCCGATCCTTTACCGATCCCTCGCATCACCGCAAGCATCGAAACTCAGACGGAAGATTTGCCAGAGTCACGACCCGAGGAGGATGTCGAACTAGAGCCCTCTCGTTCACCTTCACCCATCGAAGAGGAGTCGCTCGCATCGTCCTCGTCCACTGTTCTCCCTCCTACACCCAAGGGCGGGTTCGTGCACAGTGACTTGCCGCCGTCCTACACGCAAGTGACTTCCTCTGAACCTCTGGAATCGCTCCAAAAGTGGCATCACGGTCTCCAGCTTCCCATCAGCGGGCTCGCTTCTGGTATCTCCGAGGACACGGCCGAAGAATGGCGGTCGCTCAAGGCTGAACTGGGCGTCGAGTGCGCCGTGATTGACCAGATCGTGGAAGCGTCGACCAAGACGGGACCACGACCCAACTCGCAGAGGAACAAGTTTTATAATGTGTACAATACGTACGTCTATGGGGATAAGGACGGCCAAGGGGACGGTGCTGGGAACGGCGGGGGTCCGTTTGGATTCGGCTTTCTCAAGCAGCTCATGTTTTGCATGGGTGCGTCGGCGTGCATGTACTTGATCATGGGACCGTACATGGCGGCGCAGTACACGCCCGTTGGTGGGCCGACATACTATGACCGTGCTGCGTGGTCGAGTTTTAACACGATGCAGGCACCTGGGGAGGGTTTTGGATATGATGGTACGTCGACGTTGTGGAATATCATGGGGAGAGTCGGGTATGGGGCTGCGCGGATCGCGGGTGGATGGCCGACGTGATGCGATTCGTCTGTTTGCCTCGAATTTCCTTCTCTCTCTTTTTCCTCCGTCTTTTTGCATTTCGTGTGCATATGGTTATCGTGCTATCTATCTATCCTCACTCTCTTTTTCTTTCTCGCTCAGATGCATATGCCTTGTCACCCTTTTTCTCTTTTTCATGCCAGTTCATAGGTTTTTACCAGGAACGATTCAGATGTCTTATCTTGCATGCCATCCTCACACATTCGTTGTTCACATCCATCCATTTTTTATTCGTCTTGCT
Source organism: Austroboletus novae-zelandiae (assembly GCA_038090275.1). Taxonomy (NCBI): domain Eukaryota; kingdom Fungi; phylum Basidiomycota; class Agaricomycetes; order Boletales; family Boletaceae; genus Austroboletus; species Austroboletus novae-zelandiae. The sequence continues at coordinate 125,123 of JBBPML010000030.1, read as the reverse complement.
CATGTATAATGTGTATTCGAAACGAAATGTGCATGACAACCACGATAATATCTATCCAATACTTGCAACCTACAGTTGTGCTGCGCCCGCGCGTCGTTCGCCTTCCGAGTCGTTGTTGTTCTGGCTGTGGACAATCAGACAAGGAATTCTCATTTTCATTTAGGTGATGTATTCCCAAACTTTCTGTGCAACAGCATCCATCGTGCTCCTCCATACCGTACCTCCAGAATCGTCTCCTTTTGGTTGCCGCGAGCTAGGTGCGAGTGCATATGGTATACCTGCATCCCCCCCAGTGCTCACTTCTTTGACGAGTGGAAGCTCGCCTAGTACGGGGACTCCGAGGGTGGAAGAGACGGACCGAAAGGAACGAGAAGAGCCGAAAAGTTCATGCGGCGTCGTACAAGAAGGACACATAAAGTACGCCTGATTGAGAACGGTTCCGACGATCTGTTTCGTATATCAAAAAAAAAGAGCACAAATGCAAGCGCGTAAAAGAACATACAGGAACATAAATTTTACGAAACATGGCGATTCCGCGTCGTACGTCTGCGAGAGCGACATCTTGCGGCGTCGATACGATGATCGCCCCTGTTTTCGTTCGTCAGACGTGTCTGATACACAGAGAGACGGATCCGGTACCGTTCACGACGACCAATTGGCCGAGCGTCAAGGGGACGTCGCCCGTTCCCGGTGGCATGTCGATCACCAAGACGTCCAAACCGGGACCGTCTCCCGATTCCCGCCAATCCACGTCGAACAACAGCTGTTGGACCGCCTTTTGGACCATCAGCCCTCTCCATACGACCGCGGCGTCCTCTCGAGGCTTGTTCTCGGTCGACCTCGGAAGGAGGTATCCCATCGACATGGTCGGCAGTCCGTGGTTCATGATAGGCATCATCGCACCGCCTATGTTTTTTTATTTATTTTCAGATATAGTGCCAAGAAGGAAAAGTGGGCGTACCAGACGTCAAGGCAGGTTCATCCGCGTGTGAGAGACCCATCAACGTCGGTATGGACGGGCCGAATATGTCGAGATCGAGAATGCCGATACGAGGTGTCCGTCCGAGACGTGCCGGTTTCGACATGGCCAGTGCAAAAGCGAGGTTCACTTGCGTCGGTCACGCGTCAACACAAGGTGGGGTGGAAGAAACAGGACGTGCACCTGCAATGGTACTTTTCCCGACGCCGCCCTTGCCACTAGCAACAGCGAGGACGTTTGAAACATGAGGAATAGATCGCTTTTGGATGGGACCGCCTCGACGGAACGCGTTAAACGCAGCCGACATTCCACAATAGGGAAAAGGAACAGCACCTTTTGAATTCAACACGACCAAACAAAGGTCCTCACGTCCGCATTCGACCGTGACGGAACGCGCACATACTAGTAATGCCACGCCGACGCGGAAAATTTATCCCGCCCCCGTCCCAGCTCTCTCGTATCCTCGAACACCTCAATGCAGGCCCCCGACTGTCGCTCAACGGGCTCCGACGCATCAGTTTGACATACGCCACCAAAAACGACCACATGGGCGCACGGTCAGTTTTCTCCCGACCTCGGCGGGTTTTCTTTAATCCACTCTTTTTCTTTTTTCCAGACATTTCGTCAAGGAAGAACTTCCTCGAATACGTTGGGCCAATCCGCTGCTCGATATATCTGTTCGCAGGGTCCCCAAGACGCGTGAGGAGACGTGGGCACCCCAGGCGACGCTCGAGTTTCGTTCGTCTCGTTTTGTTTTTTCCTTCCCCTACGTTTGTTCACGACGTTGACGTTTAGAGAACGGTACGACGTCGACGATCGACATGTCCAACAAGTGGTCGACGACGATCGCCAAGGAAATCATGGACCTCACGGGAGGTGAGCCGTGGAAGGCATATAAATCTGCCGCTCTCGCCGCTGGTCAACCTATTCTACCGGGCGAAGAAAAAGAACGGCTGGCGCAGGCTGCGAAACGGAAACCCAATCCGACGGTAAAGGCGTCGTCCCCGGAGGAGTTGGAAGCACAGGTCCAGGAAATGCTCAACGATCCAAGTCGGCCGAAGACGGGAGCTGCGGCTCTATTACCCTGATCTCCATCTTTATACCTAGATTGACGTAGTAAAAATTCCCCCGATAAATGACGGTCTCTGGACAGCAAGCGTCGTGTATATATATCACATCCACCCTAGCTTGGGTTGGCATTTCTCCAGAAACTACGAGTACAATACGCGGGGCTTGAATGTCTAGAATAGGAGTTTTTCCCTTCGTTCCGATCATACGAGGGGAACGATAAAGGGGTGACCATCTATGTGTATATGGATGAGACAGAGGGGCATGAGTCTATGCCGAACCTGTATATCGTCCGCCCCGTGGCAAGAAAGAAAGAAAGAATGCAATGAGGCAGAAATGAAAAAGCAGGGGTGGAACGCATAGTCAGGGTGAAAAGTACAACCATGTGCAAGTGCCCATTGTGTTAAGATATCAGAATGGGCGGGTAAATAAAAAAAACGTCATGAAAACAAAAAGGAAAAGGAAAAGCATAAACACCAACATGAAACATGAACATGGGCACAGTGCTGTGCAGAATGAAAAAGGGGGGTAGATCAGTGCGAACCACGTGTGCATATATTGGCACGCATCTATTTTGAAAAACAGCGGTATGATGAGTGAGCCGGGAAAAAAAGGAAACAAGAGAAATGAAGCCCGATTTATGTCGGGAAATTGCATATCGGGAAACAGTAAATTTGAATGCGCATGCGGAGATCAATATCCGTTAGGGGTCGCTCGACATGCCCTTTGCCCGTCTCCCTCCCTCGTCTGATACATCCGATAACGGCGGCGGTGGCGGTGGAGACGCGGCAGTCACCGATACGGACGGACGACGTCGCTTGACCTCTATCGGAACCATGTCTTCGTCGCTCTCGACATCGTCCTCCTCGTACATCTGACTGGCGTTGGCGCGGAGCACTTCGCGCTCCCTAGCTGTCGTGGTGTCCGGGAAGAAACTGGAGTCCGAATCGACGTCTTCGTATTCATCTTCGCTCGTATGATTGAGATCCGACTCGTATGTGACACAATGAAGAGGACTGGGACTCGTCGCTGTCGAGCGGTGATGACGGTTAGGCGTGCAATCGTGAGGGACGTCGCAACAAATCTGTACTGCAGGCCCAAGGAGTAATCGCTCCGGTTGTGGGTGCCGCAAAATAGTGGAGGCATGATTGTTGATGACATCCGTTACCTGGCCGAGACCGAGAGGAAGATTCGATACCAGCGTGGTTGACTCTACACCGCCAGCTCCCAAGAACATGGCGTCGTCGTCTATGCCGTCTTGTTCGCCAGAATTGAGACTTGTCACGTCCTCCACGTAGTTTACCGGCTCACCCCAACTGGAGGCGCGTCGTGCAGCAGTGAGAACGCCAGGGCTGTGATGCGCACTCCGTGAGCAATCCTTTCCATGATGCCGGAGCACTTCGTCACTCCTCCTTGCCATAATGTCCAATGACGGTCCAGGTTTCAGAGCATTGTCTTGGAACATGGACACACCCGAAGATGAGTCCAGTGGCGAGGAAGCCTGGGAGGTTGTTTTATGAGATGAATGGGGACGCCAGATAGAAGAAAGGGAAAAGCGATGGCGCGAACGCTCGTCGTTCGGTAGCGGCGTGTCTGAACCTTCCCTTCCGCGACTTGACGGCCGACTCTGGGACCCCGTCGAGCGTGAGGAATTCGCTATAGGATGTCCCCCAGACGGAGCAAGGACCACTGAGCCGCGTCGGTCCGTAGCGGCCCGTACAGGGTGAGAGTTGGGGTCTTGAGAAGAGGCGTTTGCAGCCGATCGTGCCCATCTTTCGATAGACTTTTCCCTTCTCCGACCTGCGTTTGGTGTAGTACTGTCCTGCAGAATGACCGAACGAGTACATCTTTTCTTTTTCTTCTCGGAGCTCGCTAAACGCGCACCAGCACTTTTATGGCGTCCAACTGCGACGGCAGGGAGCGAATGAACGGCAGTAACATTGTCGTCGTCGCCATCATTTCGAGTGGTCGGACGGAAACGAGGTACACGGACGGTCCGAAAGAGGGAAGAGATGCGATTCGTCAGTCGTTTTTGCCAGCCCCAGGTGAATCTCGCTGTCGTCATCGCTGTTCGAGTTTCATTTTCGGTGACCATGACCATGTCGTTCTTGCTGGGCGACGTCTGGCTAAGCCACACGTCGGAACTCCGTATGTCGTTCAGAAACCAGAGATAACGCTAGAGCAATGTTTAGTACAACCGTCAATGGACAAGAAAATATTTACTTTGGCATCATCGAGGGTGATACGCTTCCGGACGTCCTTTTGAAGAAACTTGTCGAGGAGATTCATGACGATACAACCTTCGTGTGTCTTGGGTGGGCGTCTACCTCCCGTCAGCTTACGGTCGCTGCCCATACGCTCGTCGGGTTCCCAGTCGTTGTTGCAGATGACGTGATACAAGACGTATTCGCTGGACTCGGAAGCCCTGAACGGAATGTGTCCAAACAAGAGACAGTACAGGGTAACACCGAGGGCCCAGACGTCGATGGCTTTCGTGATAGGTTGACGGTGGGGAACGACAGGGGACCCTTTTACGGTGGAGGACGAGTTGATGTGGGTGACAGACTTGTTGGAATGGAGCGTTGCAGAGGTGGCAGATGCGGAGATTATTGGGGACGGCCCAGCACTAGTATACTCGGAAATGACTTCAGGGGCAAGGAAAGGGGGAGTACCGGCGCGTTTTGACAGGTCAGAATCGTCCAAAAGGATTGGATCGTTTGGGTCGTCGAGGGCGACCTGACCACGACCAGCAGCAGCCAGGCGCTGGGCATAGGAAAAATGGGATACGCCGAAATCAGTAATTTTGACCATTTGACGGTCCGCGGTCCAGAGAAGGTTCGCCGGCTTTATGTCACGGTGAATGATTCCCTGATAATGTACTGAGAGAAAAAGATAAGGCAAACGATCAGAGAAGGAAGGATACGGAACGAAGACCCCACGGACAATATTCTAGACCAAGGATAACGTCACGACAAATTCGTCGACATTGATCCACCTGTAGGATTGGTTGATTCTGTTCGTTGCGCCACTTTATTTCTCCGCCACCAAGATACTCCATGACTAAGAAAGAAAGGGTGAGCGGGTGGGATTGAAAGAAGGATAGAACACCCTATCATACCGTGTCCCGAGCTGCAGCCACGGGGTCATTATTCCTCGATTGAGATACTCGCCCATGGCACGAAGTCAGGAAGCAGATAGGGAGGGAAATGTGCCGGATTCATGGGTGGAGAGCGGGAGGGGCAGTGGAGCTTACCCATGTAGATTCTATCGTTGAGCTTATCGTCAATGACCTCGAGGAGGCGGACGATGTGGCCGTGGCGACATTTTTTCATGATGGCGATTTCCTTGCGTATCTTTTGTTCGAGGCTGCCGAGCTTGTCGGTGAGGGGCGTGTGTGGAGAGGTCGGGAGATTCCTGCGGCGGAGAAGGTTCATCTTCTCTGCACGTGGATTGTTGCGCTTGACGACCTTGATTGCCTGGTGGGAGCGGGAGCTGAGGAGGGCGCGGAGAGAGCGAAAGGGAGACTGACCACCTCGTGGCGATCGTTGAGGAGGTCCCAGCAGACCCACACCTCGCCGTGCTGGCCCTTGCCTACGCGGTGGCTGCGGAGGTACTGGTTCACTCTGGGACGCCTGTCGTCGCTGTAACGAAAACGGAGTTCCTGGGTCATGCGGACGGAGCCAGGAGGATCAAAAGGCTGGGCGAGTTCGGGTGTGTCTTGGGTGAGCATTGCTAGGCCAGCGACATGAATAGCGAGGAGAGCACGGATGGAGGGGGAGCAGGAGCAAGAGCAGGCGGAGCAGACGGCGTCGAGAGGAGGCCAAGGTAGTATGGACGGACACGGCAGAGGACCCCGGACAGCGGGTAATAAAAGTGGGATACAGTTTATGAATGACAGGATCAACCCCTTGTCGCCTACGCCCTTCTTTTCATTATCCTGCCGCTCGCTTAGCCACGCTCACACACACACTTGTCCTGCTCGTTTACGCTCTTCATCACCTGTCCGTGCGTATATCAGCAGCGGTGTCCAGGGTCGCGGCCTCGCTCACCTCCTCTGCATGCCGACCGCATCCCTCACAGAAACTTGTTGTCAGCCGCACCCACCCCCAGGCGGAGAGTACACACCTTCCAGGTCGTCTTGCCGCACGTGCCACAGTTCACCAGAAAACACGCGTTCGCGAGTGTGCGCTCGTCCGCCGCAGCCATGGCGTGTGTCTTTGCGTGGTAGGTTAAGGTAATAAAGTCTGTGCACCCATGACGTGACTCTGCATGTCACGTCAAACGTCGTCCACACACCTTCACTAGCAACCTTTGTTCGCCTTCCGCAGCTCTTCAGGGCGTATCTGCGTGCCTACCCACGCCCATCCGTCCCTTTTTATGGCCTTCTCGGTGACTCGCCTCCTGCGTATCGGGCCCGCTTGTCACCGCTGCCCAAATTTGATCGTCGCTTGTTCGCGGAGATGTTGCTCCTGACTCACCCCCGTCACCATAGATTATCTATAGCACTGCATCTACCCATAACCAGACCCTTCTTCTCACTCTACCACCACCATCAATGCCACTAACCTTCTCTCTCAGGCCTAGATCGCTCTCTATTACCCTCTTTCCTTCACCCCCTCCGACGCCATCATATCAGCCGCACGGCGGACTTTGCTCTTATGAGAGGTAAACCCCATTCTGCAGTGCTTTGGTCAAATAGGTCACTTTCCACGCCCCCCGGGGATGCGGCTCAAAAGGAGCTTACCCTATTTTTTTCAGCCCGCCATCAGCACATGTCGCGCGTGGGCATCTGCATCTCCCTCCGCCGAATTTGAAAAGGAGCGACTCTATAGGATAGATGTACCAGGAAACAATCCTGTCACACCACGTCCCCCCAGGCGTCTCCATCTGTTTAGTCCCGTAAACGTTTCGCGTAAAGGCCTCGCAACTGACAACCCGGTCTGTCCCCCAATAATATCATTCCATCATTTTTTTTACATCGGTGACATTGGGCACTCCTGAACGTCCCGGACTTGTTCTAAATATTAATAGTGTCGATAAGGACCTTGCCAATGATTTGATACTCAACCGAAACGCCTACTTGCTGATATAATCTTCGCGAAGCCGTCGAAGAGAAGCACATCCAGGTTCGGCTAAGTCGAGGGCGAACTGGAAATAAGACGGCGGGCGCTCATCGTCGCCGTAACCGAGCAAATAGTCTAAGCCGCCTGGAACGACGCATTAAGCTATCGGCCTCGACTTATCGACGTAAAATACACGACGGTTTGCTCTCGAGCCTCGTACAAAATATCATTCGTGCGCCTCTTTCTCTTGCTATCGTCGTCATGCCAGCGGGGGGGATTCCCACCGCTTGCTTCTTGACACGAGATATGAATATGATCCATCCCATTACGACGTCGCTCGCGGCCAAACAGCGTAGAGCGATTTTGGCTGCAACTCGTTGGCAAACCCGACTTTCCCTTTCATAGATGCAGGGTCCAGTCCTTTGGGGTCCCAAACTTATGATGAGCGCAACGGGCCCCACCTTCTTCATTGGTGATTACATATACACCAGCCAATTCGTTCACGGCGCAAGAAAACCTGCGAAGGACGGTATCATTCCGCTGTTTCAGCATGGCATAAGCATCAGCGCCATCAGCACGCGGTGGATATACCCGGTTTTCGCCTCCGATACGTGGCGCGTACTTGCCATAGTCTGTGTTTCCCTCTCCCATCCATTATCTACTAGGACGGTCTCCCAGGGACGATGGATCCACGAATGCGGATTCGCAAGATGTTTCGAGTAAGAAACTAGAATTGCGCAATTAGCGCCAACCTGAGTACTGATAACCGCATCTCGCTAATCTCTTTCGAGTATGACGACGACACACCTTTGCACTCCAAGCCGTGCGAGCTGATCCACATCGTCTCCGTAATCGTCTCCGGGATGCGTTCGTCTTACTGATCCAGTCCTTTACCCGGCAGTTCAAAGTGCAACTCACCCGGACGAAGCACGGATGGAGATGAAAGGGAAAAAAAAATAGGCGTCTTCGCTTCTTCGCCTTGAGTGAAGGAAGAGCAGTGCCCGAGTAGCCTCCAAGGCACGTATGTAAAGCGCCGACACGCCAACGTCACAACGCAGCCTTGGCCTCAGTTCCGAGCCGTTCGCCTGTCGGGGCCAAGACGGGCCCAAGTTACACTCACTCCGAGTCACTCAATGGTCCGTTTTTGAGATCATGTGCGGTCGGGAGTAGAGGATACAAACGTTCGTGATCCTGCAGGGGCGTACTTCCGACACTTCCGTGTTGTAGTTCCCGTTCACATCGTTCCGCCGTTCATAATTAGGTCCCTGACGGGACCTCTCGTCGTCACATGATCCGGGGGATTGGACTGTTCTTTTTCTTTCTTTTCACAGTAGTGCAACGTTGATGTCGGGCGGTCGATGATGTGCGGCGAGCGCGGATATTGTATTTCGCCAAACCAGTTACGAGCCGACGTGACTCGGGTGGATAGACGCCTCTGTTCGTTCGTAATGTAGTCGTCATTCATTCATATCGTCTTCTGCAAACGCGTTCGAAACGGGCGTACGGAAAAACGTTTCCTGCAATGAGTCTGATATCCGATATCCACGCGATGACGGATGACGACACATGGGCCGTCGTCACCTCTTGGCCGTTTCCTCACTTCACATTTCGGCCGAAGAAGATAGGCTAGATGACTGACGGAAAAAAAAGAGAAATTATCCCGTGAGTAATTCGACACGCGTTGTCCACGCTCATCGCACCATACTATACCAAAACCCCGGCGACCGGATCGAACGCGTGTTCCAAAATTCTACTCAAGAATACCGCCCTTGTTCTCTGGTACCTGATGGGGGTCGTTTCAGCCGTCCCGGAATAGCACGATGCCCACGTTTTAGCTTGCACGTTGAGTTGGCGACTGTACGCCAGCCATAGGGGAGGCTCCAGCGTTTGTACCACCTAGGGTCGACAAGACGAGAGAACAAGATGAAATAGATCATCTCACCATCGGCGGATGGACGTCATTTCGCCGGGTTCTGGTCTAGGAGGATCACCATCACAGACCCAGCAGTCTAGACGCTTACCCGCAAGCCGTGCATCGACAACCGAAACAGTATGAGAAAAACCATTCGTTCCAATTTGGCTTTGTGATATCCTATACAACATCGTGAGCAAAGCCCTCTGCAATGTTTGCAGTATACCAAATTCCGAAAAAAAAACTATTTCCCGTCCCGCACGCGCAACACGACCTCCCTGAGTCGTCTGATTGCCTCGTTGACTTGTTCTGCGGTAGAAAGAGAAAATGCCGCCCTCACGTAGGCCGTCTTCTTCCCGTTTGGAAGGAAAACTGTACCGGGAAGGGCGAGTACACCGTTTTCGTACGCCTCGGTCTGAATGAGCTCTTTTGAATCGCCCTCCTCGTTGGGATCCTCGTTGATGAGGAGCCTGAACCTGTCCGAGTGCGCAAGTCGTCAATACATGATCTTATGAATCCGATGGCTCCCGTCCATCAATGAGACGCAGCCTGCATCGCCCGGTGGAAACGTCTCGCGCGGGACGTCCCCGAGCCATGTGACTTTAATCTGAATGTCTAAAAAAGGGAGAAAGACCTCACCAGAAGAACATGCCCGCTTCGGGCGACTTCCATTCTGCAAGACCGGTAAGATGGGTTTGCAGTGCCTTCTCAAACGTATCCCGCTTTTCTCTGTAGAACTCGGACACAGCCTCCGTGTGGGTGAAAAACCCTGCGTATCCCCATTTCTCGACCAGTGCTAGTGTAATCGCCTGCACGAGACCAGAGCCTTGCAGGTTGGCGAAACTGGTCTGGGCAGGGGTATCAGGATGTATCACATGCACATGCATACACTGCCCGCATGTCAGAGGCAAACAAAAACATACATGGAGATCCATGACATCAATGATTGGCTTTGGACCGGACGCAAAACCCATGCGCATACCTGCCGAGATAATCTTGGAGAAACTGTCAAAGCGGAGCACGCGGCCGAGTTCAGGCATCTCGAGTTCTAGTTTGAAGTACGAAGGTGGCCGCTCCGCCTTGCCAAAATACAAGTAATAATAAGGATCATCTGGATCGATACCCGTTATCATAGTTTACAGGAATGGGGTTATTACGAACCTTCGAGAATCAGAAAGTTGAATTCTCGCGCAAGCCGAAGTACTTCTCTTCGACGTTCGATCGAGGCAGTCATACCAGTTGGGTTACAGCCATACTATCGCTTTCGCATGAAAACCGAGCGATCGATCGAAATGAGCATAGCGTACGGGAACGGTGTAGAAGACCTTGGGTGTTGGTTTCCCCTCCGGCCAATTCTCCAGGATAGAGCGAAGATGAGCCGAACAGACGCCTTTGTCATCCGTGGAAACCTCTGCAAACGAATTGAGAGTTTAATTCAACTAATTCGGGCCGGTCTGACCAATGAGTTCGCAATGGAGAGACCTGAAAATAGGGAGAACACCGCTGAGGGGCGATCAGTGGCGCTGTTGGGGCAACACTGCCAAGGGAATCTTACGCGTATACCGGTGCCTCAATCAATACGGGGTCCCCAGGGTTAATAATTGCGTTGGCAGCCTGATTAAAATTAGAAAAGGCGGTTGGTGGGAAAGGGGCACACACTTTGAATATCACGTCCTGGGAGCCATTCCCGATTGTGAGCCTCCATCCCTCGGAGCGCCTTCTGCTATGTGCACGCTCTTGTAAGCCAAAGAACCAGTCAATTAGACGCGGTAGTCCGGTTGTCGGACCGTACTGGAGACCTGCAGCAAGATCCGTACCGGTGAGGGAGATCGGGATAGATTGGGACAAATGAGAGGGGTCTGCGATGGTAAAGGAGAAAGAATCAAAGGGAAACATGGCATCGTTGGGTTTCCCCGCTAGCAGAGATATCACCCCGGGTTTGTTTTCGAGAGGGTAAAGACCACGGACTGTGGGATCAGTCACGGTTAGATATTTGGTTCGATCGATCGATCACGAAGAAGGACTCGCTAGGATTGGGTTTCCTTTCCTTTGCAGTGTCGGACAGAAACTGATCATAGAATTCTGGAGCAAGTTGCTTTGGAGCGTTGGAACGTTCAATGCTGTCGCCGGTTGCCATTTCGTAGGGAGTTAAATGTCAGAACTAAAGACTCGAGCGCACTCAGGGAACGGGGTCGAAAAGAGGGAAAAATCCTAACATCCGGCGTCGTCTTAAAGAAAGTTCCCTTGACATCCGTGGGATTCTAATATTCTCAGCAGAAGTACTACACTAGTAGTAGATGTACGTCCCACGCTCCTTTCTCGCACGTCATCATATGCAGCTCGGAACGTTTACCGTGGACGTAATTGTCGATGGAAAGGTCTTGGAACAGTATGATGTCGTGGCCGAGAGCCCAACAAAAGTGACGTGTTGGATTGCTTCGGAGGAAGGAAAGGTATGTACTATCTCATTCCACATATCATTCCATGACTTCTCTGGCTCCAGCTATTTAGTGTTAAATGGACGTGTCATGAAGAAGCTCGCGTAACAGGTTCTCGACTAGAATTATCTGTGGACGGGTTGGGTTGCCAACCCAAACACATTCCGCCCGGCAAGTTTGGCCTCAAAAGTACAGGCGAACTCTCCTACTTTGCTAATTGGGTCACAAGCCGGAAACTGATGTTTTCTCGTGTTCGGTTGAGTGGTGAGCATACTCTCCGAACCCGTGTACGAAGCTGATATCAACAGATGATGATTCCCTACTGGATAAAAGAATCTCCAAATACTCCGGAGAGATTCAGTTGAAAATTCGACGTGGTACGGTGGTCTGCGAGCGTGTTGACCCCAGACAGACAGACGTTCCCGTGCGCGATGACAACGTGTTTCACGAAAGAAACAAGAAGGCAATAGTCCATTGTGTCGGGCAAGTATTGATTTCGTGCATATTAATGATTCATTCTAACCCCCTACGTAGATTTGGGCCGGAAATTCCCAAATCGCGACGCTCTTATCACCATCGTCTAATTTGCAACAACGAGCCAACGTTGACTTTTGTGTTCAAATATAGACCACTCAGTACGATTATTCAATTCCACCTCCATTTGATGCTAGTGAGTTTCACTATTAGCCATGTTACAAGCCAATGCCGTTGCTCCAAAGCCAACTCCGAAAGGTGCAAATGTTGGTCGTGAGATCTGGCCCGACATCACCTCCGAGATTGTCAAACCAGCTAAAATAGATGAGCGCATACGAAGTTTGGAGGTACACTTCTGTTCTTTAACCTGTTGCATGTGCTCTTCAACATGACCTTGTAACAGAATGAACTTAAACGTCTTCGAGGCCTGAAAGATGATGTATCTGACGAACGGAAGCCAAAGCGGATCAAGAAAGAGAAACATATCGGGAGAAAAGCACAGGAGATAATTGATCTCACCTAGTTTTTATCGAGTCTGTTTCTTTCCCGTTGGCTCGAGCACAATCCCGGTGGCTATCATAGAAAACCTACGATAATCCTTAGTTCGCTACGGTATTCTTCGCTGTTAAGTTATTACACCGGATACAATGAGGCTCCACGTCACTGCCATCAGATGAAAAGCCGGACATCACAGCCTCCGCGGTGTCATGGAGGTGTATACAGTATTACTACTGTCCACGTTGCCATTTCATAGGGAGTTAAAAATAATAATTAATTAATTACAGGCCTCGCGCGTATTTTGTCACACGCTCGCGACGCCAAATAAAATTCGACGCGTCGCGACTCCACCCCTTTCTCCCACATCATTATCATATGCAGCTCGGAGCGTTTACCGTGGACGTAATTGCTGATGGGAAGGTTTCGGAGCAATATGACATCGTGACCGAGAGCCCAACAAAAGTGACGTGTTGGATCGCCTCGAAGGAAGGAAAGGTGCTCATGCAACTTTACGCGTCTTTTCATTTCTTCAAGCCTGACTTCTCTGGTTTTAGCCATTTGGTGTCAAATGGACGTGTCATGAAGAAGTTCGCGTAACAGGTTGTCAGCTAAATTTATTTGTGGACGGGTTGGGTTGCGTCTCTAGATGCGTTTCACCTAGCATTTTTTGCGTCGACAAAACAGGTGTTCTCTCGCACTTTGTCAATAAGACCACAATGCGGGAACTGATGTTTTCTCGGGTTCAGTTAAGCGGTGAGCTTACTTTCCAAACTCACTGTATGAATCTGACATTAATTGGCACAGATGACGATTCCCTTCTGAATAAAACAGTCTCCAAATACTCGGGAGAGATTCAGTTGATAATTCAACGTGGTACGATGGTCTGCGAGCGTGTTGACCCCAGGCAGACGGACGTTCCCGTGTCCGATGACAACGTGTTTCACGAAAGAAACAAGAAGGCAACAGTCCATTGTGTCGGGCAAGTATTGATTCCGCGCATATATTAATGACTCACAATCTTCCTATATAGATTTGGGCCAGAAATACGCCAACCGCGATACTCTCACAACTTGCGTCTGATTCCCAACACCGAACCAATATTGACCTTTACCTTCAAGTATAGACCACTTGGTACTATTGTTTTCTACCTACAAGAAAACCATCGGATGCTAACTAGTAATACTATTAGACGTGTTGCAGGCCGATGGCGTGGCTCCAAGGCCGTCCTCGAAAAGTGCAAGTGCTGATCGTGAGTTCAGCCCCGATGAGCGTGACATCACCTCCGAGGACGTCAAACCAGCCAAATTAGATGAGCGTATACGAAGCTTGCAGGTATGTTTCCGTTCTTTAGCTCTTTGCATCGCGTGCCCTTCAACATTTTCTTGTAATAGAATGAGTTGAAACGTCTTCGAGACCTGCAAGACAGCGTTTGTGAAGAACGGAAGCCAAAACGGATCAAGCGAGAAGAACAAGTCGTGATCAAGAGAGAAGCACAGGAGATAATTGATCTCACCTAAAGTTCCCTTTCCCCGAGGACTTTTTGCACTTTCGCTTGAGCACGTACAATCCCATTCACTGGACTAAGAGCCCTTGACACGAGATATTACCCTACGATAATCCTTAGTAGTGCGCTACGTTATTCTTCGCTGTTACTACCCGATACGTGAATGTTTTGTACAATATACACCCCATATATTAAGCACCGGAGCAGCGGCAACGATAGGCCCCGTTACCTGAGCACCTGACCGTCGCGCTCACGTGCGCTGTCCTTTTGGCGCTGCATCGAGCGCGAGCGCGCCTTAGCGGAGTTTTCTGTCCCTCGGCCGTGTGAACTTCTACTCGCCGTGTGAACTTCTGTGTCACGTTTTCTATCGCGCCCGTCCCTGTATTTCGTACCGTAGCGTCCTTTGCTACCGACGACAAGCATTCCGCTCCTGTAGATTTTCTACTTACTCAACGTTTCAAAAATTGTTGAACGTGCTTTTTCGCAGCATTTTTCCAATCAGCGCTCACTCGCATCTTTTGAAAACATGCCTTCCTCATCACAACGAAAACGAGATCAACGACATGCACGGGTAAATGGTGCCTGCGTCCGACAGGTGCGCGTCAGGCTAACAGGAAAAGTACTCATATAACTCAGTCACCCCGGCCGTGCCACCGGCGGACGTTGATTGAAGTCTTCCGGAGTCAGATCGATCAGCCTCCGCGATGTCAACGTTGTCATTTCGCAGGGCGAGATATAATGCGTATGCGGCGCAAGGTCTCACGCTCGCGACGCCAAATGAAACCTCGATGTTTTGCGACTCCATGAAGTTCATCGACATCCGCTGGTTGTTTCCTTCGCGCACATCATATGCTGCTTGGAACATTTTCCACGGATGTAACTGCTAATGGGAAGGTCCTTGAGTAATATGACATCGTAGCCGAGAGCCCAACGAAAGTGCTCCACATTGGATCACCTCGGATGAGGGAAAGGTATCTCGTGCTTTACGCGTCTTTTTCATTTCTTCCGCCAGTGACATTTCTGGCTCTAGTCATTTAGTGTTGCATGGACATGCCACGAACTTCGTCTAACAAGCCGCGTTTACTTGTGGATTGGTTGGGCTGCGTGACCGCAATGATGTGGGCCACCTGGCAAATTTGGCATCAATTGCTCGGGTGTTTTCTCGCACTTTGTGCGGGAGTTGAAGTTTGCTCGAGTTCAATTGAGCGGTGAACTGAGTCTCCGAACCTACTGTGCTACGCTGATGTCAATCACAGACCTGAGTAAAGCGGTGTTGCTTCTGCTTACACATCAAATGACTTACCGGACTTCCTGTGTAGGTTTGGACCGGAAATATCCAGACAGTAACCCCCTTATCCTACGTCAGATTCCCAGTTGCAAACCGATGCTGACTTATGTCCTCAAGTATAGAAAGTACTTTTGCTTTCCGCCTATAAGAAATTATCGTATGCTGGCTACTGTATTAGGCGTGGCTCCAAAAGGTGCCAATGCTGTCCATGAACTCAGCTTGGACCAGTCAACGTGACGTCACCTCCGAGGATGTCAAACCAGTCGAATGAAATGAGCGTATACGAAGTTTGGATGTATGCTTCCGTTCTTTTGCCCGTTGCGTGTGCCCTTTCAACATTTTCTTGTGATAGAATGGGCTGAAATGTCTTCGAGACTTGCAAGATAACGTCTATGAAGAGCGGAAGCCAAAACGGATCAAGAAAGAAGAGCATATCCCAGGAAATTATTGACCCCACCTAGTTTTGATCGAGTCAGTTTCGTTTCCGTTTGCTATGGACTGGGAGATCCTCGAGGTCATAGAATACTCAATGATGATCCTCAGTGCGTTCTTCGCTGTTACTATATACAACACCTGACACCAAACACGTTCAGTACAATGAGGCCACCGAGTCATTCGCGCCACCAGATGAAATGCCGGACATTGCGCAATGTTCAAGTCTTCAAGGATCAGTAACCTCTGCGGCTAGCCGCCGTCATCATTGTTGTGAACTCTACCAGCTTCCGCGGTGTCATGAGGACGCGTCGAGGTGTAGTCGCCCGTTTCGGGAGGACTCGGGTATGAATGTTGGACGTTCTCTTTGGACTCGGACTGCCAGAGCTGTGCAATGTTTCAAGTCCATGAGGCCACAGCGACCAGGACGTTATCGGTGACGTCGAGCTTTGAAGTCAGGCCAGCGGGTTTCATCACTACTCCCTACCCGGCTCCTTGATATTCGCACCTCCGGGTGGTCTGAATCAGCTTCGGCGACCAACGGACATTCTCGGGTCAGCTTCAGCCATATCCGGTTCGGAGTCGCTCGAGCTGACTTTGACAAACTCACGTTGGTCGTAATATCGCCTAATCGTCGACAAGGCGTGTAAGGCGCGTTGTTCATGTCCGCCATCAGTATTCTCTTTGGAACACTAGCTACACCCACCTTGCACACACTTTCTATTATGTTTTTCTAGCAAGTCCCCATCCGGTTTTCTTTTGGACTTCCTGTGGACGGCGCATTTATCGTTCCACTGACGTTCCGAAGTCGTGTTTCTTTACATCATTATCCCCTCTAAGGCCACTTTCTCCTGCGGTCATCTCCCTCGCCACGTTCCCCTTTCACTTGATTTGGTCTCCCTTATTACAGGATGGACGTCCTCACCGGGTCCATGGACACGCCTCAGTGCTCCATTTGTCATCGGGTGGTCAGATTTCCCACAAGAGCTCCGAACCGCCTCGTTCCTCAGGGGTACGCCGTTCGTCACACGCTACCCGATACTCAACTGCTATTCTATCCTTCAAAACGTATTTGTTCCGTGACTGCTCCACATAGTTCCCAGTGCTTTATTCGCGTTCCCATATGCCATAATTACTGTTTTCCAATTACCCCGCGATGACGATTCGCTTACTGACCCTTTCTGTTGTTACTCGAGTGGGACAGCTTGGTGGGTCTTGTCTCCAATGGCATGATTGACTCGTGATCGATTCCAATCTGTACATTCCTTCATCTCTTCAAGCTGTGGCCGGGCCCTGGTGCATTGGTGTGTTTACAAAGCAGTCTGCGCTGTGCTGCGTTAAACATCCTAATCAGTCTCCATTTAAAGGGAGGCTGTTGCCCTGAGCCGCGGTGCCAAATGATCCAGACCAAGATTCCCGGGTCACCCTACGTGGCTTCCGTGCCATTTTTCCTCACGTCCCTACGCAGCATGGACAACACGAGGTTTTAATCTTTTGAGTGGCTTTGACCGGCCGAGGCAATGCATCTTCAGCATATAAGTAAAGCGCACATTCCTTGTCATCGCTTCACCGGACTACATCCTCCCCGACTTCGACTCGGTACCATCTTTACGATGCCTGGACAACACCTTTCTCTCTTCCTACCATCCAGACAAGCACCCTTCACTCTCGGTACCCGAGAGATCAATGAGCCTGGACCGGGCGAAATTCTCGTCCGAGTCAAAGCGACTGCACTCAATCCGAGTGACGCCAAGGTTCAGAAACGGGGAATTTATGTCTCCAACTACCCAGCAGTACTGGGTAGCGATGCCGCTGGCGTTGTAGAAAGAGTGGGAGAGGGAGTAACAAGGTTTGATCCTGGAGATGATGTGTAAGAAGCTATCGGTATGCTCCGATGCGGATATAAAACTGATCTTATCTTCGTCCCACTAAACAGATTCTTCCATGGAGCATATGACGATAACGACCTGTCAACATTCCAACAATACTGTATCGCCGTCGTCGACTTTGCTGCCAAGGTGAGCGGAGAATGAGCGAGAGTTCACAGTGGTTCTGACGCCGTGTGTAGATCCCCGACAGCTTGTCGTACGAACAAGCAGCGACATTGCCACTAGGAATAGGAACCGCCGCCATTGGAATGTATGGGCGGAGTAACGGCATCGGCCTCATGCCTCCATGGAAGCACGGCGGAGTGGGCAAGTACAAAAATATGCCCATCTTAATTTTTGGGGGCCAAGGATCAGTGGGAAATTATGGTAGGCGCAGATTATATCACACGTTGCGTGCCACGGTTCCTGATGGAAGTTCCCCAGTTATTCAGCTGGCGAAGATGTCCGGCTTTTCTCCCATCATCACGACGGCCGCACTAAAGCATACGGAATACCTGAAAGGACTAGGGGCGACACATGTGATTGATCGATATCTGTCGTTCGCCGGGCTTCAGCGCGCTTTGGCACGGATCACTTCCGCGCCGATAAATGTGATCTATGATACGGTTTCCATCAGGGAGACCCAGGAAGGAGCATGGGCATTGCTTGGCCCACAAGGGCGACTTGTTGTCACACTACCATCTGTCATTGATAGGCATCCTCACGATCGCCGGGTAGTCGTCCTCACCAACGGGAACCCACACCTGGAGGAGAACTGGGAGACTGGGAGACAACTATGGCTACACCTCCACCGATGGCTTGAAAAGGGAGACATACGGGTAAGCTCCATTCAATGAGAGAGTGGATAGATGCTAACGAGGTGGCAGCCCAACCAAGTAGAAACGGTATCGGGAGGACTTAGAGGGATCGGACCCGGACTTGAAAGATTTGAAGGGGGACGAATCGACGGGGTGAAGCTAGTTGCCCGTCCACAAGATACCGAAAGGTAGAGGGCGCCCGGTCGTTGGCACGTTTTGTTTCGATAGAACCTTATCTTATTATTCTTTTCTTTTCTTTTTTTGTTCAGCGATCGTTCGATGCCTCCAACGTTGCATCACGTGATGAAAGACCTTCGGAGAACGCCGTCAATGCGATACATTAGGCTCAGAATGGCAACTCGATTTCTTCGATCATTTGTTTTGGCGCGCCACGACACCGATCAGCGAGCGGATATGGAATTTGGGGGGTGGCCGTTTAGTAAATAACTCAACACTATGATGTAGTGCAGTATGCAAAACAAAAGAGGATACCCCTCCCTACTTAACTAATTCAATCACATCCATCATGAAGCAGAAAGCACTGTTATTGGAATCGCAGCAGGGCAGCTTTGTCCTCAGCGAACGTGACGTTCCAACCCCTCTCGAGGGCCAGCTCCTCATCAAAATCGAGGCGACCGCGCTCAATCCCGTCGACTTCAAGATTCAGGAGACCGGCGGGTTCGTCGACAAGTACCCTGCCGTCTTGGGCAGCGACATGGCGGGCGTCGTCGAAGAGGTTGGTGAGGGCGTCCGAGACTTTGCCAAGGGCGATAGAGTGTATGTCTGCATCACCCTTTTAAACACCCCTTTTACGCTATTCTTGCAGTTTCGCGCATGCGGACTTCGACAACGACCAATCGAGCTTCCAGCAGCATGCCATTGGGATTGCGGATCTCACTTGCAAGGTACGCGAGCGTTAGGGGAATGATTGGACATATGACGTCAACATTGCATAGATCCCTCCTAACCTGGACTTTGATCGTGCGGCGACTGTTCCGCTGGGCTTCGACACGGCGGCAGTGGGCCTGTACTCCGAGCAGCTCGGTGCCGGACTTGTCCCTCCCTGGAAAGAAGGCCAAAAAGGCAAGTATGCTGGCAAGCCTATCTTGATCATGGGCGGCTCGTCCTCTGTCGGCAACTATGGTGAGTCAACATATGGTTTCTTCGTCGAAAGTTGACCCTATTTCGCAGCCATCCAACTCGCAAAGTTGTCTGGATTCTCTCCCATCATCACGACGGCCACTCCCGCTAATGAAGCATGTCTCAAAGAGTATGGGGCTACGCACGTGATCGACAGGAATCTCACCGGAGACAAATTCATCGCGGCCTTGCAAAAGATCACTCGGGAGCCCATCGAGGTCGAATACGATGCCATCTCTCTGCCAAACACCCAGAAGGCAGCTTGGTCTGCTCTTGCTCGGGGCGGGATCCTTGCGCTTACCCTCCAAGCCCTCGTTAGGGAGGAAGAGGGAAAAGACCGCAAAGTCGTTACGACTTATGGCAATCCCCATGCACAACCTAACCAAACTATGTGTCACAAATACTGGGCTGTTCTGGAAGAGTGGCTGAAAGACGGATCCATCAAGGCATGTACATAGAGAGCAAATCAATTGAGTAAGAGACTGACCAGGATATGTTTTTAGCCAAACAAGTTGGAAGTCTTGCCCGATGGATTGAATGCAATTCCAGGTGGTCTCGAGCGAATGAAGGAAGGTAAAATTAGTGGGAAAAAGCTTGTCGTCCATCCTCAGGAGACAGCTTAAAGCTATTGGGCACTTTTAGGGCATCTTGATTGTACGATTAGTGGTGACGCCGTTTGCAGGGTTGTAAACTAGTTGCGAGTTAGTGCGTTAGTCTTGCGCCATCGATTTCAACGAGAAAAACCATTCAGTAGGTCCGTGCACAGTCACATGATCCAGATTATCCTGCAATAGGCATAGTTAGCCAAATTTTTATCTCATTCCGTATGCAACGGATCTTCATATCTTCAGTATTGTGTGCTATCCCGCCGGCCAAGGTATTGGGTAGATACGGCGATTTGTTAAGAAAAAGGAACTCAAGAAACTCATGAGAAATATGGACCAGCATCCATTTGCCAAGGCGCTTTTGCCAAGTGTCCATTTGGAATGTAAAACGACTTCTTCGTTTATCTCGGTGAATTACCTGATAGGAATGGAGCTTCAGTGGCCCAAGAAAGATGCAACGTATGCTGCAGCTTATCATTCGATAGTCTCGTGGTCTTCGTTACGAACCAGGGGTACTATGAAATACCAATGATGATGCGTAATCTGTTTCGGAAGAGTCATGTTTGAAACAAAGAGGCCTGACAGGTCGGCACAAATGAGCACTTACACATGCGGTCCTAGGAGGGCTAAATAGAGCGAGAGAAGCTGCCAACTATGTCGTTCCTCCCCCAGCCTTGTCACCCAATCACCATTTGTGGTTCAAAGTGTCGAGTTGCGAATGATAAAATGGTAAGATGGAATATGATAAGAGATGAAATTGTCATTGACAGGTCACTGACGGCTCATCATAACTCAGCTATTAGATCGCCGGTAATGTTGATTGAAACCCAGGCCGAATCAAGGGTGAATCTAATGACCCCCCATCAACAGACTTTGACCGACCGATGACACGTACCCTCGAATCCGATATGCTCATATTTTGCCCTTGGGTGTTTAATCGATCGGATGTACAAGTCTGGACTCTTGTTTATCCGAAGCTAGACTTGGACCTGATAGATCTCACGGGAGTGGGTCCAACGCACACGACCCCATATGAATAGGAAGATGTGTATTTGAAAATCTGAGTTGAGGCGGGTCGGGCTCCAAAGTGGGCCGCATGCAGTAGGGATCCAAAGCTAGAACTCGTCAGGGACTAAATAGACTTTGAAATCCGGTGATCAAGAAGGGCAAAAGTAGAGGATGGTGTCGTGTGACCAGAATCGTTCGTCCGGAAATCAGAGTGGAAGCTCGTATTACGCGCCACAAAGGCCCAGAGGTCCATGGTCTATGACCCTGCATAGTCCCTAGTGCGTGAAAGGGTCCTTTGAAATCTGCCACGCATAGTCAAGACTGCAAGTCGTGGTAATGTTGTTCTCGCAAAAATGGCTCGACCCTATCATACACCGGGATTTTCCCCATCACCCAGAGTGAGTGGATTTGGCAGAAGAGGTGACCTAAATGTGACGGTGCATGGTAAGAAAAATGGCAAAATACTGACACTAATCTGTGCTTGTATCTCGAAAGTCAGATGCAAGACGAGCCGAATGTAAGCCCATTGACTTACCTATTGGCCATCCAACGATTGGCATCCATCACGTGCACGATAGTATATATCTCCGCCGCTTGCCATAGAGATAGCCAGTCGATCTTGTCCCCGTACTTCGTGGTCCCCGTATAAAGTGTGGTCCTGTTCTGTGTGCCCGCCCGTCTCAGTGTTTCCCGCCGTCGGCCGCGGTGGGCTTCCACCAAACCGGAAACAATACACTGCACACTAGAAGACCATCCACGGTTTGTTAGCCGTAGAGATACGTGGCCAAAATAGTACCGTCAAACCAAAGTTCGACTTCCCTCGACCTTCGTCACCAAAGAACTCTTTGCATAGGCAATATACAAAATCCAAACATAATTTATAGCGGGGTGTGCGTCCAGGCATCTTGGCAGAACTTCATCAAGGTAATGAGGTATGATCGCGAGACTATGCAGTGTCGATGTGCGTTGATGGTTCTTTCCATAACGTTGAAGTAAAAAAGCGAGATACGCCCTTGCAAGTTGGATCGTGATAAAATGCCATCGATCATGTTGGCATCTAGTAGTCTGAGGATAGCTAGTTGCCGTTGTGGCATTCACGGTAAGATATATAGTGACCTGGAGGGATTTCAGGATAATTACCTTCCTCACTCTCCTCTACACAACTTCGCACGAAGTGTTGCACGTTCAGGAAAGCCGGCATTGCTCGCTAAATGTTGGAAATATGAAATAAATTTTCTGCCTTTGCATCAAGAGATTGAAAACTAACCTTCGCGATTGGCGCTCGTGGGGATTGGCCCCATGGACGCCTGGGCTTTAGCTTAGCCTTCGACCGATGACTGTTTTCGTGTGCCGACTTGTTTGATGCATCCCAAACGACTCATTGATTTTGGATTGCCTCAGAAAAGTCGGCCCACGAATGAACATTCAAAGGGTATGTACCATGGGCACACGATGGGCACGGTGAGTGGCAGCAACTTTGAAGGCGGCACTGGTGATTCTAGAAATGATTTTGCGGATCAGGCCAATTGGAAGGGAACGAACGATGGACGGAAGTTGGTTTTTGAGGTCTGAGTTGTGGTCGAATTGACGGTCGGGGTAAGAGCGGTCCAAGCGAGGTGACGTTTCGGTTATTATAATTAGGATTACCAGGGACATGATGGAAAGAGCATGAAAGCATGTGGTACACTAGTCGTACAAAAATACGTATTGGAAAAAAAACGGCGAAGAGAATAGTGACGTAGGTAGAAAGGGAAAAGGCGGCTAAAGCTAACTCCGTACCAGTTGGCCGCGGAGCAGTAATCTCCAAGGGGCCAGGGACGAGTTTGAGGGACGTTTTAGTTTCGAGGGTATTTGATTCTGCATACAATTACACGTTACACTGTACATCGTAGTTACTATTATAACACTACTAGGCACGAAAATACAGAAAGACGAACGCTTTCTGAATGGCAGATATGAAGTACCAGCAGTGAGCCTTGCAGCGACGCCGGCCCCACTAGCAATGCCTATATCTGAACCCCATCCCAAGTCTGGGAGAACAGCTCTGCCCAGGGATACGTCTTTGGACTTCGATGGTAAGCTTTCCATCTTGCCCAAAACGCGCGCGGACCGTCGACATGTCGACGTCTCCCGTGGTGAAACGAATCTGCCACTCGTAGTGACCTGGGCGTAGGTCAATTACCATAAGCCATCAATCGATCAATCAAATCCACTCACAATCACGCTCCATATGCCAGGCGTCCGCCACCACATCCAACCTGTCCCCTTTTTTCGCTGCCACTGTGACCATCTCCGGTTGGATTGCACGTGGAAGAGTGACTGACAGAAGGTGGTCTGCGGTCGTGCTCTGCACAATCATGGGAGGGCAGGAGTCCGGTGGAGGCGACCGCCTCGAGCGATCCGCCGGAGAATGCGTAAGGAAGGAGGTCGTAGCGCCTGAAGAGGAGCTACTCCCCGTGGAAGTGATGCTGCATGCCGACGTGACGCTGCAAGCAGAGCTGGTGCTGCTAGACGACGAGCTGGTCGTGGAAGCAATCGACGGGCAGGGCGACGCACAGCTAAATCGGCTTTTATCCCATTTCGATTCCCCTGCCCTGTTGCGCTGGTTCTTGGTTGAAGAGCGTGAAGAGCGTCTGCTAAGGGAACCGTTTGGCAGATCGAGGGAAGACATTGCGCCTGAACTGTCGCTAGTGGGTTCTGGGGTGGGTGCAGTGGAGTCTAGAGTAGCCTCGGCCTTAAGTAGCACGTCGAGTGCGCTATGCGAGAGGGATGACGTCGGAAAGGTAGGAGACATTGGAAAAAGCGCAGGGTCAAATGTCTGGTTACGTGGTGGTCTGCGCCCTGATAAATTTCCACGGGGAGAATGCGGGGCTGCCGCATTGAAGGGTAGAAGAGCGTCAGCCTGGCAATTCAGGTTGTTTTGCACTGCGGAGCGAGGAGAAAACAGGCTTATACTACGGCCGCGAGGTGATTCTGAATAAGGAATTTGATATCGACGAACATAGATGTTGGGAAAACAAAATGAAGAATGAGATTTAAGTCTTGCTGGACAAATAATGTGGCGACTCACCACCCGCGTTTTGATTGGCCAGCCTCCATCTCGGAAAAGGCTGGTGGAGCTCGGTGTTTGTGATGGAGGCAAACGTGTGCACCTTGCGTGAGCCACGAGGTGTCTGTTTGCGTTGGAAAGGAGACGTGCGAGAATAGGACGTCTGACAAGTGGAACTGTGGTTGTCGCCATTCATTAGAGAGTGGTTAATGATAGGCGGGACGCTGGTGTTTATGCGCAGGGACATGGGGGCTGGCGTCGGTAAGGCGGCACAAATGGTGCATATTATAGAGCTACGCTGGCTGGTCACGTTTCGAATGCGACCTGTTCGGGTAATATCTGGCGTATCCGAACCACCTGTACAGCTCGAACTGGCGTGAAGGAAGAAGGGTTCCCCATCGGGGAGAGTAGCTCGCTGCGATCATAGGTCGTATGTCACTTGCGCGGGCGGTATGTAGCTCGTAAAATGCCAGCGGACTGTGACGGATCAAGACACGCCGCGACAAATCAGGGGTCTTGGAAAGAAAAAGTTAGCCGCTCGACAAACGCCGTGGCACACCCGCCAACTTGAGTTTCAAATATGAGTGATGATCCCGAAGGTTTTGGCTCGTGAATCCACCTACCCGCTGCTATCATTCGACCACGTACCAGTCGTACCACCGTGAAGCAGACCAGATCTGGTTCAGATTGTGACAGCACTGCACAGTTGGCCTTCTTGGCTTTTGCACAGGCTCTGTGGGATTGGAAATGTGCGTCGATCGATAGTGAACCATTCCCAGAGTGCCATCTCATGTCATCATTTGGCTGACGAGCAGAAGTTCGTCAATCTGTCCTCATGCTCAGTCAGCGCCGGCCACTGGAGGCCTGCCACGGACGTCATGCTCACGCTGCCCTTATGTCCCTTTTATTCTCTAGCGTCCTTGGGCTTGTAGGGCCTGCGGTGGGGACAGAGAGGACAATGCCAAACGAGCATGTCGCACGTTGTGGCGTCCAAGGGCAGCCGCATCAGTGATGTCCGGTGTGGCAGCAACTGGCACCATAACACACCGCACATCCCCACTAGTGCCAATTGTTCACACATATTCTGCTGACGTCGGTCCTGAACCGTTGATCACGGTGCGTCATTCTGCGCTCTCGCGTCGAGGCAGATAAGTGATTCGGAAAACATTAAAATAATTGATCTCCGCGCGGTAAGTCGACGGGGACATGCTTCCCGGAAGGATCTCCCCGAAGCATTAACTCACCCCCGACAGGCCAAGTGTGCACGTGCGGAGCACAGAGCTTTCTAAGCGCAAGGCGATTCGCCCTGGCCGGGCGAATCCTACGCAAAGAACCTGCGCATCCGTCATAGCTCGGATCACAACGCATATCTCCTCGCATAACCCATTCTAAGAATACCAACAAAGATGGGCATCATTCATTCCAAGCATATCCGTGATTTTGGTTATCGGATACATGGATCGGCATTCTGCTTCGTTTCTCCGTGGTGGCTATTGTTGTACGCATCCACAAGACGATCAGCCCGAGTTTCCAGAACATTTCCGATCTTGGTGTGTCGTCTTGAGTACAAGGTGAGTTGAACTTGGACCCACATGTATTGGGTAAAATACCAACGACTCCAGCTTATCGCATCATTGTACCTAAAGTCGACACCTGCTTAGTTGTTCAAGTACGCACAAAGATAGCCAACATGCCATGGCCGCCATTCAAGTTGTTAGAGGGCGTCGCTCGATCCGATCATATTACTGGACCCTGCATAAACGTGGCCAGTCTCTGCCTCACCTTCGGTCTGCGTTACCTATGTGCGCATCGCCGTTTCCCCTATTACAAGCACAGCGGCGCTGTTGACGTATCAGGAAGTGGGCCATTGGATGTACTATCACTGATCATTTTCTATTCACAATTTACTGAACACATTGGCAAGTTTGCAATGGTTGACTGGCACGAAGTGGATATTTACGACAAAGGTACACTACGCATAAGTAGCAATAATATACAGAGGATAGGACATCATCGGAAATAATGGTCGCTTATACGTTGAGGGCAATTAAAGTAGTGTTCTGCATCACGTCAAGTCAATAATCTCTCCACTAGGAACCGCATTTCTCTCTCGCTTAATCTTCTTTTTAGGTCGTGCTTCATTTTCGAAGGCTGTTTCTCGTCGCTTCGACGGACCCACCATCCTATTTTGAGTTCCACCATCGACGATTTCAATATCGTCACCAAAGAGCTCTGGTTTGACGTCCTCGTTTATGGTTAGATCGAGCACTTCGTTGGCTATAGCCGCCTTTTTCTCGGCCGGTGGTGGTCTGGGAATTATACCATTGGCCTGTAAGAGACCTATCAACAAGGTTGAGCAACACAACTTCGTTGACACAGTGGGTAGACAGACCAGAATCCCTGTACTTGAAGACGAATAACACGAGAGGTATGTCACCATCTAGGTACCTTACACACTGCGCACTTTGAAAAGCCGTTTTGACTTCCTCCTCATACCTGTTACTTGTGTCAAACACCACTGACAGAATAATGTAATTCGACGCACGAGACACAATGTGAGACAGCCTTCTTTGAACGTTCGTGTATCTTGCCATGGCCGGACGTAATTGATCCAGGTTCAAACGGGACTATATTTAGAGTTTGAACTCTGCGTATGCGTATGATTATTTCTCCCAAGTGTGATGAGGCTTGATTCAAAAATTCGTCATCATCTATTCGCAGGTAAGACTTTGGGTGGCCATTGCAGGTGGAAAGGGATGGTATACCGGTAAGCTCGAGCTTCGAAAATACGAAAGGAAGCCCGGAAGTTGCAGAGATTAACTGATTGCTTTGAATTACCTCGCGGCCGGGATATTTTTGGACTTTCCCGTTGACAAACGACCCATCGAGTAAAAGATTAGAGCAGAGAGAATACTCCCTGTCGGTAGCGTTGTCCTTGAATACGACGGAAAAGTTCTGAGATTAGAGGGGGTAAGCAAGGAAACAAGTCCTCATTTCACCATTCTAATATTACCTTGCCAACTTTTGCAGCAACGTAGCAAGTTACCCGGCTCTGGACATGATCCACTTCGACACCGTATTCCACGAGTACTTTGCCGTCGACCTCGATCCACGCGGAGATGTCGTACAATGACGGCATGGCGAAGGAGCGGGGAGAGGAGTAAGGCGCTCGACATGCGTAAATTTAGTCACGTGCCAAAAGGCTTGACTCAGTCTATGAGGGCGTTGTCGACAATTGCTTTAACTTGTCCACGTCGGATGTCCCCCCAAGCCATTTCCAAAGCGTCACCAGAGCGCTTCAAGGAGCTCTCTGAATCTCTGTCGGGGGTGCAAGAACGAGTGCGACAACGTTCCCCGAATGCCACGCTCGTCGCAGTGTCCAAGTATAAGCCTGCATCTGATATCCTTGCGTGCTACGAATACGGACAGCGTGATTTCGGTGAAAACTACGTGAATGAACTAGAGGAAAAGGCCCGCCAGGTGCGATCTGTCCTAGACTGGCGATGAGTCGATCTAATTTGATTAGCTTCCGGACGATATTCGTTGGCACTTTATCGGTGCTCTGCAGTCCAACAAATCAAAGACGCTGGCAGGTACGTGTTATGACGTCTTGTTTCGTATTCATACTTGACCCTCCTCAACAGCGATACCCAACATCTACGCCATCCAGACCTTGACTTCTACAAAGGCAGCCAGCGCCCTTAACAAGTCATTGCCACCCGAAAGGACTACTCCACTCAATGTATTGTTGCAGGTCAACACTTCGGGGGAAGAGGCCAAGTCCGGGTTGTCTGCCCTTGGGTCGAGAGAGGCAGCCTCGGATTCTGAGCTCTTACTGCTCGCGCAGCACATTATCACGAGCTGTCCACGTCTGCACCTGGACGGGCTCATGACCATCGGTTCGCTCACAGAGTCCCTCGCATCCGACGAGCGACCAAACGAAGACTTTGAGACCCTCAAGCACACACGCGACGTCTTGGAGGAGGCCCTGCGCGACGTGGGCGGTGAGTGGGGCGTCGGGGGGAGGCTGTTGCTGAGCATGGGCATGTCGAGCGACTTTGAGGCAGCGCTCAAGGTCGGAAGTGACGTCGTTCGGGTCGGAACGAACATCTTCGGTTCTAGAAAAACGTGACGTGACATGCCGTGACACTTATTTAACGCGACGCGTCTTCGTTGATCACAAAGTTTCGTGTGGTGGGACCTGAATGTTCAAACTCCGACCATCCGTCATTCAACTCTGCCGCTCATCGTCACCGCCGACGTCGACACCCCGGCGAAGACGTGCAAGGCGCGAGCCACGCCCTTGATCACCACACTGCACGACGGCCAATGACCGGCTCGCGAACTCACGTCATAGAGCAACCAATGGTTTTAGTGGATCCCAAACCGAACGCGAAACGTAAACTACCTGACGATTCAAACCCCTTACTGGCAGCGACGACAAAGAGGATGAAGAAAGAGGTAGGTCAGATTTGCAACTGTGTGGTGTACTCACAATTTAGCACACTGCAGGCAAACTCGGGCGCATCTAAACGGAAACGTGGTCAGAGTTTCTTGTCAGTCGCGTCAAGTACTAACGTTTGCATCTAGTCATCGGAGAAGAGCAGCCGGGAGGGCTCATCATCGTCCGTGCACCTGCACAACGCGCCGTATCGCCTCTCAATCCTCCCTCGTCCCAACCCCTCCCGTCAACATCACACTCCCCTTCCCGTCTCCCCAAATCCCATTCACAGCCAGTACCATCCACCTCCATCCCCGGACCATCGAAGCACCCAACCAAGAAATTCAGAGCCGAATCGTCTCGTGCGCCTACAAGCGCCAAATCACGCGACGTGCTCACCACGGCGCGTGAAGAACCGGAGTTGGACGAAGATATTCGTCAAATGAGGTCTGAAACAGACCATCTTCGTAGTCGATCTCGCGCTAAAGAGACACCCCATCCTTCCATACAACTCCCTTCCACGAGCACCCCTTCCAAACGACAGCCACTGGACACCCTACAGCCACTCCCTGAAAGCGAAACCCCTCGGATCGAACGCAACAAGCTGATGCGCGATGGTCCTCCCATTCCCCGTACACCACAAACGCAGACACCACATTCACGGCGGACTTCCATGAGTATGCGTGGCAAGCGGATAAGTACTAGCTTTGAGAATACTGGCGTTATTTGTGCGTCCTTTGTTCATCTTGCAGACGTCCTCTCTAACTGGCCTTCATTTTGTTCCGTGTAGCTCAACCTCACGCATCTGTTAACAACTCCAGTTTTTACAAGCACATCGATTGTGATCTCCCCGAACCCCAGCGGGCCCGTCAACTCCTCGTGTGGTCAGCCGCACGTGCTATGTCACGATCATCAGAAGCATCCTCATCTACGAATCCTTCAAAGCCTCCATCCAAAACGTCCTCGAGTCGCGGCAAGGACCCACCTCCGCTTGATGATGAAAAGAAGCAAATGCTCAAAACTGTACAGGAGGACTTCATCCGAATGTTGGCTGAGAAGAAGATTGATACGTCTGTATACGGGCATGCGGAGAGTGGGAAAACAGTCAAGGAGGGCATTCTGAAGCCAAACGAACAGAACGTCAAGAACCGTGCTCGGGAAGTGACATTCCAGCAGCACATAAATCGGTGAGTTTACTATTTTATTCGACCATCTAATCAGCCTAAACGTGAATTGAATACTTTAGAGCGCAAGTCGAGTCCGAGGCTTGGTCGCGAGCCGACCAATTTTACTCCCAGTACGGAACCAACTCCAAGGCTGATCTTGAGAGGCGACGTCAGGGTCTCCAACCGCCTTCATCTACCAAGGCCAAGGGCAAGCAACGGGCCACATCAGAAGGGCCACCAGATGACTGGTCCTGGCTCGTTCCTCGTGAAGAGGATCTTTCCGGTGGATTCAAGGAGAAAGTCGACCTTGAGCTGATCAAGCAGGTCGCATCCTCTGAACCTCTATCCGGGGCTAAGATCAAGGGTCCCTTTGATGAGCATATAGATGATCTTCAGTTTAAAGTGGACCATCTTTACTCGTACGTCAACTCGACGGTACAAGCGACTGACATGGCTGAAGCGGAACTCGATCATCGCTTCTCCCTTCTTTCTCTCGCGTTGTCAGCGCGATCACATTGCCTTCCCCTACCATCATCCTCGCTTTCATCATTCCTTTCAGTTACACAACGAGGATTCAATCATCCACCCGGAGAAAGTCCAAGAGACATTTTTCGAGCCTTGTCACGGGTAGACAGGGAACGGCCTCCTGGGAAGATCGGTGACGCTGCTCGAAAAGCAGTAAGAGAGGTACAGCGCGTGCAAGTGGTGAGCTCCGGAGGTGTTGGAGAACGGCGATTAACAGGACTGGCGCCAGGCGTTGGGGCAACGCCACGCAAAGTACCCGGGACCCCACGGCGAAGAGATCGATGAGGATGTATTGCAGTGACTCGGCGCCACTGCCGCGACTGTGCTGCAACCACGATGTGTTGTATTTTTAATTGTTTTTTCGACCATCGATCTGTCTTATTTCTTTTTATCTCTCACTTTTTCTCAAATCGCAATGCTATGGATGCTGTGCCGGTCACCGGTGTACCGACTCCGTCAGGAACATTGGGTCCGGGATTGTCGGCGTGAGTCGTGAAAGTGACGATGGTGGTGCTCATTGCCACAACAGTCATGCTGCCACTGTAATGTACCACCGAGGCAGTGTCCTGCAGGACCGTCGTCAACGATTCCTTCAAGTCTGCAGTAAAGCTTTGAATCAACGTTGGCTGCGCGTTTTCGACGACGCCACAGGTGCCTTCCCTCTGCCCACGGCGGTGAGTCTCAGCCGAGTGGAGTAAGAAGTCGCCTACTTCCGAGCGACCATGCCGCTATGGTCCCCAACTAATCATACAGAAGGTCGACGTTGACGATGTTTAGCGGAAGCCTGGGATACACTCTTCATCTGTGAGCCATATTGATTACATCTTTGTCGTGTCACTGTGCGGACACCTCACTGAGGCCAGCGGCAATAGCGCGGAACGCGTCTGGGGAGCATGCTGTTCAATTCATTTTCGGATGGGAGGAACTTGAAACTGTACTAGGAGCCGACTGAGGAAGTTCGAGGAAGTTCGATTATTGTGAGTCATTTCGAAGTTTAGGAATTCTTTACATGCAGTCCTTGTCGACGAAACGGCGTGTAGTTGGACACTGTCACACTATGAGGGCCCTCAGACCCTGTTGGATTTTTCGTTCTGGATGGTGGGCAGTTTCTGCCGCCGTGACAAGACTTGTCAGCGTACGTATACGCTGACGAGATTCAAAATCTTTCGTCAAAAGTATGCGTTTGAGGAATCGCCCATACAGTTGTGCTTATTTCCTTTCCAAATGCCCTCACACCGTCTAGAACCAGTCTACGTTGTTGTCGTGATGTTACCGTTTCCATAGGCAGCATCGCAGCCTTGTCAGGTGATTTCAGTTCTGTAACACATCACGACCATCTGTGCTCACCTCCGCCGACGTTGAAATATGTAAAGACCCTCTGGGCAGCCAGCGCGATGTCGTAACGTTGATCGATCGCGACGTCCACATCCCCAGACTCGCAAAAGACGTCGTCGCCGACGATGGTGAAATCGTTGTTGCCGATGTCGACGACACAGTTGAAGCATGCAGTCACGTCGTTGACTCCTACAGTGCTGTACGTTTGGCAAGTGGGAGCGCCATCTGCCTCCCTCGCAGCCGGTGAGCGTGCGTGATAGTGTTTGCTTGCGTGGAAAGGGTATCGTGGTCGCTAAGCGACTCTAGGGAGGGAAACCAAGGCCGGGTTTGACCTCTCGAACTGAGGATGCGGACGTTGGGGTTGCAAAGATTATACTGGCGCATGCGCCAAGGATACTAGCGAGTATCAGGATCCTGTTAAATATGTTTCCCGTTTCCACTGTTGCGCTGGAGAATGCGATCGTCTGATTTTTAAACATCGTCGGGTACCCTAGAACGCACGGCGATACCACGAATGATTATGGGGCCAGAACGTTTAGTACCTGGATTGGAGCGAAAACAGTCCTGAATACCTATTGGACGAGTTCACCGTGGTCCATCTGACTGGTTGTCGATACGCATTTGGTGATGCATCCTAGGCCACTTTCTGCGGGCTGCAAAGTCAGTATCGCAAAGTCTATTCTTGTTTGGAAAATGCAAGTCTCACAGTGACACAGTGGGCATTTTGCTGAGCAAGCACTCATCGTTCCGTTTGTATGTCGTTGTAGCCCCATGGCCGATGAAATTATAGTAAGAGCATGGGTTTCATGTGAGCAACCGGACGGAATAGGCACCCCTAAACCATGATGGAACCGAGACGGCCCTTCTTATTCTGCTTGAAGAGATTCGCGTATATGGGTTCCGTCCTTGTTCGGGGCCTGAAGCACGGGTAGCGCAGCCCCGACAAAAAAACGCTGACGCACCCAAAGTTGTATGTGAAGGAAGTGACGAAGATGACGGAAATACAACCAATGGGAGCGTTGGCCTCGAGTTGCCTTCGTGATCAATGAAGCATGCCTTTGTGGAACTCGGCTTCCGCGCAGTCAGGAACGATGTTAGAAAAACGTCAAGTCACCGCCTAAACATCGGGGTAACTAAATACCGTGGGTTGGATACAGCGATGGAGGCATGTGAAGCGCACCGGCGGGAAAAGATGGACGATATCCTCTGTGTTACCCCCACTCAACTGATGGTAGCTTGAAACCCCACCAAAAAGGTACTGCATCGTCCATGGGTCTTCACTACTATGATATTTTCCAGAGCCAACAGAAAATCAGTGCCATGGAGGGCGACACTCGCGCTGTGTAAAAAGCGTCTAATCAGATAATATATACACGGCAAGAAGTTTCCTATTTTACCTGGTCCGAGGCGCGGGATTCTTGGTATTGGCAGGTGCATGATTTTGGTACTTCAATATCGCGAAATGCGTCAGAAGTAAAACGTAAATGGTCAGATAGACTGACTAGATAGAAGTGCCTCTACGACGACCTGGAAATGATGTCCACGTGTATCATAGTACGCGGAGGATCTTCTTTATGGATCGATACATAAATGATTTGAGATCGAGGACAAGCGCACAAAAAATCACATCCTTACCCTTATCTTGACTTTTAAAGAACTGAGCAGTTTCACCAATTCACCAGGCTTCCGACGTCTGGAGCTGTACCTCGAGAACTCTACCGCTTGCCAAATGTTCAAGCAGTGGGGTTTTCGCAGTACTGCGTAGTTCGCAAAGCGGTGTGCGGTGGGTCAGTGGGTGGGTCAGTGGGTCAAGGGATTGCCACCATCGGCAAATGCCGATGCTGATTACCCTTCCAAGTCTCTTTCGAGCGTAGCACATATTTCATACGCCATCTACTGGAACATCCATACACGTCTGCACTTTGGCTGAAGCAGGGTGGGGTACGATGACGATAAGCCAATGCCAGTGCGTTTGCACACGGACACACTCAGGCTAGCACAGCGCGTAACTGTTTGTTCGTGTGCGCGTGTAGACAGGGTTGTGACTCAGGGCCGCGGCGGTAACCTCCACCAGAACCGTCACACTCTCACTCCCCGCTGTCATTGATGTGGCGTTAGGAGCCACGGCGGGCCATTGCCGCGCTGTCCATTTACTGTTAGAAAACGTCTCGTATATCAGTCAGCGGTCTGGATGAGGATGAGTGTAATTCTCAGAGGTGTTGAACCTCAGATTGCACGGCAGATGCCGGCGCATCTCTGAATTACGCTAGCCACTGTGCCATGCATTCAAGTTAGGTAACAGTGGGTTCTTCAGGCGAGTTCCGCATTTGACTCCAATCGCCTGTTGAATTCCTCCCCTACCCTCTTCAATGCGTCCATCTTAGCCTTCTCGCACATATCGATGTAGTCTCTCGTCTTCTTCCAGCCTCTCCAAGCAGTTTTCTCGCACATGTTCCACCACTCCTTCTCATATGGATGCCCGGGAGCACCAGCATAACCCCAGGGCTTTGCTGTAAAAGGCTGCACGTAGGGATTCAACACGACTTCTACCGGCGGGTGGACGGGGCCTGTGAAATGAACGATCGCCGGATACACCATTTCCTTCAGCTGCTCTGTGTCCACAGAAGAACATTCTGCATATGTCGCTAGTCCTTGCGCATTCCATTTGAGGCTCAATGTCGTCCAGTCGCCCCTAAAATGAACGTTGAGTGCATCCTGTTCGCGAAACTTGGAGTGCGCCATCTCGCGGCAGAGCACCTCGAGTTCTTCAAGTTTTTCGCGAGCTCTCGCGAGATTGACAAGGAGTACGCCGGGGTTGAAGTATTCGCCTCTCGGGATATCTGGGTGTCCCATCGGGAATCCTACGTCCGGTGCCGCTGCGAGTGAGTGGCCATTGAAATCTGTATCCCACAGCTCTCTAAGGTCCCTGCGCACCAGAACATCTGCATCTAAATGAAGGACCCGCTGAACAGGCAATATCTTTAACATATCGACCTTGGCCCACACAACGCCCATGGTGTGGTTCAAACCATCTTCGGGTAACGCTATAAAAAGAAGTGTGATGTTGGAGCGCTTAGGCAAGGATGTTTCGATCTTCGTTTTATCTTCTGCAAGGAGACCGCAGTCGACGATGTAGAACGTAATGCGACCATCCGAGTCGGCATGCTCCACAACACTGCGGAGGGTTACCGCGGCTGCTATGGCGTATGTAGAATCTACGGCAAGTGCGACATTCATCCCGTACTCCAAAGCGTCATGCAGTGGTAATTCCCTGTTTGATTCGAGGAGAAAACCGATGCGCATGGGGGTCTTTTTCTGCAGCACCATCTGGTACTGATTAGGGTTTGTTGACAGGCGTTCGTACTCTCCGTCATGGACTGCTAGAAAAGCATCGATGCCGCGACGAGGGTGGTGGGGACTGTCGAAGGGCTGTTCAGGCCAGTTGTAATCGTCAAAGATGAAGACGCAGCCGGGGCGTGCCAGGCGCCACGCCAACTCCGCGTCGAGGAGTGTATCATCTGAACGATGGGACCCATCGATATAGATCCAATCAAATCCGGCATCGCTTTCTTTGATCATCTCCTCTCCCAGCAGGGTATATAGAGCAGGGACGCTGAACTGGGGGAGCACACGAGCAGGACGACCCGTGAGCACCAAATTGTGGGTAAGTTTACGATATCGTTCTCGTCCTGCTGCAGTGCTCATGAGGTCGAAGTGGTCAACGCAAACGATCTCCCCACCCGTGGCGCAGAGGGTGGTGAGGAGGAATACTGCAGAACGACCTTCCCAGGATCCAATCTCGAGCACACGAGGCGCTTTGGAAACAACACGGGAAAAAAGACCCTGCCACGTGGATTTGTGGGACGAGAACCAATTTTGGGTGGGGGTGAATTCATAAAAGTCCGTTGTCGCGTTTGCGTCGAGAGTACTCATTGTTTCTGCAGATGCGTTAGGAATGCTAGACCAGTGCAATTAGCGTAAAAAAACTTTAACTGACTGTGAGCGGGTACGAGGTGGGGTGAAATAACGGCGCAGGACGGGTGCTGCGTATATGTGAAGTGCTCAAGACTTGGGGCGGAAACGCCGCCACCTAATGTGCACGGGAGAAGTTTGTGGCCCTCATTCTTCACCGATTTCAAATTCTTAATCATCTCCGCTGGTCAAAAGTACAGACAAAATGTCCAGATCAAGACGGTCGAACGGCTACTTGCTGGCATCGAGCCCGTTCGACTTGTGTATTGAAGGCAACTCTTTTCCATACCTTTTTTTGCGCTACGTACTGTTGACGTAGGCTGACAGCGAGCTGGAGCACCATTTAAGCCTTGTGTCTCTTCCCTTCCCTCCCAAATTTCGTCTACGATTTTTCTCGGTGAGGGTCCATATGAACAGTTTTCTTCGGTCGATTAATCCTTGTCATGCTTCAGGCGAAGCTAACTCCAAGTCACATCTACGCAGGTAAGTACGCTCCTCAGATGTTCGAACTATGACTGTACCTTTTTGGAACCAGAAAGGATGGCAAATGAAAAAATTGTCCTGATACCCACCATTGGTCCTCATCGCAAGATCTTGGTAACGGGAGGAAACGGATTCATTGTGTGTTGGACACGAACCCAACGAAGGAAACGAAAGCTGACGCTCCGTTCTAGGGATCACATGTGGCGAAAGCACTTTTCGAACGCGGCGCCTACGTTCGCGTGGCGGATATTGCTCGAACCTCTTTATTTGAAGAACCCATCTGCAACGAGACGCTTGTTGGGGATCTTTGTGACGAACATTTCTGTGATCGCGCCGTCAGGGGTATGGACACGGTCCTTCATTTTGCCGCCACCATGGGCGGAATGGGGACCATCCACGAGGACAACGATCTCCGGATTTACCAAATAAATTCAAACATCACGACAAACGTCTTGGTCGCGTCCATCCGCGCCAACGTCCGCGTTTTCTTTTACGCCTCTTCGGCCTGCGTCTACCCGGCGCACATGCAAGACAACCTGGTTGCAGGCATATCGCTCAAGGAAGAGGATGCGTGGCAGGGGGGAAGACCCGACCCTCAAGGCCACTACGGGCTCGAAAAGCTTGTCTCAGAGCTTCTTGTTCAATGTACCGGTACATCCAACAAGATCCTCGTTCAAATTGCACGTTTCCACAACGTGTTTGGTCCACGCGGGGCATGGAGAGGCGGACGAGAAAAAGTGCCAGCGGCGCTCTTGCGAAAAGCGTTGGCGATACGCCTGGAAAACCTAGGATGCGCGCAGGAACTCGAGATCTGGGGAGATGGGTTGAATCGACGGAGTTTTTTGTTCATTAGCGATTGCGTGGAGGCCATCCTGGCGTTATTAGCTTCTGGATACCATGGACCTGTAAACATCGGATCTGATCGTGCTGTCACGATTAGCGAGCTCGCGGACATGGCTCTGGACTGTGCAGGGCTGAAGAAAGGTTCAGATGTCACCTTACAGTTTGGTCGCACCAACACGAAAACGGCTGGCGTTCGCGCACGAAATTCTGACAACCGTCTCGCAGAGAAGGTTCTTTCTAGCTGGGTGCCAAGGATCTCCCTGGAAGATGGGATGGCCCAGACGGGGGTGTGGATTCTGGGCGAGATGAAGAAGATCGTGGGTAACATGAAAGAAGAGGAACGTGTCTCCAACCTAGAGCTGATGCGACGCAGCCAGATCATCAACTTGGCAGACAATGATATTACGGTCGCTATCCTCCTCCCCATCACTTCGCGCAGTTCGAATCCCCCCAACGAGTGCCTCTCCAACCTCAAGATATTTGCTGAATCGCTTGCGCGCACTACTTGGCGGGACACGCATTCATGGGGCGGCCAACGATTTGTGGTCAAAGTTTACCTTGCCATTGATCACGATGACCCCTTTCTTTGGGGAAGCGATGAGACGGGCATGAACATTGCCGAGGCCATACTGGTCTCGCAAAATACTTGTGATATAGCCATCCAAATATGCCACCACCCGGCGGGACATGTCTGCGCCATCTGGCGACAAATTGCTAGAAAAGCGTGGAAGGATAGATGTGATTACTTTGTCCTCATGGGAGACGATGTTGTACTCGACGACGAAGGTTGGATTAGGGATGCCCATACCAAGTTTGTGGAGATGGCGCACCATAGCCACGCGCCCCATGGATTTGGATGTGTGGCGTTTACGGATACAAGTTTTCCGGGAATGCCAACGTTCCCTATCGTCCATCGCACTCATCTAGACATCTTTGACGGGGAAATCATTCCTGAAGTCTTCATCAATCAAGATGGTGATCCTTTCTTGTACCAGTTATACCGTCGTTGGGATTGTTCCAGGATGTTCACCTCAAGGATCTCTAATCGGATTGGCGGGAGCCAACCAGCACGGTACAACCAGCAACACGTGAACGGGTGGACGTTTGGGCTTTTGGACAAGGCAACAGACACCACTGAAGAGTGGATGCTGAGGCATTGTCCAGTAATCCCGCGTAAGCTCACCCTGGATATCGTCATTCCTAGCTTCCGCGTTAATATTGGCTTCTTGGAACCCATTCTCTATCTAAAGCCGTCTTCGACATGCACGACCATGTTCATCATCATTATCGACGACCCAAATTCGCCTTCCCGTATCGAGCTCGAGACCAAGTTTGCTTCACGACCGGACGTTCGCATTCGAACGAACGAGGAAAACCTTGGCGCATCAGCTTCCAGAAATCGAGGAATGAAGGAATCTGCCGCGGAATGGATCATCTTTCTGGACGACGACGTCGTCCCACGACCAGACCTTCTCATCGAAGCCGAAAGGGTTATCCGCGCTAACCCCAATGCGGTCGGCTTCATCGGAAATGCGCAATTCCCTATTGCCGATTCGGTATTTACGACCGCCGCACATCTCGCAGGTGTCACTTATTTTTGGGACATTGCGACCAAGATGCCTGAAGAAAAGGACATGCCATGGGGCGTGACGGCGAACATGGCGGCGCGACGTATCGACGATGGGGTGGTGTTTGATCTTCAATTTCCCAAGACTGGAGGGGGTGAAGACATCGATTTTTGTCGACAAAAGAGAGACTCGTGGTATCCTCTGAAGGGACAAGGATTCTGCGCTGCCCCAACTGTTGTCGTTACACATCCCTGGTGGAACGGAGGGAAGAGATCGTACCGTCGCTTTTACATGTGGTCCAAAGGCGACGGGGGTCTCATCAAACTGTATCCCGATCTATCTTATATCGACGGTGCACCAAACAGCGGCGAATTGCTATTGATGAGCCTCGTCTTGGCATGCGTTGGGGCCCCGCTGTTCCTTTTGACAGGCATCACCTTTCCATCGATTCTTGCGCTCGGTCTTGCAGGCACAACCGTCGCGGGTAACGTGGTCCATGACATGTATCGACACCTCTATCGAGACGCGCAGCGGGCGACTGCAATCAATTCGAGCCTCGTGGGTCCCAAGTGGGTCGTGGCCGTTATGGAAAGTTCGTTGATTAGGATGGCGAGCGAGTGGGGACGCACGGTCGGAGTATTGGAGCGTAGGGAGATTGGGCAGTTGGGGTGGCGATTTGACTGGTTTGCGGAGAGAGCGGGAGATGGGCCGAGAAACGAAGAGAGAAAGAATTCCAGACAGCGAATGGCAGTCGTCGTCGTCTTGTTGGCAATCATGATGTTTCGTTTCGTTTAGTAGTTGTCTAGGTACAGTCAACTCTCTCCTAACACATACCTGATACGCATGCATTTTTGGATTTCTTAAGTCGTCGCAACTAGTCTTTTTGTGTCGAATGAACAGTAGGTTACATATGTATCCGTCGTAATCAAACAGCCGTATGACCATAGTACTTCCCTATTTGAACGTAAACCTCGTGACTGGCAGTGACGCCACGTGATGACTCATAATACGCGCGCAGCCATATCCAAGTTCTTCCTTCCCGCCATGGTTTGTGCACAACATGTTTTCCGCTGCTTCAAATTTGTGGAGCGTGTAGGAGACCGAATCACAGGCGCAGCAGGTCCTTATTTTGTCGCGCTCGCTGTTATCCTTGTATCCCTGGCGACTATTAATTTTTGTGAGCCACACTCACTGGGATGTTTTCGTCTGCTTATTTCCTCCTATCCAGTCTCTGTTGTACAGCCCAGCCTGCCGTTTCCTTGGTTGACTACACCACTATGCTGCCTTATTGCAGTCAATCTCTTTGCGCACTATTACTACGTCTGCACGATTCCTCCTGGGTTCGTTGACGACCCCCCACGGTATCCCGGGACTAGCTTCCTCTGGGCATCCCCGTCAAACCACAAGCAGCTCGCGACTCGTGGCGTACGCTGGTCGTCCCCAGGGCTAGAAATCGCAGACGCGAATGTTTCCCGCTGTAGACGATGTGCGGTCATGCGACCAGAGGTGAGTTGGTTTTGAATGTATGCATATAGTGTGCCAACGTATGACGTACCGAGAGGGCGCATCATTGTAGCATATGCAATAAGTGTGTTCTTAAATTTGACCATCACTGTCCAGTCAGTTTTCGATTCCCTTTCACCGTATTACTTAGATGACCTTTTTCCTCGTCTAGTGTGAGTACTCTCGTTATGCGATCGAGCATCCAAGACTGATCGCAACTAGGGGTGAATCAATGCGTGGGCCTGCACAATGAACGGCACTTTGTTCTTTTCATGTACGTCCCCGTTGAAACGTTTATGTGCGTCGTGCGCATGAGATGCGTTTGTAGGGCGTATCTTGTTATCGGAAGTTTCTTCTTCACCTTCCTTGGATACCCACACGTTCTTGATGCAATTGGAATAAGTTATACTGTGGGTGATTGCTGTTCTCTTTCCCGCCTTACTGACGCCCGTCGACGCTTAGCCATGGGTTCATATCATGCCCCAGCTCGGTTTCATCCTCTCATATATACTTGCTGCCGTAATGGGCTTTGCAGTTTTGATCATGCTAATCTGGCATCTATGGGGAGTCGCACGCGGTGAAACTTCGGTTGAAGCACAAGATCACGCAGTATACCGCAGGATGGCAAAGGAAAGGGGAGAGGTAAGCGAACTCTTGCATACGTACATCGTTGGTATTGATTGGACTCGAGGTTTTTGTTAATTCGTACGACCTGGGGTACGTGGATTATCACCTATGCTCGAAGTTCGCGACCAACGGTTGTTAGAATGCGCAAAAATCTGGCCCTTTTCTTTAATATAGGGTCGAATGGATAGTACGTCACAGCTTGCTTGATTTACTTCTGCTGATTTATATCTTTTAACATAAGTCCGGCATACACGCTTTTACTACCATTAAGAATAATGCCGTACACAGACGGGCAGTCGTGGGCAAGACGTCATGGTCTCGAGCGACACGCTGGAGTGCGGGAAGGAGAAGAATTGACGGACGACGAGGGCGAAGAGTCGTAGAATACGAGGTGGGTCAAATTTCGACATGTTAATTCAAAGGATGAGAGATGCCGGGGCCATATGACTCTTTGGAAATTCCTCAAGGGATTTTTGGAAGTAGATTGAGTACAACAACCGGCTCTTTAACGCGCTCGACGCGTATATTAATTATTTCCTGATTCGAGCATGCATTTATTATCCGAAGGCGTGGTACGCTGACCTTAACTCGTCCAGGAACCAGCACCCGAATGGATCTGGACTTGACTGGCACGTCTGGAAAACGTCGAGAGATAAGTTAACTTCGTTGCTCTCGAGCAGAAGGCAGGTCGCATGGCCATTACCTTACTTAACGAGGTTTCTGTCGCCCGCATAAATCATGGGAAAGTGTAGCCCCTCGACGATGTTGTCAATACAGTGCAGCACGCTCGAGGGAATCCGGAATGGAGTAAAGGAGATGGGTAGACACCATGTGGGACGATAAAATTGTGTATTGCCGCATCTATCGAATTTACGAAATAAGACGAGTCGCAACGATCGAAACCCGAACTTGAAGCGTCCCCGAAAACTCGCGCACTTCAATGCGCGCCAGTCTGGCTGCCGCGGTCCGTGCGATATCGGAGACAAGGAAGTTGTGCTACGAACTCGCTGACATCGCACTCATCGAAAAGGGATACCCGCTTCATCCTGGTCCTATTCCACTTCCACCGTTTTCTCCAGTGACCAAAGTTACACTGAGTTGGCATTGAAGCGCATTTCACGTCCTTCTCGAGTCCTAAAACAAATGTAACCAAGCAATTCATTCAGCATAAGTACTGTTTATAAAACCAAAAGGACAAGCATAACGTGGAGGGGTGGCCATCTAATACGTATGACAGAGTAAGGTAACAAGATGTATCGCAAAGGTATCTATCACTATTTCCAGTCGTATCATAGATGTATAAGTGTATATGGAGATTGTAGGTAGTAGGTCGTAGGTCGTAGGAGAGCATAAAGGAGCGGGGTATGGACATTATTTCCATGCCTTAAAAGAGGCTAAAAGACTATGTGAACGCAAAGTGCAAAGCGAACAAGCCGTCTATAGAGAGAAAGAAAGAAAAAACATTCGTCAACAAATGCAGGTGCTTCATAACGTTCAACGGTATTCGCATGGATTAGTATTGGTCGAAGGCGGCCTGACAACAACCATTGGCAAGACTTCGGTCCGGCGAAGCTTACCTCTAAGCTTGCTCGAGTCAGATCGCCCCAGCCGAAGCGGCTTCAAGTGCTTGTCACCAGCGTTGGGATTGGTATTCTCGTCCGAGTCCCGCGTAACTTTCAGTTTCTGCT
Source organism: Austroboletus novae-zelandiae (assembly GCA_038090275.1). Classification (NCBI taxonomy): domain Eukaryota; kingdom Fungi; phylum Basidiomycota; class Agaricomycetes; order Boletales; family Boletaceae; genus Austroboletus; species Austroboletus novae-zelandiae. Next base: position 82,828 of record JBBPML010000030.1, on the reverse strand, counting down.
TGTTCTTTCCAAGGATGAGCGGTTGCATTCCAGCCAATTTGAAGGTTTCGCCATCTTTGTTCGAATCGCGATCCTTGAGGAGGGAAAGTGGGCGGAGGCCCCCGGCCAGCTTGCTTTCCGATGTAGAGGATCTGGGCAGAAACGTGGTAGTTTTCGGTTGCTTCACAGCTGAGGGAGCAACAGTCCTTGAAGAAGAGGCGCGCTTTGTGAGTTTTGCAGGTTCAGAGGGTATTTCGTCAGATTTGATGTAAACAATACTGGAGCGAAGAGGATCCGTCTTAGCGCGTGCGTAGCCCTTTTGAGCATCGTAAGGTGTGCTCGCGGAGGTGGGCTCGAAGATATCCGCAGTGTCAAAAAGTGAGGTACTCGAAGTCGCCGAGGGTGGGGTAAGCCTGATAGCGGCGAGTGACGTCCTGCAAGTGTTCATTGTGTCAGGAATTTCGATGTGGAGGTGTACACCACGAGTGGACGCTGGACGAGTCAAGGATGCGTAATCCGTTGGTCCATACTTTTGCACTTGGTTGTCGGTTACCAGGTGTACGATAGTGTTCGAGGCGACCCCACTTCCCCAGTCTGTATTGCGCTGATCGTGGGTTTCACGTTGTTCGATCTTGGTAGCCAGTTCGCGATTTAAATCATTCTCCCAATCATGAGTGCCATCGTCGCCAAGCCCAAGACTACAGAGGTAGGGAGAAGTCAGATCCTGATGATGAAGAAATGTTGTATTAAGATACCTAGGAAGGCTGAGATGTTTTCTCTTGGTGGAAACCTTAACCGCCCTATGACTCTGCTTCCCTTGTGCAGGGGTAGAGTGACAGTGAGGGAAGGCAAACCCGTTCCGATCCAATACGCCGAATTCAGCTCCGGAAGTTGCCTTTAACCCGCGCACCGACGCTTGCTTCTTCTTGGTGACCGTGCTGCTCAAAGGAGGAGAAAACTCTTCCCAATCCCGTATCTTCATCTCATCTCCAAGTTTAAGGCCGGGAACAAGGAGTGGGAGGACGCCGGCTGTAAGCGCATCGATTTCTTTGGGATCTTCGTTGATGGCGGCACTGAATGAAAAATCAGACGAACGAGACTTTCTGTGGACAAGTTGCTTCGCGGTCTGTTTGGCGTTGCGTATATTTGGGGGTGTAGGAGGCAAGGGCTGTGAAGGAGGTGCACTGATGTCGGCAGCCGTAATAGCCTGGCCAATAATAGATGACACTGAGCGTGAACGAAGGTGAGACGACGAAGTAGGGGTGACAGGTGGCAACACATCAACACCAGTAGCCACGGTCAACAGCCCGTCATGCGATTCCATCCTCTCAGGTGACGCGGGAACAATAACTGTGGTAGCAACAGCCGAATAGTGTCTTTGGGCGATCATGATCCTAGTAGCAAATGTCTCGTCCCCGGAGAAATGAGAAGAAGCCTTGGGCTGTGTGCGCAGTCTACCCAATTCTACACTATTGGTTGATTGGCGAGCAGGAGTGATAGTGCTGTTGAAGGTGTCTTCCTGCATAGGCAATGGCGGCGTGATTTCACCATCTTGTTTCTCCTCTTCTAGAGGAAGGACTGCCAGTCTGGGAAGAGGCGTTATAAGCCCAAGCGCACGACCAAATTTCCCCTTTCCTTCCACCGCATCGCCTTGAGAAATCCAGACGTCACCAGACGGGCGGTCCTCAACAACCGTAATACTGCCGCTCTTCTTACAGCACGTAGCCAAAGTTTCCGCGGGAGAAGGCGCACGCATGACCATCGAAGGTGGTTCAACGTGAATGCCAAATAAATCAGTGGGAATGGGTATGGGGGAACGAACAAGAATGTTTAATGCCAAGAGAGGAGAGGACAATGTCACCGAAAGCACAAGCATGATTGCAAGGGATTCAGTTGGAACGGATGCTGAGCTTGTGAGTGAAACCAAATACGGAAGAGATAAAACCTGGCAATTAATGGCTTAGTATCGCAGAGAAGAAATCAGAAAGAAACGCTGACATATGGAATCCAGATGGAAAACAACCAAAAGACATATCTTGGGTAAGAAATGTCTACTTCGCTTCCGCTAACAGCTAGTGATGCGATGCCTTTCTCGGAATCGGCAGTGTACCCATAACCGCCAAGCACATTTGCGCTTGACAGAGGTGTAGCAGGTCTAGGGACTGCCATCTGGGGGAGCAACGTAGCATTGAGATCGACGACACTAGCCATTGGAGTGGCCGGGAGAGAAGGTAACGCGTGGGGAACCAATGCTGCTGCGCTCACATCAACCACACTACCATTCATCGGAGTGGTGGAGTAAGACCAAGCAGACAACGTGGCCTGCGACACCGATGGCGACGTCAGCCAGGAGCTCTGAGATCCAAGACGAGGACGGCTTGGGATATCACGGCGGAACGGATCAGGATCTTCGTTCATAGCACGAGCAGAGTTATTTCCTCGGTAGACCGATGGAAGCGGAGGTACAGGGGGGATGGAAAGATCAGTACCCGAGGTAGGCAAGCTAATCCAGTGAACCGATTTGACCTGCGAGCAAGGCTGAGATGTAGCGGAGCTGTGGCGCGTAGATACTTGAGCAGTCTGATGAGTAGAGAAAGACCAGTTAGACATGCTCTCGTGGCGCGAGGAAGCAGCATCAGAGGTGAGCCAAGAGCTGCCTTCCCGGAGAGCGTCAATGTCTTCGGTGGCAAAGGATGGTCGACGTTTCTCTTCAACCTCCTTTACAGGAGGCCAGACGTCGGTGGGTTCGTTTAGAGCCGCCAAATTACGTTTTATGACGATCAATGTGTAAATCAGACCACCAAAGGCAGCAGTACTGAGAATAGCAGCGATGGTCGTATAAGCGATGACACCAGCGAAGAGACTTGAAACACCAGCTGCTGCGAGGACCGCCGCGAGTGCAGTGGATGCCAAGCCAAGGAATAAAGTCGGTACCCATATCATCCAATGTTTACGGCCAAAAGATACAGAACGGCCCATGCGAATATGAACCAGGATCAACGCCGAAACAACTAGCAGGCAGCTCTGTCTAATCGTTAAAGCGAACCAAAGTCTGGCCGCGGCAGTGGCGTCCCTGGTATCAGCAAAACCAGTTGCTCCTCCAGAGTATTCTGACGCAGCCTGCCAGATGAAAACACATAAAGCCAGGAGATCAAGCGAGGCGAGCCAAAGGTGACTCTTGTCAGCCGAAGTGAGCGAACGGAAGTTATAGTTGGGAAGTCCAAACTCGGACTGTGCACAGCATATCAATTAAGACAATAGCTTCCGCAGGAGTGTCAATGGGCTTACTGGAGCTACGCGTCGACTCAAAGGATGAGGAGGCAAGATGGGTATCACAATACGGAGAATCACGAATGCGGAAGCTAAAAACGAAACGAAACCAAGTGCAACGGTAAGCATGAAGGGAATCATCGTGTCTAATTCTTGAGCGAGCGTCGGGGTGTTGTATGCGTTAAGTGGCGTGTAGCCTTCGTAACAAAAAGCCAAAGGAACCGGCTTTGTGCTTGGAGAAAAAGGCGTCAAGTAGAAAAAGAAAAAGACTGAAATGGCAGGGATTAAATGTTCCAACGCTGAAAAGGCCGCGCGGGTACAAACAATACCTCCCCTACAGAGCCAAACACATTATTTGACGCGCTTACATACACGTGACTTGATTTTTCAATCACGTGAATAGCCCGGATGTGACAGACAGAGGTAGGGGACGGTATTGGGTAGCAGCAGTTTCGAGCCTGCGAAAGCTCTCGTCCGGGGGCTGCCACTACCATGACCGCCGCTCCAGCGATGTTTGGGACTACTTCCCACTAAGTGCCGTTGGCTCGACGGGGAGTTCGGAAGACGGTGCATCGGCAATTCGAAACACTTGGAATCGTTCTGTTTTTGGATTAGTGCGAAACAACATGACACGATTTTGCTCTCGCGAGAGGGGACCACTTTCAACTTATCGCCCGCGGCAGGTGCACACTGTCACAGGGGATGTGCGGATCGATCTGTGCCACCAGACTAGCCGACCGGTGCCGAAGCACGAGTCGGCCGTAAGAGAGATGGGAAAATCGGCCGCGCAGGTGTCCCTGCGGGGAAATTCGTTGGGGTCCATACGAGAGAAGCGATAGAGCAGCTTCTAGTGACGTCATGGCAAATGGAGCACTCTACTCGGTACTGTGCAGGTTGTGCTGGCTCTGGGCTTCATAAGTCAGCGCGTGCGCGTTCTGAACTGCAGTCCGGCGTTTATTCCGGGTCGGATCTTGGAGTCAGATTGTCACAATAACTTTTATGTAGGAAACATCGGATCTGAGTTGCTGTAGCGCTATGGACTTGTACTACGGGTCGAAATGTTGGGGTATAAGTACTATCGAGCTCGGAGCGACAGTAGGACGACCTTGGAGCTCTGGATCTAAATCCGAAGAGTCTGGACCTGGTTGTTCCCACGAGCCGGCGGGCTGGCGGGAATAAAAGGACGACCCCTGCTCCACCCCCTTGCTCGGCTTGGCCACCAACATTCAATTAGCATCCGTTCCTTGACAACCAACATCCAATGCCCCCCACTCTAAACCACCCTCCCGGCCTTAACTTTGTCGAGGACGTCGAGCATCGCGTCGTCCATGTCGACGCCGCGACCTACTATGGTGGCACCCAGTCTTTCTCCCGCTCGCGCACCTACAGTCATGTGCGCTTCTGTTTCTCCTCCCCTTACTTGGCTGACATGTTTCGCAGTCCCAAATCCACGACCCAAAACGCACACCCGCCTTTGAGGACGACACCCACATGCGCCCCCGCCGAATGTCCCATGACGAAAAGAGTGTCGCCGCTCCTCGCCGTTTCCTGATCGACGTCGAAGAAACAATCCGTGTCATCCTCCAGCAGGAAGACACAGATGGCGATTTCCAGATCAGCGTCACAGATGCCGGTCCGAAGTTGATGGCCCTCGGGACTGCCACTAGCAATGGCTTCAAGACGTTTGACATTCGTGTATGCTTTTGTCTTGACCTCAGCCAGTATATCTGTTGATATCTTTGCTCCAGGGTACCTATATGCTGTCTAATCTGCTTCAAGAGCTTGCGCTGGCGCGTGATCATAATCGCAAACGCATCGTCCTAGACGAGACTCGCTTGTCAGAAAATCCCGTTGATCGTTTGTCACGCATGATTCGAAATTCGTTCTGGCATTCACTTACCCGTCGCATTGACGGGGAGGGTCTCGAGATCATCACCGCGGACCCAAAAAATCGTACGGGTCGTGTGCAACCGCGAATCTATGTCCCCTACGGCGAACCGGCAATGGCAGATTATTACCGGAAGGTGGCGCGCGAGAAGCCCCACATGAATCTTGATGTCGTAGTTCTCCCCCCGAAACCTGATGACCCCTACTTCGTCAAGAGTCTCAACTCTAAGCCTGGCCTTCTCGCTTTAGCCATGAATGAAGTCGATGACGGCAAGGGCGGCCGTACTCTGAAAGGGATCCCATTTATTGTGCCCGGCGCTCGCTTCAATGAGGTCAATTTATCTCATCATGTCTTGCTTTACCCCTTTCCTAAATTTCTTTGCTATCCTAGCTATACAATTGGGATTCCTATTTTATCGCGCTTGGACTCCTTGTCGATGGACAGGTTGCAATGGCAAAGGGCATGGTGGATCACTTTATCTTCGAGATCAAGCATTACGGCAAGATTTTGAACGGATCTCGGAGCTACTACTTGTGCCGGACACAGCCTCCTTTCTTAACTGATATGGCACTGCAGATATATAACCAACTGGACCGTTCCGATATGAAGGCTAATCGCGAATGGCTCAAACGTGCCATACAAGCGGCAATCAAAGAGTATCACACAATTTGGATCGCTGAGCCTCGGATGGACCCCAAGACTGGTCTCTCCCGCTTTCGCCCTGACGGTCTTGGAATTCCCCCTGAGACGGAAGCCACTCACTTTACCCATATTCTCGAGCCATACGCTGAAAAACATGGGATTTCGGTTCTGGAGTTCAGTGAAAAGTACACTGATGGCATCCTGAAGGAACCCGAGCTTGACGAATACTTTCTGCATGACCGCGCAGTACGTGAATCAGGACACGATACGACGTACCGGTTCGAGAAGCGTTGCGCGAATCTCGGTACTATTGATCTTCAAGCACTCTTATACAAGTACGAGGTCGACATCGGAACTGCAATCCGAGAAGTATTCGACGACGAGTTGGAACTCGAAGAAGACTTTCCCTTAGCACCATTCCCTCCGTCCGTTGAAGCGTATGCCAATCCTCGTCGCGAATGGTCAATGTCGCGGCCTCAGACGAGCGAAGAATGGTTTGAGAGAGCTGACTATAGGAGGGAGATCATTGACAAATATCTTTGGAATGAGAGAAAGAACCTCTACTTTGATTACGACACTGTTCAGGAGAAACAGAGTTTGTATGAGAGCGTTACAAGCTTTTGGGCACTTTGGGCAGGTTGCGCCAGTGATGAACAATGCTGGAAGCTAGTGTACGTTTTCATAGTTCGCTCGATGCTTCCTGCTGACTTTGATCTAGTTCGCAATCGTTGAAGAAATTTGAAGTCCTTGGTGGGCTTGTCTCGGGTACGGAAGAGTCCCGGGGCAAGATTTCCCTTGACAGGCCAAATCGTCAATGGGACTATCCGTACGTATATGAGTTTCCTCTGAATTACAACGTGCTTATCACTATTTCCAGATATGCTTGGTTCGTCATTTTGGACGAGATCCCTGGCAGTAGTACTGATGTTTATGGCCGACCTTAGGCCACCGCACCAGATCATGGCTTGGGTTGGCCTTGAACGTTATGGTTATCTGGAGGAGGCCCAGCGCCTTGCGTATCGATTCCTCTACATGTACGTCCATTTTAGCCACACATCGACAATAACTTGATTTTGATTAGGATGACTACGGCTTTCGTTGACTTTAATGGGGTCGTGCCGGAAAAGGTGGGCTGCCTTGGATCTTTGGACGTGTAGGCCATCCTGATTTCTACTCTGACAGTTTGACGCTGTCAAGCTATCTCATTTAGTTGATGCAGAGTACGGGAACCAGGGAATAGACTTTAAAATGGTTCCTCGCGAAGGCTTTGGGTGGATGAATTGTGAGTGAAACAATTGTTTGGTTCGACCGCGTGTTATAACTTGTGTGCAGCCGCCTATCAAGTTGGGTTATCCTTCCTCACGACACACATGCGGCGTGCCGTTGCGGCCTGCACGAGCCCTGAAGTATTCTTTGGCAGAGCCGCAAGTGCCGAAGTCGCAGCTGTTCAGGCTACTGCAGCTGTCGCTGATCCTCTCGACCTTGTTATGGAGAGTCTCAATCTCGCAGCTTAAGTTTCGAGTGTATTCCTCAGCCTATAGAATATCTTAATACCTGATTTTGGTAGTGGAGGTGGTCAGTATTGGGTTTCTGCTATTTGTTGGACATGTGGATTTCATCGATCATCTCGTCTCTTTCTCCTTCCGCATTCCTTTCGATTTGCATCTCTTTCATGTATTTGTTGCCAATTGGTTACGTAAAGGTAGTCGAAGTTCTACGGAGTAACTGATGGTTCCGCTCCGACCGCATCGGTTCTTCGCAACGTCGTCATTCTTGAACAATCAATGACTCGAGAATCGGGACACTCGTGAGTGCGAACGCGACCTCAAGGCCCCACGGGCGCCTGGCAGCTGAGCTTGGGGTAAGTTTTCGCGATTATAGTAGCAGAAGGCTCTACTAACTTACGAGACATCAAGACTCAGTTGCCAGTGGTACTTACAAGTGCCTTCAGTCACTTTCAGCGTTGAGCAACGAGACGGGGTCGGAAACTGTGTAATCAACTGTTGCTAGAGGGACGCATGAGTCCGCTTCAAGGAAGCATGTGAGATGACAGATACTGAGTACTGTTCGAAGCCATGGTAGGTCGATCACCACTGTTATCCCCCGTCCAATACTAAGTAGATGTAGATTCAACATGCTTAGCCTCAGGCGGTGATACGCGAGTTCAAATCAACATCATGGTGATGTCTGTGTAGTTTTCTCGGCGAAAGGTCTCTCCTTGCCAGTCACGCGTTCTCTTCGAAAGACCCGTGATTGGCACACTGCAGTGGCGTTCGCCGTTCATGGCACGCTGTAATGTGACAAGAACTCTCCTGCTATCAAAGATAATCGAAATGGAATTCTGGACAAACTTGGTGTCAGGTTTGCGCCGATTCCTCTGTTTGGGTGACGCGTTCGCGATTCAGGGGAATTTGCTGTGGATGAAGTCCTCGTGTCAAACTGGGGATCAACAAGTGGACCCACGGCGTTTCGAATATTAATATCCTTCGTTCTATCCCCCGCTCAAAAAACGCAACCCCCTGCTCATAACAGCTTATCCCCCCGACAACCTGCCGAAAAACATGTCCATGATTTTGGATGCAGAGGCCGACCTGGCTTCTGTCAAAAACCCAGAGGATTCGTTCACGGTTATCAATAACCATGTAGATGAAACGAGCCCTCTGGATGGTTCTGTACCCATTTCCGAGGATTCAGACTCAGAGCCCTCTGATTCTTTATCTTTGGATATCGGCGATGATGCCATCGACGATAAGGAGGATGGTTTCACTGAGTCCGTAGACCTCGAGGAACAACAAACGAGTAAAGAGAATGAAGAGGTAAGTAGTGGCGTGACCATGGTGGTGTGCTATATTGATTTGCTTTCAGGTTGGTGTCGAAACAACAAAACCTCGATCCGACGTGGACCTTTGTTCTTCTATCCCCGGAATGTATCGGATCCTCGACTTAGTTAGTGAACGTGGCACTGGTGGTCTAGGTACGGTGTTGCATGACATTCCACGTTGAGCTTTTACTCACGTTTGCAAAGTCGATAAGATCATCATCGCTCAAGATTCGTTCAAGTCTTTCCTGAATGAAATTTCTCCGGGATCCTACATGTCCTTGACAAGGGTGGACTTCAAGGCTCTCGACAAGTTTCATGTTAAGCCACTTGGTATTTATGGGAGCAAAGAGGAGATTGTTCGATTTTTGTTATCCATCGCCATCATTGATGATACCACGTACGCACCTTCCTAGTCCGTGGTTCAATTGTTTTCATTGACAACTTGTAGTGCGAAGAAGCTAGTCAGCTCTCTGGAGAGAAAGACAGAGAACCCGCTTCCCCGCTCTGGTCTATACATTTGCCACATTCCAGAGTCTGGCATGCTGAAAAGGATGTGTGTTATCTACTGGCCGGAGGACTCTACGTGGGATGATGATGCTTCTCCGCCTGTGCGGCGAAATCGTGTCACTTTCATCCGGTGTGACTATCCATGGATGTTATAAGCGCTCATTGACGAATTTTCAGATATCTTACGAAAATCTGTGATCAAGTCACAGCCTTGGTCTCTGAAGATCACGCAAAGTCCCTCGTTTGGAGCGAGTCGGTCGATGATGATCAGCTGTCTGAATCGGGCTCTGAGGATGATACCAATCGATTATTCACCTTTGAGGTTGCGAAAACAAAGGAGCAAGAAGAAGGGATCTCCGTGCGTCCTGGATTTGAGGTCCGTCGGCCCGTATCTCTGTTCTGTTCTCCACCAAAATATTAACGTATTTCCCAACGTGACAGTGCACTTCTGACCAACTCTCCGTCGGCAAATTGCATCCGGATTGTAAGGTGGACCCTGAGTTTTTCAAGCCTCGCCTGTTATATGGTGAAACAAGACAAGGTGTTATGACGATACAATATATACCCTCCAATCGCTTCGTCGAGCAAATCAACTCACGCAGGATAACCGCGTTCCTGCTCGAAAGCTCATTGTAGGCCTTTCGATCTCCCTGATCTTTTATGTTATTTTGACTTGTTGATAGGTTAAAAGAACGTTTGCAGATTTCGGAGAGTATTGCGGCCCCAAGATCACTCGACCACATTGTCCGCCTGGGGCTAAAGAAGCGTTTCCCTGACGAATGTAATATCTGGATGAAGGGTGTTGATGCGGTTGGAGCTGACCATCTGAAACGCCAAGAGGTTGAACAGAAAAAGGCTGAGAGTGAGCTGAAGAAGGATGGTGCCCGAACTGAGACTATCATCCGATTCACAGTTGTAAAAGCTGTGTTTTCCAACTATCCGTTCGTTCTCCTATTTTTGCCTTTTGTCCTGCTCACGCCAAGACCCGTAGCACGTTTGATCGCAGCCAATGGCTTTCCTCCATTCCAGTTGTCTCTCCCGATGAGGAATCGAGGCTGACTGGTTAGTGATCGCGTCGATGGTTTTGTATTCATGTCGATGACGTTTACATTTCATAGAATCCTACACGAACCTAGTAAAATCCCATCCACGCGTCGCGAATATTTTGAATGAGGAGCTTCGCCGAGCCCAAGATTGTAAGAGTATTATCGACGAAAACTTCAGAAAATCAAAAGAAAAGATTCTCCTTACCCTTCATGTATCCAGGAAACTGCCTGGTAAAACCGAGCGTCACTTAGCCATGCTCGTTTCTTCAATTCTCAAAGACACTCGGAAGCACCAGCAGGAGGACCTGGCTTCTATCATCCACGAGATTGCGATGCCGAGAGACCGGCCACCTAAGCCAACCCAAGTCGAGATACGAACTGCTGACAAGTTGCTGAAGGAAGGCAGTAACGAGGCCTCTCGCATCGACGATCCAGACTTTATCTCTGCCCTGGAGGTTCATCTGTCCACTATTCCTGCGCTACATGAAATCATATCTACCGCAAGAGAACAGGCACAGAAATATCTTGGGAGCCTTGTGGATAAGATCTGTCGGATCCTTGGCAGTTCTGTCGTCCGGCGTATACAACTTGATGATATCCAGGTACGACTGAAACGTGAAGCAGAACGTCATATCGAACATGACTGTTGCGACGTGGGGCGCGCTCTAATTCAGAAAGTGAATTCTCTAACCCAAAGTCACGACTCCTTGTGAGACCTTTTTTCGGTTGTTTGTTGAAGTTTAACTAATATTGTTTATAAGACATACTCTGCGTCTCAATTCCGTCATAGCATGCAAGAATTCTGCATCCCACCGTGAAAAACGTATGCTCGAACTTTTCTGAGTTAGCTTTTATTGACTAAAAGATCCAGACCCACAGAATTTTGACATTAGCGGTCAGCGAGAGACATCGACGAAAGCATCGCTGTCGTGTACCATCCATCTCATGCACCTGACCACTCAAGATCAGCATGAACTGGAAATTGATCCCAAAAAGGTTCCGAACCCACGTTTCCAGGAGTCTTACTCCTTTCAACTACCGTTTAGATACACCATCTCGTGAGATCGAATTTCTTTACTCTGGTACCTGATGGTTGATCGACCTTCAGACACGCGCAACTCCTCGAAGGAGATAGGTTACTCCTGGTACTAATTGACTCGAGCGACAATGTTCTCCTTCACTTGGATCACCTGAATAACATCGAAAACTCTATCGGACGCGGACATGGCAAGCTACTTCATCGAGACAAGATTGGTGAGGAGTTCTTGTTGGCATTCGATGAGTCACAGACTATGCTCGTCTTGATTTCTTCCGAGAAGGTATTGATATTTCTTCGGCGATCGGAGTCTGCTTGAAATTGAAGCCCATTCAGTTACAGCTACATGTCTTCCTTCATGATGATCGCCGAGGGTTTACTGCGTCCGGAAGTACTATCAACTTAAACTCATGGTACGCTGAAGGAACAATTGTGAAGAAAGCGTGTTTTGCTTCAGGGACCGATGAACTTTTGCTTATTGACTCTCATGCTATTGCTCGCGTGTTTTCTCTCACCACATTGCAACCACGGTGTGTACTTTTGGCAAACTCGGTTTCTGCCATGGTGTTGATGGATTTGCAGGCCAGCTTCTTTGGACCTCCATCGTGTCCCAACTGATGTCCTTTCTTCTTCGGACGGTTCCTGTTTCCTGGCTATTTTCTCGGACAGTGATACCAAAAGCATTATGACCTACCACTGGAGTACCTTTGGGTCAACCGATGGGATCCTGCTTCCTGTCGCAGAATGGGCAGGGAACGACAAACTGTTCATCAGCTCGTTCGTCCACAGGAGTGCTGTCTACCTCATGAAGCTGGATTTGCCATCTCAAACTTGTAGCTCTGTCGCGCTCGACATCACACGAAAGGATACGGAGTTCATGTTTAGGGAGCGGGACAACCAAGCATCGGTATCGAAGGAGAAAGACAAACGACTCACGGCACATAACTGTATCATGAACTGCCATGTTGACGTCTGGTCACGTTTCCCGGTTCTCCCTGCGGTCCAGCGTTCTATTATTTCCTCGAACGACCGCTACAAACGCTCGATTCTCTTCGTGGCTGGCCGGGATCATGATAAATACCGAGACCACTTCACTGACATGATCGATACGTTTGTGAAGACCTCGAAGAAGCTCACCGGAGACAGGCTTAGCAATCTCCATGTCTCCGCTGTATCCTTCGACAGCTTTATGGTTGACTTCCTCCACAATACGGAATGGAACCATATATCACTGTTCAAGATCGGAGAATGGGTCGTTGACATCCTCTGCCTAATTCCGATCCATGTAGCGCTCGCAAGAGACAACAGATTTATTCCCTTAAAAGATGGAGTGTACTCCAGTGAGGTTGAAAAGTCACTACTCGGAGCCGAGATCAATCGAATTGTTGATTCGATATCATTCGGGTGGTACGAGCCGATATTCCAGTCTTACATGGCGGACAAGGTATGAATCTCGTGTATTCTTCAAGCTTCAACACTCGTATGTTAATGCTGGCCTTTAGCCTGTTCGTGTCGTGTCCTCGATGGGAGAGCAATCTGTTGGGAAAAGTTTCACCCTCAATCACCTTGTTGATACGTCGTTCGCTGGATCAGCAATGCGTACCACCGAGGGCGTTTGGATGTCTGTGACTCCGACCGAAAACGCTTTAATTGTCGCACTTGATTTCGAAGGTATGGCGACGAAACTATTCTTGATATCCAGCCTTACAACGATGTCTAGGTGTCCATAGTATAGAACGTTCAACTCAGGAAGATATGCTTCTCGTTCTTTTCAACACCGCTATTTCGAATATGGTATTACTTACATAGTGTCATAGAGAGAATGTTGCTCACATCAACTCAGGTCCTATTCCGGAACAATTTTGCTCTCAACCGTGATATCACTGATCTCTTCCAATCATTCCAGTCGAGCTCGTCGATTTTGGACCCCGTTGCGAATCCTTCGCTTTTCCAGTCCACGTTGGTCATCATCATTAAAGACGTCGTTGATTCGGATGCGGCAGAAATTGCGAGAGAGTGAGTATCTGAGAAAGTGGGCCGCAGCACATTGTGACAATGTTTGGTCCAGGTTTCGGCTCAAGTTCCAACAAATAGTCAAAGAAGAGCAAGCTGACAACTTTATCACTCGTTTGCATCATGGGAAGCTCGACATCATCCCTTGGTGAGACCTAATGTCCCTTGTCGCAACTATCACCATGACGGTTGTTTGAACAGGCCAGTTATAGAGTCGCGAAGTTTTTACAAACTGTTCCAGACACTGAAGAAACTCCTTGACAAGCAAGACGTCACACACAAGGCAGCGGGAGAATTTCTGCATCTCATGAAGACGTTGATGGCGAAGCTCAAGGTGAAATTTGTCACCACTAGACAGCATATGCGTGTTGTTGATGTTCGATAGGCGAATGACTGGGGCGAACTTTCTCGTGCGGTTACATTATTTAGTTTGGTCTGGAAACTAAATTTCCTCTAGAAACCATGGCTACTCATCGTGTGGATTTATTGTTGACCTTCTTGCCGACTGCCCTAGCCTTTGGTATGAAATACGTGGAGCCCGAAATCGAGCTACTCAAGGTATGATATCAGATTGCATGACTGCGAGGAAAACGGTGACGTGTTCTCCTGTTCAGAACATGGACACAGATATGCCGATAAACTCTCCAGATACTATCGCTCGCTTCTTCGTCGCCGACATTGGACACTCGCGGGCGATGAGTCGTGAGGAAACCTTGAGCGCGCTATTTGCCAAATGGGATGGGTTTGATTCCCGTCAGTTTATTCCCGATACTCAGTGGGCAGAGGAGCTCGCTAAGTATCTGGAAAATCTGGTGGAAATGCGCATTACCCACGTACGCGAATGGGTCAAATCCAACGTGGCGCGCTTCCCGGCTGGCCATGCGAGTGTGATGGAGCTCCACCGCACCCTTGAAAGCGCGATCATCGACCTGAAGAATAGCGTCGAACTCTGTCAGATGCAATGCTCTTCTTGTCAACTATTTTGCATTCAGAACCGATTCCACGATGGCGACCATGTCTGTAAAACGAATCACATGTGCTTAAGATCTTGCGAATATTGCACGGAAGCAGGGGACCTCGGGGATACAGAGCAAAAGAAGTGTATAATGACGTGAGCAATGTTTGAATTAAATATTGAAATTGGAACGACATCATTCTTTCTAGAGCTGGTCATTCCGGAAAACACACGTAAGCCGGTTTTTCATCAGACAAGCGGATGTAGTTTGATCGCGGCTTCACCCCAGATGTTCGTTCGATGTCCATTTGTGTGGAGTGAGGTGCAAACTGTGGGGCATGAGCGGATGTCTCGAAGGATGCGCTAAAGTATGGTCATACTAAAACTCTCAGTCTGAAATCGCTTACGACTCCTCAGGCTTCGGGCCATGAGGATGATGACCACCAGTGCGCAGCGACCGCGCACACCTGCGGCGAGGTAATTATCACTTCACTTTTTGTGGAGAGCTGCGCTAAATTTGGCATCCTCAGCCATGTGATCTCAGCGTCATGACGTCCACAGGATGGCTTAAATGCCAAGGGAGGTGCAGAATTTCGGTGTAAGTTTGTCCCTGTTCCTGTGACTACGATTTAAGTTTTGTTTTGTTTCCCCGTCCCTATCAGTGACGTTGGGCACGACAGTCACCAATGTGGTGCCCAATACTGTCCCATACGCTGCCAACTTTGCAATGGTCGATGTTCCAGTTCTAATCATCTACATGCACTTGAAGAGGGTGCGATTCATCTTTGTGGGTAAGCGACATATTGGTTATGTATTTCAGGATGTGGAGCACGATGATTCTCGCAGGGAACTGCATAATTGTCCACAAGAATGTACCGCTCCCGGTACATGTCAAATCGATACAGCCCCTGAATCGGTTGAAGAAACATTTAAAGGGGTGTATGAATGTTTCCAGTACACAAGGGTACGTTTTTACTTGCATTTTTCATAAGTGATAAAGACACATCTGGTGCATGTATGTAGTATTCGCAAGGTAAAAGCTTTCGAAAATCTGCGGTTAAGGTCTCGTTAACAATGAGCACCCAGTCGCAAAACGACTTAAATGTGTCAAGACTGTACCTCCGGGCGAGTTGAAGCATAAAGGCTCACACGAACATAGTCATAGTGTGGATTCAAAGACCACTCATTATTGTGACGCAAGGTCAGTTCGCTATACAGTGTGCGCATAACCTGCTAACGTGCATGGTAGGTGTAATAGCTGCCAATATATCTGTACACTTCCTTTGGGTATGGTTTGAGGGTATTGGCTCAGTTCTTTAAGGATAACCCCTTGTTTAAACAGGACATCCCGAAAAAGAACACGTAACCAGTCACGGTTCTATGTCAAATGTAAGCTGGTCTGTAGATGGCCCAGGCGAAGATGGTATTGAGGTGGCTGGACGAGTGTTCTCTACGAACGACGGAGGTGCACCAATGTTGTGCAATGTGGTGTGCAAAGCACTTGGTCCTAGGCATGTCCACATCGATTATTGTAGAGCCAAACCTGGAGAATGTCGAGGAAACTATGAAATCCAGCATGTCAAGGGAAGATTGCAACCTGATCCTGAGCGGCCCAAGGACTTTTTGACGCATGGATTATTTTGGAGGCGTAGTGGTGAGTCCATCTGTCTACTCACTACGTCGAATGCCTATGTTGTCGTTTGGCAGGATTCAAAGACCCGTACACACGCGAAGAGCAAATCAACTTTGCAAAGTGGTAGGTCGTGTGGAACGGTTTCATATCTTTGTATTCGCATTGTCCTTACCTAGCTTCTGTTTTTCCAGCGACTCGATGTGCCCTGGTGAGTGTAACATGCTCTGGTCGTGGTTATCTTCATAGTGACGATGCCGAAGGAATCGAGCACAGAAAGCCTGACAAGCCCTCGTATTGTACCCTACCACTTTTCCATGATCCGTTGAGCATGCACGACCCTCGTTCGAAGCAAGGTCATATTTCCAAGGATGGGCACCTGTTCTTGTGCAAGACCCCAGCAATTGTACAACAGGCCTTCCATATGTGGGTGCTCGTAAAGAAATTGTATCGCATCACTAACAGCCAGTCCTCTAGCATTTTCTTGATCGATCGGTGAGCGGTATACCCTAGTTGACCGAGTTTGTCACCTTGACAGCCTTTAGATCTAAGTCGATGAGCAAAGCGGATATAAAGCCACCATACGACTCTCCAGTTTGTTCGAAGATTTGCCAGCGTGGATTGAACAATCGACTCGGGGCGGTGTATGCTGCTTTGTACAAATTCTGGACTGCTCGTCAAAACACTTATTATCACGAGCGTGATGGAAACACCGTCATACTACATGCCCAAGATACGCAGTCCGTGTGTGAAAATGACAAGACAAGTTCACCGGACGAACTCCTCGAACTACTTCTCCCAAACACCCCAAACGGCGGTAACAGTTTTGAACTTGCTATTAAGGCTGCCAGGGAAGCCATAGAAAAGTGTTGGGACGGGAGGCGTCAACCTGTAATCATCTTCCTTTCAGATGGCATTGCCTCAGTCGCCGACAGTGTCGTGAAATCACTCTACAGTAGGAGAAGGTGAGTTATGGCTGTTTGATTATACCACTTACTTACTAGATGTTGCATAACAGGAGTGGACTTTCGCTGCATGCCATCTTGTTCGGTCCCAAAATGACGTCTACTCGGATGGAAAATATGGTTCGTGTAGCCCGCGACGCACAGTTCACGATGGGATTTCCGAACAGTACACCATCATCTTTCCATGAGGCGCTCGATAGCGTAGGTTTTTTCCCCACCTTTGCACCATCTTCTAGATTGAACTTGTTTCACATCTACAGGTCCAACTCTTGCAGACCTTCCTTGGGATTGCCGATTCTCTGAGGAAAACCAGAGGGGGTTTGATGTAACGAGCTGCACGACGTGTCGTCCCTTCGGAATTGTCTCCTTCGGTGTTGATGTCGTACCGATGAATGTATTGACTACTACTAGTTTGTGCTTTGTTATTCTTTCTCACCTTGCAGGTGGATCAACATGGTTACTTCTTACCACGACACATCGATGTACACGTCATACGCCAGCCGCCAGGGTCGTCAAGACAAACCACCGGTGGTGTCACATAAGGTGCAGCTTGCTTCAATTTACGAATGAAGTGTTCAATGTCAACTTGTTACCGTTCCGCAACGAGATGGCGTCTCTGGGAATCAACCCGTTTCCAGAGCGAGCGACGACACGAACCCACTTGCCAGAAGCATGTGCGGTCTTTGCAACGGAATGCAAATCAACTGCGGAAGTTGCCAAAGCCATAATGAGGCCATGCCAGGTTGACCAGTTAACTGCGTTATTCAAAGTCACGACGGTAGGTTAACCTCTCAAAGCGCTCATGATATGTAGCACCTCTTGTTTCTGTACCATCATGTTTCCTTGGCCATCTATATATAATCACCGTTTGCCTCTTCTTCGAAAAATATCCACGCATTCACACGCTGGAATTCGCGGGGCTGCTTAGTACCGTAACGTGCAAGAATTCTCCTCCATCAAAGTTCTTCGAAATGGAACCCCGGCCCCAAATTTGGTGTCGAGTTTGCGTCTTTGCCTTTCTTTGGGTGACATGCGTTTGCGGTTCAGGATAACTTGCTGTGGATAAAGTCCTCGTGTCAAGCTGGGGGCCAACAAATCAACAACAAACATGATGGACCCACAGGGCTTCGGGTATTAATATATCCTCCGCCCAATAAACGCAACCCCTTGCTTCCCAACCCCCTGCACTCGACTTCAAGTTAAATTTACTAGGAGACATGTCCATGGTCTTGGAAAGATCGGACAATTTTGGTGTCGACTCTGTCACACAAGTAGAAGATTCGCCTGATTCCTTGTCAAGTATCAACTATGATGACATTGACCATCAGGAGATTAGTTTCACCGATCTCGACGGACGACAAGGTAATCAAGAGCCGGAAGAAGTAAGTAGTGTGCGATCATGATAGTGCACTGAAACAATTAGCTTGTAGCATGATGTCGAAATGACGAACACGTCCTCCGAAGAGGATCTTTGTTCCTCTATCCCCAGAATGCATCGCATCCTCCACTTGATCGGTGAATGCGGTTCTGGAGGTCAAGGTAAGATGATGCATGACGTTTTATGCGAGGCGTTTGCATCTTACGTTTGCTCGAAGTCCAGAAGATCGCAATCGCTCAAGAATCGCTGAAGTCTTTCCTAAACAAAATTTCTCCTGGATCGTACAAGTCTCTGACGAAGGTCGATTTCAAGGCTCTCGATAATTTTCAAGTCAAGCCTCTTGGTATTTACGGGAGCAAAGAAGAGATCATTCGCTTTTTATTATCCGCCACTATTATTGATGATATCATGTACGTCTCTTTCTAGCTCGTCGAACAGCTGCTTTCATTGACAATTTGCAGTGCGAAGAAGTTAGTCAGCTCCCCGGAGAGAAAAACAGAGAACCCGCTACTCCGCTCTGGTCTATACATTTGCCATGTTCCGGAGTCAAGCATACCACAAAGGATGTATGTCGTATACTGGCCAGAGGACTCTACGTGGGACGATGATGCTTCTCCGTCTGTGCGGCAAAATCGAGTCAATTTCATCAGGTGCGGTCATTTGGGGACGCGGTTATAAACGTTCATTGATGATTTTTCAGATACCTCACAAAAATCTGTGATCAAATCGCTGCCTTAGTTTCCGAAGATCATGCCAACTCTGTCATATGGAGCAAAAAGGAGTGGATTTCCATGCGTCCTGGATTCGAGGTAGGCGGTCCCTCCCAGGTCACTATTCTGTCACAATACCAACGGAGTTCTCCGCCGGTTAGTGTACTTCTGACAAGCTCTCCATCAGCGAACTCCAACCAGATTGTGATATGGATTGTGAGGCTTTGAAGCCACGCCTGTTACATGGTGAAACGAGACAAGGAACTATAACGACGCAATATATGCCCGCTTGGCGCTCGATCGACAATTTCGAATCGCGTAGGATTAGCGCATTTATGCTCCAAGATTCTTTGTACGCCTTTAAAATTACTTGTCACTTAATGGTTGTTCTGACTTGTAGATAGGTTGAAGGAACGTCTGCAGATTTTAGATACTATTTCTCCGACATCACTCGACTACCTTGTCCAATTGGGACTGAAAAAGCGTTTCCCAGACGAGTGTAGTGTCTGGATGAACGACGTCGACACTGTTAGATCTGCGCATCTAAAAGTGCTGGAAATTAAACAGAGAAAAGCTGAAGGTGATCTGAAGAAGGTCGAGACCTGGACAGAATCTAGTATCCGGTTCGCAGTCGTCGACGCAGTGTTTTCTAACTACCCGTTCGTTCACGTTTTTCTTCTTGCCTTTGCCTTACTCACGCTAAGCCTGTAGTACACTTGATCGGAGCCGATGCCTTACCTCCGTCCCCGCTCTCACCCCGGAGGGAGAATCGAAATTGACTGGTTGGTGATTGTGTCGATGGTTCTGCATCCGTATCGTTGACACTTCCTTTTCTTGGAATCCTACGCGACCCTAGTGATATCCCATCCACGCATTGCGGAAATTTTCAATGATGAACTTCGCCGAGTCCAAAATTGTCGGAGTATCACTGACGAAGGCTTCAGAAGATCAAAGGAAAAAATTATCCTCGCCCTTTTCTTATTCCGGAACCTCCTTGGTGGAACCGAGGACCATTTGACTGCGCTCATCCGTTCAATTCTCAAGGACACCAGGAGGGAGCTACAAAACACCCTAGTCTCTATCCTCCACGAGATCGCGACGTCAAGGGACCAACCACCTAATCCAACGCAAGCTGACGTGCAGAAAGCTGAGAAGTTGCTGAAGGAAGGTGGTGACGAGGCCGCATTCATCGTCGATCCCGACTTCATATCTGCCCTCGAGGGCCATTTGTCCACCATGCCTGTGCTGCATGAAGCAATCTTTGTCGTGAGGGAAAAGGCACAGAAATATCTTGAGAACCTCGTGGATAATATCTGTCAGACTCTTGCCGGTTCCGCCTGTCACATACAACTAGAAGACATCCGGGAACGACTGAAACGCGAAGCGGACCTCCGTATCGAACAAGATTGTCGTGATCTGGGAAGCTGTTTGATCCGGAGGGTGAATTCTCTAGCTCAGACTTGTGACTCTGTGTAAGACCTTTTCTTCGAGTGTCCGTCGAAGTTTAGCTAATACTATCTCATTAGACACACCTTACGTCTCGCGTCCGTCCTAGCATGTACAAATTCTAATTCCCAATGCGACAAACGTATGCTCAACCCCCCGTCGAGTTGGTTTTTGTCGGCTAAAAGAGATTCAGACCCACAGAACTTTGACATCACCGGCCATCGAGAGACGCTGACGAAAGCGTCGTCGTTGTGTACCATCCATCTTATGCTTTTAACGGCCCAAGATCAGCATGAACTCCAAGTTAATCCCACAAAGGTTCCAAACCCATATTTCAAGGAGTCTCACTCATTTCAACTGCCGTTTGGGTTTACGATGTTGTGAGACCAAATTTTGAAAAGTTCGCACTTGTGGCTGATAACCGATTAATCTTCAGACACTCACAACTCCTCGAAGGAGATAAATTACTCCTGGGATTGGTCGATTCCAGCGGCAATGTCCTCCTTCATTTGGATCACTTAAATAATATCGAAAGCTCTATCGGACGCGGACATGGTAAACTAGTTCGTCGAGATGATATTGGCGAGCGGTTCTTGTTCGCCTTCGACGAATCACAGGCTCTGCTCGCCTTAATTTCCTGCGAGAAGGTATTTCCAGGATGATTCGAACTTTTACTTGAAAATGAAAGTCTTTCAGTTACAGCTACGTGTCTTTACTCATGATGGTCGTCGAGGGCTCAGTGCGTACGGAAGCACTATCGACCTAAGTTCATGGCACGCAAAAGGAACAACGATCAGGAAAGCGTGTTTTGCTTCAGGGAGCAATGAACTTCTGCTTGTCGACTCTCGGGCTATTGCCCGTGTGTTTTCTCTCACTACTTTACTACCTCGGTGTGTCCTTTCGGCGAGTCTAGTTTTCATTATGGTCTTGATAAAATTTCAGGTTAACTTCCCTGAACCTTTATCGCGTCCCAACCGACGTCTTTTCTTCCCCGGATGGCTCATGCCTCCTGGCCGTTTTCTCGGATGGTATAATGACTTACCACTGGAATACTTTTGGGTTGATCGACGGGATCCTGCTTCCTATAGTAACAGGGGACAACAAACTGGTCATCAGTTCATTTGTCCACAGAAGTGTTGTCTACCTCCTGAAGTTGGATCTTTCAACCCACACTTGTAACTCTTTCGCGCTCAACATCACACAAAAGTTTGCGGAGTTGGAGAGGAACAGCCAAATTGCATTCTCGAAGGATACGCAACTCACTGTACACAACTGTATCATGGACTGCCACGCCGATATCTGGTCACGCTTCCCAGTTCTTCCTGAAGTCCGGCGCTGTAACATTTCGTCGAACAACCGCCACAAATGTTCGATTCTCTTCGTCACGGATCGGGATCATGATAGATATCAACCCCACTTAACCGAAATGATTGATACATTTGAGAAAAGATCGAAGAAGCCGACTGGAGATAAGCTTAGAAAACTCCACATCGCCGCGATGGCCTTCAACAGCTTCATGACTGACTTCTCCAATGCGGAATGGAATAATATATCGCTCTTCAAGATCGGAGAATGGGTCGTTGACATACTCTGCCTCATTCCTATCCACCTGGCGCTCACAAGAGACAACCGATTTGTCCCACTGAAAGATGGAGTATACTCTAACGAGGTCGAAAGGTCATTGCTTGGAGCCGAGATCAATCGGATTGTTGATTCGATATCATTTGGATGGTACGAGTCTATATTCCAGTCCTACATGGCAGACAAGGTATGAACCTCGTATGTTACTAAATACTTGTGCGCTAATGCTAGTTCTTAAGCCTGTTTGTGTTGTATCATCTATGGGAGAGCAATCTGTTGGGAATAAAATTACCCTCGATCATCTTATTGATTCATCGTTCGCTGGATCAGCAACGCAGACTACCGAAGGTGTTTGGATGTCTGTGACTCCGACCGAAAACTCATTAATAGTTTTACTTGATTTCGGAAGTATGTTGGTGGTGGAATTCGTTCTTGATAATCTGGTCACACAGCCACTTTGCAGGGAATAAAAGGTCAAGACGACAACTTCATCACTCGTCTGCATCATGGCAAGTTCGACATCATTCCTTGGTAAGACTTTGTGTCCGCATCACGAGTCATCACTGTCACATTTGTATGAACAGGCCAACCATCGAGTCGCAGAGTTTTTACGAATTGTTCCGCACCCTGAAGCGGCTCTTCGACAAGCAAGATGTGACACATAAGGCAGCAGGAGAGTTTTTGCACCTCATGAAGACGCTGATGGCGAAACTCACAGTAAGATTTGTGCCGCTAGTCAGCAAATGCGTATTGTTGACCTCCGCTAGGCGAATGACTGGAGTGCACTTTCTCGTGCGGTTAATACATCATTTAATTCAGTCCTGGTACTGATCCCCCCCCTAGGAACTATGGCTGCACATCGGGCAAATTCATTGTTGACCATATTACCTACTGCCCTAGAATTTGGTGTGCAACACGTGGAACCCGAAATTGAGCTACTTAAGGTATGATATCGGACTGTATGAGAGCAAGGACAACGATAACATGTTCTCCTATTCAGAACATGGACACAGACATACCAATAGATCTTCTAGATACCGATGCTCGTTTCTTCGTCGCCAACGTCAAACATTCACAGACATTCAAGTTGAGTTGTGAAGAGATCTTGGACGCACTATGTGCAAAGTGGAGTCGGCTTGATTCTCGTCGGCTCATTCCCGATATTCAGTGGGCGAATGAGCTCGCTCAGTACTTGGAAAATCAGGTGGAAATGCGCATCGCCCATGTACGTGCATGGGTGAAGTCCAACCTGGCACCCCTCTCGGTTGGCGATGCGAGCGTGATGGAACTCCACCACATCCTCGAGAGCGCAGTGACTGACTTGAAGAGTAGTGTGCAACTCTGTCAGCTGCAGTGCGCATCTTGCCAGCTTCTCTGCATTCAGAACCGTTTTCATGATGGCGCCCATGATTGTAAGACGAATCACACGTGCCCAGAATCTTGCAACTATTGCACGGAAGTGCGCAAGTTATTAAAGCTGGCGGAGCAGAAGAAATGCACAATGGTGTAAGTAGTGCTCCATTTGTTATTCAAATAGAACAATTACCGTTGTCTTTAGAGCTGGACATTCCGGAAAGCATATGTAAGCACAAGCATCTTATCAAACGTGCGGCTGTAGTTTAATTGCACCTGTTCATCCCAGATGCTCGTTCAATGACCATTTATGTGGTGCCCGGTGCACGCTGTGGGGTAAAGATGGGTGTCTCGAAGGATGCGTCAAAGTATGGTTGTTAATCTCTTGGCTTTTTATTGCTCATTGCTCTCCAGGA
Source organism: Austroboletus novae-zelandiae (assembly GCA_038090275.1). NCBI lineage: Eukaryota > Fungi > Basidiomycota > Agaricomycetes > Boletales > Boletaceae > Austroboletus > Austroboletus novae-zelandiae. The sequence goes on along the minus strand of JBBPML010000030.1, from coordinate 59,192 downwards.
CTCGGGTCACGAGGACGATGGCCACCGGTGTGCAGCAGCTCTGCACACTTGCGGTGAGGTAACCACAAGATTTCATTTTGTGAAGTATTGTGCTAAATTTGGTATCTTTAGCCATGTGGTCTCAGCGTCATGGGACCAACGGGATGGCATAGATTCCAAGGAAGGTGCAGAATTTCACTGTAAGTGTGTTCTGAATCTGAATTCCATTCCTGTGACGACAACTATAATGTTCTGCCCTCGGACCCCATCAGTGATGTTGAGCACGACCGCCACCAATGCGAAGCCCAGTACTGTCCTATGCCTTGCCAACTTTGTAATGGTCGATGTTCCAGTTCTGATCATCTACATGCGCTGAATGAGGACGCAATCCATCTTTGTGGGTAAGTGGCGAATTGGTGGTGTATCTCTGGACATGGAACATGATAAATTTTACAGGAAACCACACAATTGTCCACGAAAATGCACTGTTCCCGGTATATGTCAGATCGACACAGTCCCCGAATCGGTTGAAGAAACATTTAAAAGAGTTCACGAATGTTTTCAGTACACAAAGGTACGCTTGTGCTTCTCCTTCACACAAGTGAAAAGACAAATCCGGTACATGCATATAGTATTCGCAAGGTAAACCTTTCGAAGTTATATATTTTGCGCCTCATTTACTATGGATATACAGTCGCAAGACGACTGAAATGTGTCGAGATCGTACCTTCGGGCGCCTTGGAGCATGAGGGCTCGCACGCTCACAGTGCAGACCCAAACGCCCTTCATTATTGTGAAGCAAGGTCAGTTGAACACACAATATGTATTTCCCTGCTAATGTGCTTCAGATGTAATAATTGTCAATATTTTTGCACGCTTCCATTGGGTATGGTTTGATGTCATCATCCCAGGCAGCTAAGGATAACGCTTGTTTATATAGGTCACAAAGAGGAGCACGAAACCAGCCACGGTTCTATGCTGGATGTACGCTGGTCAGTCGATGACTCAGTCGAAGACGGTGCCGAGATAGTAGAACAGGTGCTCGATGAAGGCGCACCAATGATGTGCAACCTGGTGTGCAAAGCACTCGGTCCCAGGCATGTTCACATCGATTACTGTAAAGCCAGCCCAGGAGAGTGTCAAGAAAACAATGAACTCCAACATATCAAGAGAAGATTTCTACCACAACCGGAGCGACCCAAGGACTATTTGACGCACAGCTTATTTTGGAAGCGTAATGGTAGGTCCAACTGTCCGATTGACCACCTCAGATGCCTATGATGTCGCTTGGCAGGGTTCAAGGATCCGTACTCACACGAAGAGAATATCAGCTTCGCAAAGTGGTATGTGGAGTGGAACGCCTTCATATTCGCATATTTCTCACCTGGTTATTGTGTACTTCAGCGATTCGATATGTGTTGGTAGGTTCACCACTCTTTGGTTGAGGTTGCCTTCATACTGACCATACTAAAGGAATCGAGCACGCTGCTTCGGCAGGAAAGCCTGCTAAGCCCTCGTATTGCACTCTCCCACTCTTTCATGTTCCGTTGAAAAACAATCCTCATCCGAGCGAAGGTCACATTTCCAAGGATGGGCATCTGTTCTTGTGTAAGACTCCAGCGGCCGTACAGCAGGCTTTTCATATGTATGTGCTCGTAAAGAAGTTGTATCATATCGCTTACCACCGATCCTCTAGCATCTTCCTGATTGATGCGAAAGCTTGGACGCGTGACATACCCGAGCAGGTGTATGCTGCTCTGCACAACTTCTGGACCACTCGCCAAGCCACCACTTGTCATTTGCAGCGTGACGCAAACACTGTCATGTTGAACGTCAAGCACATGCAATGCATGTACGAAAATGACACGACGAGCACACCGGACGAACTACTCGGCCTGCTCCGAAATAAAATCGAACTACTTGGTCTGCCTGGACACATGCTGGCAAATGCCCGCAAATTGAAACTTAAAGGTCGCATCAGTAGTTTTGAACTAGATCAGGCTCTTGAAGCTGCCGATGTGGCCATTTCAAAGTGTTCGGAAGGGATGCGCCAACCTGTAATCGTCTTCCTCTCCGATGGCATTGCCTCTGTTTCCGCCAGTGTCGTGGAAGCACTCTTCGAGAATAGGTGAGTATTCCGGTGACTTGTTTGATTATGCAGTTCGATATTGCGTGACAGGACCGGGCTCTCACTACATGCTATATCGTTCGCTCCAAACATTCCAAAGACGACAACGGCACGGTCCACCCAGTTAAAGAGCATGTTTAAAATTGCGTGCGATGCACAAGTTAGGGCATATTTCCATGAGGCACTTGATGGCGTAAGTTTTTTTTCTCTACTTTTACACCCTCCAAAGTAAAGTCGTTTCATGACCGCAGGACCAACTCTTGCGGACCTTGCTTAATATTGCCGAGTCTCCGGGGAAAACTAGAGGGGCGTCGGTGACGACGCGAGTTTCGGCATGATGCGTGATTGGCCCCTCAAAGCCTCAACGTCAACTTTCTACTATTATGTTTTCCCACTTTGTTAGTCTTGTAGTCGTCGAAGCAAAACCGTAGTGGGCAGCTACTACATGTCGGACTCGGAGGCATTTCGGATGAGTCAGCGCCAGCGCAAAGGCTGCGGCCCCTTGAGTTGGCACTCGAGTGAGAAATACTAATTGGCTTCGTACGTGGTCGATGTTCCCGACGACGTTGACGGCTCTCTTCCCTCTTTTCAGTTTCCTCAGCGGACTATACCCACAGGAACACCGACACTCTTTCAAGCCTGATGATCGCCTGCAGTTCGAGCTGAGACACCAACATGCGGTCTCACCAGACGCCCACAACGTCTTCTCCGACGTTACGCCAAGCAGGTTCACAAAAGGGCATGAAACGACACATTCGATACAAACGAAACGCATCTCCTCCTTCCGCCCGCCCTCCTTTCGCGAACACGAGGCCGCACGCATACGGTCGATCCGACACGCCCAAAGCACCGACCTGCCATGGTGGGAATCCGAGACGGTTGGTCCCGACGTCGAGCACCGCGAGACGCTGCTCGAGCTTGCCAAGATGACGAACAATGCGTATGTTGAACCAAAGGACACGGGGTGGTACGAGTTGGCCGACAAGTGGAACAACGACAACGTGTGTCCCCCTTTTTGTGCTCGGGGTCGTTGTCAGAGGAGACTGACAGTGGGGGGCAGCGCTATCCGTTTGGCTGGGAACCTGACGCCGACTCGATCCGTGGCTACGTCTTTGCGACGCCCGACAATGGGACGGTCGTGCTGTCCATCAAGGGTACCTCGACGGCGCTCTGGGGGAGCGGTGGGCCGACGGGTAAAAAGGACAGGCTGAACGACAACCTGCTGTTTAGTTGCTGCTGCGCACAGGTCGGCTGGACGTGGACACCGGTGTGTGGATGCCACCGGGGCGGTTGGAAGTGCGATCAAGCCTGCCTGGGGCAAGCGCTCACGAACCAGAGTCTATTTTATCCTATTGGTACGGTGAGTCGTTTTTCCATCGTCATGCTTGCGAACATATGACACGTTGGAAAACAGAATCTATACAATAATTTAACGTACATGTATCCTACGGCAAACATATGGATCATTGGACATTCACTAGGTCGGTGAGGTTTTCTGTCGCATGCGTGCGCTCTCACGGACGTGCAGGCGGAGCGCTGGCGTCCCTGTTGGGCGTGACGTTCGGAGCGCCGGTGGTGACGTTCGAGTCACCCGGAGAGCGGCTTGCAGCGCAAAGGTTACATTTGCCATCACCTGTACGCGTTTCGTCCACATGCTGATGACGGTAGTGCTAACCGATGTGTTCTTCCCAGCCATCCACACACCACGTTACGCATGTGTATCACACGGCAGACCCGATTGCGATGGGCACGTGCAATGGAATTTTGTCGAGCTGTGCTCTGGGGGGGTACGCTATGGAAACCAAGTGCGTTGCCTTTCGTGTGTGTTGTCCTTCCGAGGGTTCACACGACTATGATGGTTAGATGTCATCTCGGCAGGTCGATCGTGTATGATACAGTGTCGAATCTCTCGTGGGCAGTGGACATACGCAAGCATGGGATCGTGAGCGTGATTGAGAACGTACTGAGTGGACCGTGGCAAGCGAGTGTGGAAGCCGGACGGGAGGTGCCTGTGGGGAAAGAGGAGGGGGAATGCGTGGTACGTTTCCACAAGTCGATGTTGGGCATGTGGGCTGATCCGTGGATGGTGACAGGAATGCTTTAGTTGGGACTTTGGGGATTGATATATGGATAGATGATGTGTGTATAGTAGGAGTAAGGCCATGATCGTGTCCATCACTACCACGCCACCGAATGTGTTCTCGCCAAAGCTTCCAGCGTGTATCGCCAAACTCGGGCACGACGAGCTTTTTCTGATTGAGCTGCAAGGCACGCTCGACGTGCAGTGTCCGGAGGCGTCGAGCAGGGATGGGCAGCTCATCGGGACGCTCGACACGGCGGACATGGTCGGTCGTCTGCGCACTTGTCCGTATGCGTCTGACGTGGATTTGCGCAGAACAAGCCAACGCTGGTGATTGGACATCATTTGCTGGAGGGCAAGGTGGTCAATCTGAGCAAGCCCTTCGGTGTTCTCCACAAGCACGACGAGGGCGAGTTCCGGTGGGACATGATGGCCGTGGTGAAGAAAAAGGTGGTGTTCTCGAAGCGACCCATGCCCATCGCCAGCCAGAAGCCGGCGAGCACGCGTACTAGATGATTCCCTAGACCCTGTCAGCGTAATTTGGCACTCTGCAATACTCATGTCGACCACAACGTTTTATCAACGTTGTCAGCATAGCCTTGTCTTTATTTTTTTTTCCTTCTCCTCGACCCTCGCCAAGTTTTTTCGTCTGCCATGCTGCAGACAGCTGCCCGGAGCCGCGCTGAAAAGGACTAGTTAAAACCGGCCTCAGTGTGCCCGAATCAGAAACAGTTCCAGTCCTTTTCGCCCTCTTCTCCTCCTCGTCATGTTCCCGGTCAGAGAGACCGGCGTGCAGCCATACGCTGCCAAGCTCGACCAGTATGGCGAAGTCAGGGACTTTCCTCCTGTAAGCCAAATCTCGTCATCGTCACTCATACTCGAAATCTAAGTCTATCCAGACGTCCATCATCCGTCTCTTGGGCACCAACAAGGCTCCCCCGGACGAGCAGCGCGATGAAGTCCGTAGCCTCCTCGCCGAGCCCAAGGCCGAGCTGCAGTCCGTGGAGGACGACATCTCCCGTCTCCAGGCCCATCTGGCCGACATCCAGCGCCGGCAGCGCGAGCTCACGTCCTACGTCGAGGACCTCGGTGCGCTTCTCTCCCCCATTAGGCGCATGCCACCGGAGATCATGGCCCGGGTGTTTGATTTTTGTGGCGACGTGCACGTCCACGGCCCCCACTGCGAACCCAGCCGTCGTGCCCCACTCTTGCTGGGCAGCGTCTGTCGCAGCTGGCGCTCCCTCTCCCTCGCCATGCCGAGACTCTGGACCGCCCTCTACCTCGATCTCCCCACCGAGGGCACGTTTAACCAGCAGGAAGAGATCCTTCTTGCTTGGCTCCAGCGCTCACGCCCGCTCCCCATCTCACTCTGGCTCTGGAACGACTTTCTGACTGATGACATACCCGCAAACTTTCTCCGCCGGCTGAGTAGCGCCATCGCTGATCACGCTGACCGCTGGCGCGCCATATTCGTCCACTTCCCCGCGGCGATGCGTGATTGGGACAGCTTCAGCGCGCTCGTCCAGTGCCCGATGCCTAACCTCGAGGAGCTCGAGATTTCACCCCAGTGTACCCCCTGGGCCCCATTCCAGCCCGAGTTCCTGCCCCGCCTAAAGGAGCTCCAGATCCCCGCCGGAGCGATGCCTGAAAGCCATCGAACGCTACCGTGGACGCAGCTCACGCAACTCACCCTCCGCGGTGGCTACCGCCCGACCGACATCGAAGAGCTCCTCGACATCCTCTCGCTCGCGCCACTCCTCACGCACCTCCACATCGAGATCACGCAGTACAAATCCGAGACGAAATGGGACTCCGCCGCGCGTGACCACATCGCGATGCCGTGCCTCAGCACCCTCGTCCTCGTCACGATCGCGAACCACGAGGGATGTCTGAACCACCTGTTGGACGCCCTCGCCGCACCTGCGCTCCGCGACTTTCAGCTGCTCACGCGCGTCTGGGACACGAGCGCGATGCGGACGAGCTGGTGCCACGAGAGCTTTGTCGAGTTTATCGCACGCTCCAAGTGCTCGCTCAACCACTTTACGCTCACTGCCGTCGGTATCACGAGCACGGAGCTGAGGGAGGTGCTCGTGCGCTGTCCGTCGCTCGTCTTGTTGAAGCTCAACGGGCCGGACGTGCCTGTATTGATGGCGCCGTTGCTCGAGGAGATGGTCAACGAGTCGGAGAACGATCGAAATCTGCCGCTTGCTCCGTGGCTCAAGGCTATCTCCCTTAGCTGCGAATCGACGGGCGTACTTGAGCAGGAGATGGAAGAGACTGAGCTCACGTTTAGGCAAGCGTTTGAACAGTTCGTCGTGTCCCGGACGACCAAAAGGGAGCCACATAGCAAGGTCCTCAAACTGAAATGGATTCATTGGACGATCTGGTGGGAATGGTGTAGATATCAGATCCCGGTTCAGGCTCACCCTAACCCTGAGCTGGAGAGACACCTTTCAAGGCTGTGTGCGGAGCAAGTCGACGTGGGGGTGTCTTCAGCTACGTACAACAAGTATAAACGTGTTTCATAAACTCGCCCTTGGGAATCGCTGGCTGGCCCAGCGAGCAGGCAGGTCGAGATATTGACCATAACGTATTTTTGGACGTAACACTAATCCTTACACGTAAAGCTAATATGCATAACAAACAGTAATGTACAGATTGGCGCGTACTCGATCATCGGCGCTGAATGGTACATGATACTACACAATGTCAAAAGAAAAGACGGCTGGAAAAAGCGATGCGAAACACAAGGCGAACCTATTGGCGAATGAAATGAATAGGTTGCGCACGAGGATATCTCGGCATGAAAAATAGGGCATGCAAATGATATCAAGACGCCATAATGTTCACTATCTTTGACGACAGGGGCGATAAGGGTAGAACGGTTTTCTTCGAGAATGTGGGACAAGCATGGCAGAATCGTGTGATATGGGTGCTGAGAAGATGATTGCGGAGCTGAAACGGGGACATGTGAAATAAGTTAATTAAACCCGTCAAAGTGCCCCTTGAGGATTCTCTCCCCCATAGGAGAGGGCGCACGATGAGGGCGTGTCTGCCCAGTGATGGTTGCTGAGCGTCTGGGTTTACGGTTGTTCGACACAGCGAATTTTGGGGGGGAAGGGGGATTGTCGGGAAGGGGTATATCGCCAATCGAAGATGACTAGGAACGATCAGACACCTTTCCAGGGTGTAAACATGACAAAGCAACATACCTTGCCAAGAGGACCTCCGAGGGAGAGACGCCTCAGAACATTGACACCTCTCTCGTGAAGAGGTTCCGCAGCCGAGAATTGGGGCGGAAACCGCCCCGAGTTGCTCGCACGACGAGTGTGGGAAGGCGGCTTGAAATCTTCGCCTAATTCATCTGATGCACATGAGTGTGAGAAATGCAAATACAAAACGACAGGGGGATACACGCCTTCAATGAGCGGGGGAGGTGGGAAGCCGCGGAATGGAAATGTCGCGGGAGCTTTGGAGGGGGACTGGGAGAGATAGTAAAAGATGGGAGAGCTGGGAGAGACCGGAATGCGACTGTTGGAAAGATTGTTTGGTGTGACGAGCGGGGGAGACGACACGGAGGAGTTGGAGGAGTCGGAAGAGAAAGAGGTGGAACGATGGCGGAGGTGCTGGGTGGAGATTGGGATTGGCTTGGAGTGATGGGGAAAGTCCTGGTTGGCGTTGGAGTCGTTCATGTGGAGAGAGAGAAAGAAAGAGAGATTACATTCGCGCATTCATCAGCCGTCTTTCCTTTTAAAAACCCCGACATGGCAATTCCCGATTGTGTCACTCCTAGCACGTGGCCCCACAGTTTCGTCATCCACAACCGCTCAAAAACCGGCAGCGCGGAGACCGATCACTGCAAGGCCTCTATCTGACGGATGATTTGACGACCACCATGCGTGATGTCCGAGTCAGACTGCGCTGTGTACCCCACACTCTGCATATGTCAAATGTGTCATTATTAGTGTGTCGCCAGCGATTATGTAATTAATAAGGATTTGCACTGCCGCTGCCGCAAATCCCAAGGGACCTGACTCGAGTTGGCGGAAAACAAACAACAAACGCGTCTTCTCCTGAAACATGGGTGATTCCCATGACTCACGGCCGTCGGAACATGTTGCGTTGTTCGTCGTGTGATTCAGATCACGGATGCTTGGCCTATTTGGACGACCCGTATTGTCATGTTCGACGCATAATCAAATACCAAGGTGCACGTACAGTCATCCCTGAGCTTGCTGAGTCCAAAATGCATCGTGGGGCGCAGAGGAGATGCCTCTAATGGCACTGTGACTACATTTCAGAAAAGGTAATCTACACATTCCAAGATCCGCGATCCTTCCCGCCAAGGTATCGGAACCCCGCGAGATGTTTCGGGGGGGTTTGCAATACCACTGCCGTAAACTTGGCTGACCAACTCGCTACTCCACGGGGCCGGATGCTCGCACACCGCACTGGCATGCGATGACTTTCTTGCATATTCAGCTCCAATGTCGTGTGTTCCCAGCCCTCTTTGATTAAGTTCTTTCCAGGAAGCCTTCGCACTCTGATCGGCGTTTACCGCTGACACGGCTATAGAGCGCTATCGCAAACCGCCGCTCTTCAAGTTTCCAACTTGGATCATGAGTCGTCCTCGAAATTAATCGCCACATCGCAACGTTGCACAGATTACACGATCTTCGCAATGCTGCGTTTGGTCAAAACCGTTGGTTCCCCGTCTTATCGACTCGCTGTTATCTTCAACGATACTGGGGACCTGTCAACGCCGCCGCCCATTGGAGCTGCTTCGCTACGTTATTTTGGTCTGTGGTGATTGAGCGTTTCGGCTCAGCTGCCGAAGACATGTAGGCCTTCCTGCTCCCGGGCCGATTTAAAATTACTCAACTATAGTCCATTCGGAAGAATGCCTACATCTTGTCACAGGGGTGCACCTTTGTTTGCACTTTCTCGACAACTCGCCTCACAATACCATCTTTTGATCAATAGATCAGCCCTTCGGGAAACCCCGGTTTCAAAAATAATGTACGACTGATATTTGTTACTCTCGTGCGTCGACTGACTCGGCACATCATCTGTTGCACCTGGGCAGCTGGCCAGGACGCGTGCCCAAGGAAAGAACATGCACCGGGTTGCCAATGTACAGAATGCAGCGGTAATCTGGCATGTATTTATAGCAAAACCCGACTTTCGCCGCTGTCAAGTTGGTGACAATGGGGAAGCCTGTAAATGAAGGAGCGCCTTTCGGAGCGGTCCGGGTCCTCATGAAGCAATTCGGGCATTCCTCTCGGGTTGCCATCCTCACCAGCATATATGAGCGGGGCGGAGCGCGTAGCTAGTCTTCTCTGTATCTCTGCTACAGATCGAATGTGATGCGTTCCAGGTCGTCCGATATCCGCCCTTAGTGTAGACGCCTCGACGGAGGCATCTTCAATTCTTCCCAGGTCCAGGGGGCGTTTTGAACGTTCCCAACTGTTTTTATTTTCCTCGATAACTGTACAGTTTGCATGTTGAGTGGATTGGTATTGCCTCATCCAGACAGTATGCAAACTGCACAATTCTGGCTACATCACCTACCGCATGCTCCCGTAGAACATCGGCTGTAGAGCGTCGTCCAAGGGAGCCGGCGGTGGAACTCGATTGCGCAGGAAAGAAAGGCCAAGTCGCGTGGCTTGAGGTATGTAATCCCATTACATACCATATCCCAACTCGAGCGAATATCGCCATGGATTGCTGTGCGGTACGAAAGAGATCTGAAAACGTGTCGTTACCGGAGCATGTCATTCATTACTTGGCGTCGGCGGATCCGGCCTTAAATTAATTAACCTCGCTTTACCTCGGAATGAGCCAGCCGTCGCCTTCCCCTGAACGTTTTTTTTATAAACTTTGGCATGGTAAATTTCTGATTTACAGCGTACCTGTTGTTGTCGCTTTCGCCTGGCCAACAAGCATGCCTGCACCTCCGTCGTCGCACCGGGCCGCCATGGCGTGATCGTCATTGTAAAGGAGACGAATGCACAGTTGAGGGGGCAGGACACGGGCGGCGCGACCCGAAGATGACATGGATAGTAGGGTACATACCATCGGTGCTCGTTGTCATCGACACCCCATTTGCACATTGTCGTCATCGCGTGTCTGCGAGGGTTGGTGCGGCCTCGGGTATGCACTTATTGCGGTCGTCGTCGTCGTGGTTGCGTGTCTGTGCGACGGTTGATTCCACGGCCGTGATGATGTCATACCACATGAGTTGGTCGACCTCCTGAGAGGTTTGTTCATTGCCCTTCTTTGTCGTCGACTCGGCGCCCACTGGCATGCCGTCGCAAAGTCTTGAACCGCGCTTTTATTGTCAGAGGAGGTATGAGGGGGGTTAGGCGAACCGATCCGTAATACCTCGGCAGTATCCTCCAAGGTAATCGATCGTGATCGTAAAGTTCTTCGCTCCACTCGTACGCTGCAGATCAGGAAAGAATAAAATTGTAATTCCACATCATGGCGTACGTACGTGGTACTCCGAGCTCCACACCGATCGTTTCACCAGTCAAACGCCGAGAGACTCATAATCGACAGCATATTTGAATGTGTAATTGGATTTCATCAGTGGCACAAATTTGAAGTTCGAATTAATCTTTCCTAGAAATGGTCGATTCAAATTCCTGTTTGAAACCCTAGTCCAAGATCATCGATTACCATTTAGTCTGACCCCAGTCAGCTGATATGATCAGACATATGTCCATGTCGGGCGTGGTGTCGACAAAGCGGAGTCATCATGATAGTGACGGGTGGCGGCGGCGGCGGCGGCATCATTTCATCCGAAAATGATATCAGGAACAGGCGGGTTTTCTTTCGTCGTCGTACACTGATCGCAAGAGGCCAGCGACTGGTTGAGCCGCCGCACCCATGAAGCAGGATCGCATCGATGTTTGATGGGCAGATTCGGGTATGGTATCAGTGACACAAAAGGGCGCGTGTCCATGACATCATGATGTATCTGTCTTTGCGTTTTCGCAAGTTGCGAATTGAATGTGGCTAGTCGATGTCAGAAATATCGACAGACCGAGTGTGATGAGCCGTAGTACATACATACGTCTATGACCAGAATTGAAAAAATTGCGAGCTCGCCATCTCGGATGGGATAAAAATGTTGCCCTCGATATTTATGTAGATCGACGTCGCGCAAAGTTTGGCACAAGGAATAAGACGCCAGGGGTACAACCCCACTTTTTTTATATAATCCCAGGCGGTTCGTCCTGACCTTGTGACATTCATGTCATTCCTCGAGTATTTCTGGAAGAACGGCGTCTAAGAATAGACTAGTGGACACGAACCTCCCCGAAGTTTCCACTCTACAGGAAAGATCAAGGATCCAAAACCGAACTGGTGCCTTTAAGACCCGTTCTCACCGTCTGAGACCGTGTATCCGCAGTTCGCCATATGACAACCCTATTGCGTCTAGAAATCGGTTACGTCGCTATCACCCATCAGTCACCGCACTGGGGCGTTCGGTTCTGCTCACCCTCCCGGTGCATTCACTTACGCAACGCATCATTCGGTACCGCTGTTCCTCCAGAAAGAAGAAGAAGTGAATCTCGGGTCAGATTCGCTTTGACTACACTGGATTTTTGGGTTCTTTGATATATCAGCTCAATAATACACATAGCCTCAGATGAAACGGGAGAAGCCTTTGATGAACTTACAACGTCATACAGTATCTCGAAGTATACATAAGGTTTCTTGGCATCGAAAGATAATAATTTATTAGCTGGGCTCGTATAGGACCATCAGAGCGCCACGCCAGGTCTAGTAAGGTTCCGGACTAGTCGTGGCTGAGAATGTGCATGAGTATAGCCAGATGCCAGATATTGAACTAATATCGGCATACTGTGTTTTTGCACACACGCTCGTGTTGGCATACGTAGTTGCGTGGGGGCGCGACTAAATCCAGAGCCTCCCTCGCCTGAACCAGTATCTTACTTTGACGTTCTCCCCATGGCCTTTTCGACGCTCGTTGGTATCAGATAGGTCAACCAGTAAGGTGACTTCATCACCCACCTAGCCGAGACTCTTGGTTTGTAGACTTTTTACCCGAGCCTTGCCGACCCTCCACGACACTCCGACTGCTCCCTGACATGTTCAAACATGTCCTCCGGTTATTTTCCTTGTCACCTCTTTGCCTTGAAGTGACCAATTAGCGCACCGAGCCTGAGGCGGAACTCTCCAGTTTGAAATCGGAATCTCGTTTTCTCGTTTCCGGGGGCACGTCAGGCGAATACGAGAGTGCGCTAGATGCGTTTCTTTTCGTTTGCTCGTTTCGTGGGTTCCACGATCGAGGCAAGAGTGCGCATATTCGGAACTCGTCTCACCGTGCAGCCTTGAGGCGCAGCTTTCCTAAGCGAGCCTTGCGTCCACGTTCAAACGCGTTTGCGGATTCGTCGATCTGTTCCTGGCGTCCTCGTCCATGAGCGCCCCTTGCCGTCGTCTCATCGCGTGCCTCGAGGTATCCAACTCACGCATCCGTTCTGGGCCGGGATCCTCCCGCTCGAAGCCCGGGATTCCGTTTGCTGGTTTTCGCGGACAGGTACTGCTTTGTAGACACGTTTTCTTTCTTTAGTGACATGCGCTGATTCAGAACTCGTCTTACCGTACAGCCTCTGAGTCTGACACGTCGTCGCGCTCCCCCGGTGGCTTCTATACAGCCTCGTCTTCTAGCTTCGTAACCTTGCATACCCGCAGCGCGCCACTAGCTCCGAGTCGGGTCGTTTGACACCGGTCCCCAAGTCGAGTCGAACACGTCGAGGCTGTACGACTCGGTTTGTGGCATTTGCCACCACCGCGGGCTGTAGTGGCCCAGAGCCTGGCTTGTGGACACAACCGCTTCCGCACCTATGCGACCGACGGAAAGGCGTACCAACGAGTCTCACGAGTGATTCGTCGCGTCCCACAGTGTGCACATGGATACGATAGGCACGGAGCGGCGAGCGCTCACGCCAGCGATAAGTGTATTTTGAACCACGCACCAAGTATGCCCTAGACTCGGTCCCGCCCGAACCCCTGATTGAACCATCGGAGTCCGAGCAGCCTAAACTGAGCGGGGCCTGACCTGGGACCTGGTCTATATCGGTCGACGCCGAAGGCCGTACATACGAACTCCACAGCCGCCAATTGGCGAAAAAGAGGCGCGGTACGCTAGTGTGCGAGACTCGTGTTTTAGTCTGTCGGTCCGTCGGTAAACTTGAGTGGTGTTACTGCGGTATGCCATGCCATTCGTGCGTCGGGTAGGGCGTGCCACGCGTTCTTTCGCGCCGCGGCAGTGGACGTACATAGCCCCGAGGTCTTGGAGGATACCGTCGATGGCGAGAACAGCAACGTTGGGTGTCATCCGTCCACTTTAGGATGACTCCGAGGGAAAAAGCGAATTACCAGCGCCTGGCCGCGAGAGATTCGGGATGGTATCACAAACTTACGATTTCGAGTTACCTCCTTTCTCATCCCCTGTCATCTTTTTGAGAAAAAAAAATATCGCTGGCTGATAGGAGTAACAACTTGAAAAGCGCCCAAGGAGCGCCTGGACTGAATACACAGACGTCCCTTGACCGTCACTTTGCAACGATCGACGGTAACTCGACGATAGTGACTGGCATGTCGGTGGTACATTGCAACTCATTTGACTCGGAAGTCGATCCAAGTCCGAATCAGAAACGCCACTCAGTGGTTCAGAACCTGTCCCCACCCAACCTCACCCTTGATTTTCACAATGCCATGTGTTTCAGCGCCAGCTGTCCAAAGCGTCGTGGTACACGTTCAGGGGCGAGTGATCCCAGACCGATCCTCGCCTGACATTCCAGAATCTCCACAGTTCTGCCACTGACGTAGGAAAAGGAAAGAAAGAAAAAACTGATCACCCGCGCATTACAGGGTCGCTCAACCCACGATCAATTCGTAGCACGTTGCACATGGACGACCTCGCCCCCTCGGGACGCCCTGGGGGGCCAGGTTGGTACATCATGCCAGTTCGGCGCCATCTATTCGTGGTTTGAAATCTAAAAGTGACTGAAACTGGTTGAAACGTAAGATGGGATCAAAGACCGCCGTCGGGGTTGGTTTTCCCCGAGCTATGTTAGTAGGTACCTTTTCGTCCCTCCAAAGTGTTGAACAAGTGGGTGCAAACGCTAACGTCCGGAAATAGTTTGTGTGCCCCGCAAGCGGTCGCAGTCCACGATGTTGACGCGTTCATGTGATCATGTCTACCATGTGTTTTTTGCTCACCACACGTCGGCGTCCTCGTGATCTCGACACTGTGCCGTCAAATGTTTGGATGGCAAAAAAACAGTTTCGGACGTGTGCCGTGTCGTATTGCCACCATCGGCGGTGTCTCAGGGCGACCAGTTCCCCCTGTTCGGAAGGTGTTCGGATTGCTCACCCAGTCCGACCTCGGAAAAGGCAGAGTCTCGCCCACCATCCAGTCCTTCAATTCAGTCGTGAGACCAAAAAGGCTCGAGGGTGCACATTCCACAAAAGGAAGGCATTCACCATCTTGTCGGTACGACTCATTTTATTTTTTTTCCCTGACGCCGCGATGGAACTCAGCCATTGATAGCGACCCTTGAGCCAACTACTTGCAGTTAACAGGTCGGGCGTGGATAGACCGGACGTTTCTCACAATGCTGCATCCTCTCTGTTGCTAAAAGAGCATGATCACTATTTTGACGTGCACGCAATCTGCGACGTTCGCAGCGATGGCGCCGGAATCACGTACCTTGTCCGATCGCCTTGTCGCATCACGATCATGATGTACCCTTTTTTTAATATGGTTCTCTTTCCGTGTCGTTGGACGACTGCACATTATTGATTTTTGATATCGCCACAAGGCGCATATTTACGAATGGTCCTTGTTCGATATTCGAGAGGCGCACCGCCAACGGTAACTGCACGACAGGTGACCACCTACCTTATCCAGGTATCTGGGGATTCGTTCTAGGCTTCGGAGAAGCACTCGTTGGACGTGGAAGACGTGCGCGTGTGACAGGTTGTTTTACAAACTTTGTTTGCCGTCATGGTTTCGTACTAGACACTTTTTTGGACTAATCGAAAAAAAATGTATGCACAAAGTGGCTAAACTCTGGTGAGATACTACTACTTCAAAGGCGTTTAGCCAGCCGAACAGGCTGTGATCATAGGGGGCGGCAAGGGGGCAGTGTGTGTTGGGCAACTGGAAGGCAGCATGCAGCGCCGCGTTCGATTAGACTCGGAAGGTATAGTAATGCTAGGACCACAGCAGCGCTGAAGGAGAAAAGTCTACCTCCTAGCGAGTGATGACCGAGTAACGAATGGATGAAAGAAAGAATGTGGGATCCGGTAATAACTTAGGTGCCTGTGATGCGATTCGCGTCGAGGGTCTAGGTATCCAAAGACGTCGGAAAGGTAAAACATAAAGAGGGTGCGATGAGGATAACTATACATTGGAACCCGACAATGCGCGAGAGAGCAAAGAAAAAAAACTGATGTGGGGATTAAATGGTAAACAAGACGGACGAATGGACGATCAATGTAAAAAAGCGAGTTCACTCAGTCTGCGACTCTCCACATCTTTAATGTCCTTTGTCTCCCAAAGAATGCTTCCCAGACTGTGTATGGTCGGGCTCACTGCGGTTCTCGGTATGTGAGCCGTAGTGAGATGAGAACTCGTTGGCGTGGGGGGGACGTCTGCCGTGGAAAGCGTGCTCGAGCTCGGCATTCGAAGGCTGCCCACTATGGAATGGCGGAGGTTGTTGAGGGAACGAGATCCCATTGTGGACAGAGATCTGGGCTTGACAATTTTACGGGATCGCTCGCCCGATCTACGAGACGGACGGGAGAAACTGTTTTCCTTTTCCAGGACGGGAGATTCTGGTGTTGACCCTCGACAGTGAGACGAGAAGGAGTCGGAGATGGGGCTGTCTGGAGAGTCCTGGGAGTCGGACACGGTGATCATGAACCTGGCGGGACAAGGTGGAGTGATCGGTGATTGCTCCGAGGGTTCTTCCAGCAAGACTTCGAGGTTGGAAGAGCTCGAGAATGGAGGACAAGAGCTACAGGTGGAGAGTCTGCCCACGGGAGGGGGGTCCAACTTGGCCTCAGCTGATCGGCGCGAAACGTCGGCATCTAGATGAATGGAAGAAGAAGAAGAGGTCCTCAATGAAGGGGCACGCGACTTGGTGTCTTGCATGTACGGGGGAAGCGGGGGACGCCATTCCGCGTCGGGGTCGTCGGAAGACTGGTTCTCGGCCATCCAACTGGCTCTGAGAAGTTCGGCTTCGCTCAGACCGTCGCGAGTTGGGCTTACGGGGACGGGGGTGCAGCGAAGACGTGCGTCTGCCTCGCGCTCTTGTTCGCTCAGATCTTTTCGGGGAGGAAGAAGACCGCGTTCGCGGAGAGCGGCCTCGCGATTGAAGCCGTTTGGACGGGTTGGGGAGAGGGACATTCTTGGGGTAGGAGAACGCAGTTCTCGGGAAGAGGAAGCGAGGTGTAGCGGCAAAGTCCGAGTTGAAGGACGGGACTGCAAAGTTGGAGCGGAAGATTTAGAGGAAAGTAGCTTTGAGGTGACACGACGGATCAAGTTTGGTTTCGGGGAAGCCGTGACGGGATCGCTGGGGCATGTGACACTGTGAGAAGCGGATTAGAATGGAGAGATACTCGAAAGGAGTACACAAAAGGACATGAGGAAATGAACGTGGGGCAAAAGGGGAAGGCCACATTGGACCCACCTTGGGAGGCCGGACCACGAGACTTTATTTGGTGTCTGGACGGTTTGAAGCCTACTGGGGCGAGATGGCCCGTCGAAGGAGCGGGCGGTGGCCAGCGACCTCTCTGGCGTGTCATTGGGGACGGGTGGGCTGCGGAGACAATCGACGGACTTGCGGCTGCTCCTGGACGCGACGATGTTGAACACGCGGGGTCTGTTGGGGGAGTCGTCGCTGGCCCGCTCGGGGGCGGGGGGGGCGGGTGCGCGGAGGAGACGGCGCAGCAAGGACATGGTCCCAGGGGGGGAGGGGCGACGTGTAGGGCCGATGAAATGGAAGGGAGGGGGTTATAAGTCTCTCTGGTCTGCCAGCGTGACCAAGAGACTACTGTGACCGAGAGTGGAATAACCGAAAACCGAGAAGGTGGCGATTTCATGGATCCTCAGTGGGGTTACGAGTGCTCGCACGGGAGAATCCCATGAGGCTGACGAGAACCCGTCCCCCGTTCGCATTCGTGTTACGGCTCTCCCAACTCTAGCACCGGATCTAGCGCACCGGACTGCCCAGCTGGCGTGGGTCTGGCGAGTGATCTCATCGTTGCCAACCCCGTTGTATCACAGATCGAGGGGCGACTCCGTGCCAATCGCCGCAAACACGCTACATTGCCCCCGTTTCATGTGCTCGGCCAGGTGGCGCACCCTCACGTGCTCACTTTCGTCGTCGTCATGAGCTCAGAGTTCGACATCCTCAAGGCATCCCACAGGTACACCCCAATTCTTCCCCGCCAGCACCCCCTCACCGCCCCCAGGTTCCTCCGCGACGACACCCCGCCGACATCCTGGAGCGACCAGCTCGCCAAAAAGTACTACGACTCCCTCTACCGCGAATTCGCCGTCTGCGACCTCAAGCACTACAAATCTGGAAACGTGCGTCACCCATCACCCCATCAGTCTCTCGCCCACCGCCCCCCAGTTTGCGTTGCGCTGGCGCACAGAATCAGAGGTTCTTGATGGGATCGCACACACCTCTTGTGCAAATACCCGCTGTCAGCACCATCGCTCGCCTTCTGCCCCTGATCTCGCCACCCTCGAATTGCCTTTCGCTTACGAAGAGCACGGCGAGCACAGGGAAGCCCTCGTCAAAGTCGTGCTATGTCCGAGATGCCTGCGGAAGCTGATGTGGAAACGAAGGCATGACAAGCGTGACGGCAAGGTCGAGCGTGCCCAGGAAGAACCCGCACCTCGCTCGGAGGCGAACACCGACGCTCCGAGCAAACGCCCGCGTTCCCGCTCCCGCTCGCCGCCCAGACGAGACCGCTCTCTTTAAGCATAGTAAATTTTTGCTACGTTACAAGCGGCGTGATATATGCATTATATGACACCGTAGTCTATCGCATTTACCTTGGCTACATTTCAAAGTCCGTGCGCCGCCCATTCCCTCGCCCGGTCATGACCGCCTCCGCCACTGTACAGCCCGTAGACCGCCAGGACGTACACAAGTCCTGTCGCACCATAGAAACACTCTTGTCCGTCCTCACCGACTATTGCGACGCTGCCAGCGCCTTTGCCGCGGTGCAGAAGAAACTCGCTCGGGCGCTCAAGGACGCTGCCGGCCTCAAAACGAACGCTCAGTTTGCCGGTGCGCCTATCCCGCGCCCCACCTTGTTTTCGCTCACCGCCCATCAGCCAACGCTTTCGGCGCAAGCGCGAGCATTCTCGACACCTTGGCAGATGTCGACGGCAAGTTTGCAAAGATCGTCGACAAGGAGTCCAACTCGGTCTCCTCAGACGTGAAAAAGTGGTTCAGGAGACTCGCCGTTCGTCCTCCTGACCTACCGTCGCGAACCAGACTGATGTCCTTTGCAGAAGGAGGAAAAGGCACACGACGATCACATGAACGAGTCTAACGCGCGCATAAAGCAAGCCGGTCAGTCGTCCCCTTCCACATTCGATCACTTCCGACCATACTGCATAAAGGTCAAGTCTATGAAAAAAAGTCCAAAAAGGGTGCCAAAGACGCCGCCGAAGAACACTCTCGTTACATCCATTTGCTCAGCGTCATCGGTCCAGAAATGTCCCAAGTGAAATAGTGCGTCGCTTGTACGCCCTCCAGACGCGTTCTCACCCGGCTTTTCAGCAATCACGCCGTCCAGATGACGCGACAAAACAACATGGCAACGTTCAACGTCGCGGCGACGCTCTGTCGCATCGCAGACGCAGAGTGGAGTCGCGTTTGCGAATGTATGCGCCGCATCTCCCCTTCTATCGGCCCCCTCGGAGAATGGCGATCCCTTTGCGAAGGAGCGTGGTCTGGTCCTCTGCCCGACGACTTACCAGAGATGTCTTCTCAGACGCCAACTGCGCATATGTCTGCAGTTTCAGAGTGGGGTCAGAATAGTCTTTCTACCCCACGCCGTAGATCACTTCCCATCCCCCCCATGACTGCTCACAGCATAGGATCGATGTCTGCTCCTCCGACAGCCGCGCTCGAGCCTCCCCGTTCACCACTGGTCCCGTCCGATCAGGATCAAGGCTCGATCAATTCGATCACCACGTTGTCTGCTTTTCCATTTCCGCCTACCCACTTCCCAGTACCTCTGGCGACGAACGAAGCAGAGTTACAGCGCCAGCAAATTCAGTTCCGAGGTCTCCAATTGGTGCATTCACGCGCGATGAGTCCCAATCCCACCCCGTTACAGGGGATCATGACCCTACCTGCGCCCATCGTGACTGATTCTCCCAAACAAATAGTAGTTCTCGATTTGCCCGAGTCCCACGCGGTGGAGCCTTTCAAGGCTTCGCATTCTATGTCGACGTGTCAGGTTCTACAGTCTCCCACAGATAGGAGGATGGGCTCGTTGCCCGCGGGAAAGGATGTCATTAAACTGGCAGGAGAGCCAAAGAAGCTGCGGCGCCCATCGTTGATCACCCGGGTACCCCCTCCCACGGACAAGGCCATCAGACCGGTGTCACCGTTCAAAAGGGGTGAAAGATCTTCAACCGAAAAGGAATTTGGGCTCCACGAAGATAATACCCAGAGCGGATCCAAAAGTCACAGCGTCGATACCGCGAAGAAGCACGTCGAACGTGCCGACTCCACTTGCAGCACTGGGAGCCATGTCGCAGCCTTGCGCAATCGATATACCCGCGCGGTTCGTTTAGCTTCGGCCCCGTTCATGATGCTTAACTTCATGTCCTGATTTAATTTTCAGGCTGAAACGTCGTCACAGGGGCCCAAGGACGTTCCTCGGCTACCGATGAGCGTTGTTGAGATTGCATCTCGGTACCTACCTTCGGACGAACCTGTCTCCCCACGACGAGCTGCGTCACCCATGATGGATCGCCTCCCTCCCGATACCCCCAATCACTTGCCACGTGATGTGCTGGTAGACGAGAGCGAGATACGACGACGCAAGCAACGGATCGAAGAGCTAACCGAGCTTGAAATCAAGGAGAGAGAATACGAACTCCGACACCGCGAACGCGAGCTCAACCAACGCACGCGGGAGTTAGAGCGTGACCGGCTACATTTTTTGACGCGTTCACCCGATCCCGCCGACGGCCCCAAGGGCCCGCGAAACAGTCCCTTTCAGCACAAGCGTGGGTCGCAGAGCGTGACGCACGTGAACCTGCCGTCGACGACGAGCAGTCTCGGCTCGGGCCCGACGTCACAGACGCGTCCGAGCACATCACATCATTCGCCGACGCGTTCGCCGGTGTTGCCGCAAAAGGATCACGCGCCGTTTTGTGGCTGCGACACGTGTTCGGTGAGTAAGTACAAGGCGTCGGATGCGTTGCCGACGCCGCGTGACTTGCGTCCACCCGAGCCTCCGATCGTGCTACGTACGGATCGTCCGAAAGGGTGGATACGTCGGTTGAGCATGCCATCTGTCAACATGGCGTTTTCGCTCGATGGGAAGAAGAATGCGAGTGCGCTCAGTCTCAAGGCGGGGCTTCCGTTGCCGGCTGAGAACGGTCGGCTTCGAAAACGAAGCTTTGACCAGGGTATCAGTAACCGTACCGTGACGGAGATCGGCCGATGAGTTTATTCAATTCAATCCGTGGACTTTATTTCTTCTTTGTTTCTACTTTATTCTTTCGTATTCTATTCATCTATTTCGGTTGCTTGGATTTATGTCTCCGTGATACCCTCATGTTTTTTTTTCGGATCTCTACTTAATTTCTTTCTTTCTTTCCATTCTACTGCTACTGATGACCCATTGACGACACACCTCATGATTCATTGATTGGAAATAAAGTGCATGTTTCACGTGGTAGAAAATGAAACAAGTTTGCATGGGGGTAACTCGTGATGCGTTGGTATGCACGATGAGACAGAAAAAAGCACATGACAAAAACTCCTTTGCGATCGCAGGTCCTCGGAAACCCATCGACGTCATCACTTCTTCTTCTTCTTCTTACCTGTACCCGAGTCGCCAGCCTTCTTGTTGGTATTGTTGTTACCCCCTTTCTTACCCCCTTTCTTGCCAGCCGCAGGCGCAGCCCATCCATTGTCATCTTGATTCTCGTCCTCGGCTTGTGCGTCCGTCGGATTGTCCCTTTCAGACGACGGCTCCGTAGCAGAAGGTTCCTCCATCAACGAAAGAGGTACCACAGAGACCTGCTCGGTTGGTGCCGGCGCTTCTCCGCCGCCCTCTCCACCACCCTCTCCACCCTCGGGAGGCACGCTCGCAGGTGGCGGAACGGGCATGGCATCCGTCAACATATCTTGAGGTAGCTCTGCCGGGTCGTTGACCGCAGGCGCTTCTCGTTCCAATTCTTGCATCTGCCGTTCATCTGCCAGGGGAGGCGCTAGCAGGCTACCCGCCGTCGTGTCCAGCTGGTCGAGCTCGAGATCGATGCCCCCGGTTCCGGTGTTGAAACCAAAAACGGAGCTCCCGGAAACGTCGCCAAAGACGCTGCTCGTCTCGGGCGCTTTCAAGCTGGGTGCTTCACCGCCTCCACCACCACCACCACCACCACCACCACCACCACCACCACCAAAGATCGAGTTCCTTATGCCGCCAAAGGTCTTGGAAATGGACGCCGTCTTGCCCAAGGACCAGCCCGACTCGCCCGAGCCTGTACTACCGAACCCCCCAAATCCGACTGCTGACTTGAAGGAAAAGCTGTCTGACGCCTCCGTTTGTGTGGTGGTGGTCGCCGCCACGGCCGTTTCGCCTTCGTTCCCCCATGAACCCCACCCGTCGAGAGACTGCGTTTGGAGTTGCTCGACAGCAGACACCTCCGACGTGGTGGCAAACACGCCGAGCGCTTCGCCACCACTCGTCGCAGCCGCCGTCTCGGTCCCTTCGACCCACTCAAACGCTTCCTGTCGACTGTCGACCTCGACCGACTGTTCCACATGGGTCTCGACAATCTCCGCGGCAGCCGTCGCCGTCCCTCCGGTCGCCTCGGAGGTGGGTTGCTCAGGGGGCGCGGTCATCATAAACGTGTGTTCAGTTGTGAGATCTTCAGTGGCGATGACCGTCT
The DNA here is from genome assembly GCA_038090275.1 of Austroboletus novae-zelandiae. NCBI lineage: Eukaryota > Fungi > Basidiomycota > Agaricomycetes > Boletales > Boletaceae > Austroboletus > Austroboletus novae-zelandiae. Next base: position 36,803 of record JBBPML010000030.1, on the reverse strand, counting down.
GGGTCTCGGACACGTTGAAGGTCGACTGTCCAGGTACCATCAGCGGTTCCTGCGATAGTTCCTCGGCAAGCGTAGAGTTCGTGAAGACTGCGCTCTGACTGTGAGCCTCGGCCACGACGGTCGTCGTCTCGAATGCATCAGCAGGCGGAAATTCGTTCCGGGGTGTCGTGGGCCCCACGGATCGTGTTGCGGATGGGAAAGGAGATGCAGCGGGTGTGACTGCCTTGGACTGAGACCCCCAGACCGAAGTAAGCGCATTTGCCAACTGTCCTGGACTCTTTCCAACGGTCGTATCAGCGAAATCGATGGGCGAGTTCTGTTTGCTGGTGTGCTTGGGCGTCTTCCCTTTCTTTCCCTTTGCCTGGGGAGGGGGAACAGCAATTGCTGCTGCTGCTGCCGCCGCCGCCGCCTCTTCAGCGGCAATCCTGTCTCGTTCAGCCTGCTCGGCCAGTTTACGCTCCAACCACTCCTTCTCGGCAGCAGCAGCAGCGGCCTCTTCAGCAGCAATTCTATCCCGTTCAGCCAGCTCAGCCAGCTCACGCTCCACCCTCCTCCTCTCGGCGGCAATCTCCCTCTCGATCCTCTCCTTTTCGAGTCTCTCCCTCTCGAGTCTCTCGCGTTCATGCCTCTCCTTCTCGAGCCGCTCTCTTTCAGCCACCACCCGCTCCCTCTCGGCCCTATCTCTCTCTACCGCTGCCCGCTCTCGGTCTGCTGCTTCCCTCGCACGTCTCTCTTCCTTTTCCGAACGAGACTGCGAAGCATACGAATTAGACGCTTTGGACGCCGACGAAATCTTGCGGTCACGCTCCACCTGGGAGACAGACGACGACACACGCGAAGCAGAGCTAGAAACGGTGCGTTGGTGCTCCACCTCGCTTCTACGTTCCGTATAAACGGACTGGTGCTGGTGTTGGTGCTGGTGTTGGTGTTGGTG
>JBBPML010000030.1:0-35859 GCA_038090275.1 Austroboletus novae-zelandiae | reverse complement strand
CTTGCGGTGGCGGCGGCTGCAGCTGTGGTTGTGGTTGTGGTTGCGGTTGTGGTTGTGGCGGGGGCGGTGGCTGCTGGTGTTGGTGTTGGTGATGGTGATGCGACTGGCGAGAATGCATGGACTGGGACGACGACGAGACGGAACGGGCTTGGCTGATGCTAACCGTGTCCATGAACGTTGCCGTCTCGAGTCGTCCCGATCCCAGTGGGGTCTTAGCCCCCGATCCGATAGAGTCTTGAGAGTGGGTGCGCGAGGGGGCGACCGAGGCCGGACGGGACGGGGCCCGTGATACGGAACGGGAAGGCCCAAAGTCGTCTTCGGAATAGGTATCGGTTTCGTCTTCGTCAGCACGGTGGCCACTCTCGCTATACACGATAGACGCCGGACCGCTTTTTAAACAAAAGATCAGAGTCAGTCCGCCACGCGGTGGCTGCGACACGTACTACTTGGTCCTTCCCTATAGGACACACGACACACATCGATCTGTGAGCATCTCGTCAAAAAAAAGACGAGACGGATTGAAATACGAACGTTGTCGTTCCATTTGATCCGAGCTTTGAATTCTGTCAGGCCAAAATGAATTTCGACACTGAACACGATGGTCCAGTATGTCTTTCCGTTCCTGCCCGACTTGGGTTCCGCGCTTCCGCTGAGTGGCGATAGATCCGCTCGGACGACGCAAAGCGTGGAGTAGTCCTCTAAGGATCAACTATGGGTCCGGACGAGAACGCGACGATGTCTACAACGTACCATGATGCCGAAGGATCCACGGAGGGATAGTATCGCCGCCACGAAAACACCATATCTCCACTTCGAACACGGACAGCGTGGATAAATTAGTTAGTTCGGTGCAATACTTCCGTGTGAAGACGGTCGATTCTTTCACTTTCACGCCCTGTGATACGAGAGTGAACAGGGGGCAGGAAAAGGGGAGTGATAAGAGCACACTCTTGCCAGAATACAATCGAAAGCGTCCGGAAGGAGCTGGGGCCCTGAAGGGAGCTCGCAAAGGCGCTCCTTTCGGGCCACGTGTTCAGGATCGTTATGGTCAAACTCGCGCAGATATTCGACACCATACATAAACTTGGAAACCCTTGCCGAGACGTGGTGATCACAATAAAAGCCTAGAGCGCCATCCGCTACAGCTTTGGACCTAAAATGGAAAAGGGACTGAGTGCCACGCACATCGATCGGAACAAGAGAAAACCAATGAGAATGATTCACGTTTGATTGTCTGGGCGGCTGACGGTGATCTTCATGTGTGCAATACGTTCTTGGAGTTGGGAAAAGAGCCAAGGGCTGGCAGCGAATCCTCCCACCAGCCACACGGACTGCCGAAAATGAAGGGCTAGGTCCAATCAGCGCGTGGAAGTACCTACTTTGATCATGCCCTGGGAAGCCACGACCTGGGCTTTGATCGACGTTACGGCGGCTTGGATGGAGGGCTCGAAAAGCTCCGCTACTTCCGCACTGAGTCGGGGTAAGACGGGAAGAGTGCAAAAAAGGAAAGGAGACAGACCCGGTGAGTTTGAGGGATCCACCGCGTATGCCTACGGAGACATCCTTGTCGAGCGGAGAACCAAAGGGTACCCATTGAATGTCCTTCCTTTCACGGAACAATCGTTTGGTGGTTTCATCGAACCGCTTTGTGATGTGATCGATGGTGTCGGAAGAATTGTATTTGGAGGACTTGAGTTTATCTGATGTGGTGTGAGCCAGGCTTAGCGTGTGTTGGATCGACGTACCTGCGAGGAATTCTCTTGCCCTGCGACTGACAAAGACGGAACCTGCGAAAATGCCTGAGGAGGACGGATTTAGACATGTATGGAACAGAAGGGAGATGAGCTGACAATCAGGTGGCGCGACTTCTTCGATCACGAGTGGATTGGTGCCGCGGACGGCATAGGAGCTGATGTCGAGGGTGCCACCACCAGCATCCAAGACGAGAAAGCCATGTTTGGACGGATTCTAGGGCAGAGGGATGACAGGGGAACGAAAAGGAGGAAAGGGGACGTACGGACAGGACGTCAGCGGCAAGACCGCTCTGGACGCAGGCGTGGAGACTTGCTTCGCCCTCTGTGACGAAGCGGATGCGAGCACGACCCTCGTCGGTGTCGGGAATGAGGCCGCCATATACGGCAGCGCGACGCATCTTTGTCTGCTGTGCGCCTTCCCAACCGTTCGGGTGGCTAAGGACGAATTCGACGGCGTGTTCTACGGCGTGCCAGAGTGCATTGCCGTTTGCATGGGTGTCGATGATGAAGCTGCGGGTGCAGTGAAAGAGGTAGCGCAAAAAGTCACCAAATACGTCGACGGGGGATTTACGGCGCGGAAGGGGGCTGAGTCGCATTCCGTTCATGTTAAGTTTCATGGACTTTGGGCGGAGACGCAGCTTGAATCTGTGCGGGATTAGATGGCAAGACACGGGGAGCGGCCGACGCACAGCTCCGCTTTGATCCAGCCGTCGTCTTCGGCTTGGGATACGATGGACGCGTTTTCGGCCTCTGCGCCGGCAGACATGACGGATCCCTCTCTGTCGTAGTAGAGGATGGATGGGATCTTACTGTTGCCTGCAACGTGCTCCTGGCCGGGAAATCTGCCCTGGGCGATGGGGAGAAGGGAAGTAGGATGTGAGAGAGACGCACCGAGTGACGCCATGGATCTTGGGCACCTCGCCTGGCTCGAGTATGGCGTAGGACACGCCGCTGAATGTTGTTCCGACGTCGAGCGCGATGACGAGTGCGCGTGTGGGGCCGATGTAGGGCTTGCGCATATCGGGAGCGGACTTGATCATGGGAGAAGACAAGAATGCGGCGGCCATGAGGCGCGAGTATGAATTTGGATGTGCACACGCAAGACTCGCCCTTAAATTTGTCGGCTGATCAAACTGATAATCGCGCCAGCATGCTCTCTGTCCCCAACTTCCATCTCAGAGACCTCTTCGAGACCACCGTCGAGTTCTTCGCCCGACGCATCCCCGACGACGACGACGACGACGAACACATCCCGCTCACCCCCCGCAACTCCTCCCCCGCACCCACCCCCTCCCCCGCCCCCGCCTGCCCCGCCAAGCGTTACCACTGTCCCCGTGCATGTTCTTGCCGCTCCATCGGCGCCTCCGCTGCTGCCTGCACCCTCTACACCATGCGCCGCGAACACGACAACGCCAAGTCCGAGCTCCACCGCGCCCAGCTCGACCTCGCACGCCTCGACGAGCGCTGCAGGCTCCTCGAAAAGTCGCTCAAGGACACCAAGGACCTGCTGAGGTCCCGCGACATCGAGCTCGACTCCTTCAGAAAGGACCGTGTCCTCGACCGCCGCCGCAGCACACAGGACATCGCCCGCCGTCGCTCCAACTCGTCCCAGTCCATGCTCTCCCACCAGATCCGCCTCAGCGCCGACTGGTCCGACATCGACCCCCTCCCACGCCGCCCCAGCACCCCCGCAGACAGCATGTCCACCGTCTCCGAGGAGGAGCGCGCACAGGCAAAGAGCACAGAGACCTTTCTCACAAAGACCGATCTCTGGTCCGGCGCACAGGTCATACAGGCCGTCCAGGACCTCAACTCTGAGATCCTCCAGTTCGCCGCCTCTGCCGTCGAGCTCTGCGTCTTTGCCAGACAGCGTCCCACCCTCCCAAAGATGTCCCAGGCCCAAAACGACGTCTCCCTCCGTCTCGGCGCGTCCCTCACACGCACCCTGCTCACCCGCGACCACTCCCAAGACCCAATGTTTGTCCAGATTGCTCTCCAAGGCTGTATCTCGTACTGCATCTCCCGCGCCCTCTCTTCCTTTTGTATTGGTTACCAATCCAAGGCCAACATCACCCTGAATCAACTCTATACCCACATGTTCCAGTCCGGTGCGTTCTCCCTCTTCGGCTCCACCCTTCCGTAAATTCATTTGGCGCCACTAGAACCACAGCCCACCTCATCCCGATGGCGGGCGTTGGCCCACAAACATATCCATGGCCTTCATCCCGAATTGGGCGACTATGCCATCAATGAAATGACGGAAACCATCTTTCGCTGGACACTTGACCTCTTTTTCATTTGTGGCAACACCACTCACACCGCATCGTCCCGTGAGACATTCCGGAACCGCTTCAAATCCCAGGTCAGGTGCATCTCCACATCGGCTTGCAAGATTGCCCACATCATCCGGGAGGAGATCATGTCCACCAACTTTGAGGTCATCATGGCAGAGAGTGGTCGCACCTTTGACGCTCAGGAAATGGTCGACGTGTTCGAAGACTATGGCACGTCCAAGGGGACAGTCCTCTGCACGACCGAGCTCGGTCTTCGCTGTTCGACGCGCAAAATACCCCCAGAGCCGTCCGAGTCGCAGGGAGAGACTACCGAACGGCGACTGCTGCTTCGATCCAAGGTGATTCTCGAGTCGGCCGTGGACATGCTCGATCAGCGGAACGAACCCTGACGAGCTTTTCTCTGTTTCCAACATCATTTGTACTCTATACCACACAACCCCACGGACGCTTTGGAATCATGCAAACCCTAGTAATTATATTGTTTTTGGTACCCCGCGTCCCTATGTAGCCCTTGCCCTGTCACCTCGAGGCAGCATAGCAACAACTCTCGTGTTTTCCATGAGCACGAAAAGACGGCATCAAGGCCCGACACTGCCTAAATCCATCCTAGAACACATCGACCGTGCGTGTCCGTCTGTCAATCAACACATCGCCTTGACCTCGCCCAGATGCCGCCGTCCATCGCCACCACAATCACCAGATCTCGCGCAAGGACGCCCGGAAGCAAGAAAGACTCGGACGCAAGCACCGCAGGCCCGCGTCCAAACTGGACGAGGAAGAAGCGCCCTTGAAGCGGAGAAAAATCGTCCACGACGGCCCCAAAACGAAAATCGAGCGTGTCACCGCACTCGAAAAACTCGCTGCCAAGTCGCACGATGCACGTCCTCGCACCCGGGAAGAGACCGAAGAAGACGCGTACATTGCCTACGTGGAAGCCAAGTTGGGATACGCCGGCGGAAAGCGCAGGCAAGCGGACGAGGTAGACGGGCTGGGAGGTGCGTCTGCATCACCGACTAACGGACGTGCGTTGACATGTGCAACTAGATTTGCTCGACTTTGCCGACGGGCTCGAGGTTTCTCTCCTTGGTGCTCCGGGCGAGGACGTGGTCAATTGGGAAGAAGATGCGGACGACGACGGAATCAATGGTGATAAACTACTAGGCACTAACGACGACGACGACGACGAATGGACTGGTCTTGACGAGAGCGACGGCGAGCACGACCGGCCTGTCGACGTCAAAGATTCCGAGACGCGACCTTCAGGTGCCGTCGTTGCTCAGGACGTGTCTGCAGAGCGATACATCCCTCCTGGCCTAAGAAAGACCTCGGAAGCAAGCGAGGGAGAGCTCGTCAAGCTCAACCGTCAACTCAAAGGTCTCATCAACAGAATGAGCGAGCAAAACATGTCGACAGTGCTAAACGATATAGAAGAGGCGTACCGCAAGCATCGCCGGCATGGTCGGTGTGTCTTTCTGAACGCGACATCCTCGTTGACGTCTTCCGCACAGACGTCACGTCCACCTTGACCAACTTGATCATCGACGGCATCTCTTCTCATGCGATGCTGCTTGATTCATTTGTTGTCCTACATGCAGCGTTCATCTCTAGCTTGCACAAACTGATTGGCGTCGAGTTTGGTATGAACAATGACGGAAAGATCACACCGAGTCTAACCTTTTCACCCTCCAGCCGCCTTCGTCGTCCAGAACGTCATTTTAGCCTACGAACGCCATCTCCGAGATTACGAAAGTGGTTCTCCCGATACCACCCAATCAGAGGAGCGGGGAAAAGAATGCTCGAACCTCATTGTTCTCTTGTCAGAGCTATACAACTTCCAAGTAGTTTCTTGTATTCTCTTGTACGACGTCGTCAAGGATCTACTTGGCCAAACGCTCTCCGAATTCCGAGTCGAGTTGTTGCTCAAGATTCTGCGAAGTAAGCAACGACGTTGACTCTCGTTCATGTGCCTCACGTCGACAGATTCCGGACAGCAACTTCGGCAAGACGATCCGTCGGCGCTCAAGGATATTGTGACGTTGGCACAGTCGAGCATCACACATCAAGGCGACAACTTGAGGTCATTTCCTTTTCTACCGCTTGTTTTAATGCATTGACGTTCCTCACCAGTTCACGCACCAAGTTTATGCTCGAGACGCTCACGAATCTCAAGAACAACAAAATCAAGAAAGGCGCGACACAACATCAAGGAGGGGATGCCGTCGAGCGGATGAAGAAATTCTTGTCGGGCCTGAGCAAAAAGCGTCATGGTGAGCATTTCCACGCTCCTTCTTTTGTGTCGAGAAAGTGATGCGGTCCCCGCACAAAAGTCCAGGCGCACGAGCCGCTCCGAGTATCCTTGGACGACCTCCACGCTGCAGAAACCAAGGGTAAATGGTGGCTAATCGGTGCTGCATGGGGAGGCGATCCTCTCGCCGACAAGCGGCGTGACACTACAAAACAGGATGATGACCATGCAGAGGATATCAATGATACGGCGCTGGTGAAGCTCGCACGGAAACAGGGCATGAACACGGATATTCGGCGAAGTATTTTCGTCGTATTGATGAGCAGCGATGTAAGTGGTTTTCTTTTTTCACATCCTCGTCCAATTTAAAAAAAATTATTTTTACCAAGGACTATATGGACGCATGTGATCGATTGGCACAACTGAACTTGTCCGAGGTGCAACAACGCGAGATCGTTCGCGTTCTCCTTCATTGCTGTGGTAACGTATGCGCTCGAGTCTCCCGCTCTTCGTACAACTCACGCAGTTACTCTCAAGGAAAAATCGTACAACCCGTACTATGTCCTTGTTTGTCAGCACCTCTGTCAGCGGTCGCACGCGTACAAGATCACTCTCCAGTTTTGTCTGTGGGATTTCCTCCGCGATTTAGGTGAGAGGAGCGTTGGCGGAGCCGAGGTGATCAAACACCTTCAAGATGGTGGCCGGTTCGAGCTTAAGACGCTGTCTTCGTTGTCGCGCGTCCAAAACGTGGCCAAAGCGTACGGGTGGTGGATCGCCAAAGACTGTTGTTCTATCACAATCTTGAAGGTGAGGGTCCTTGGGGTATGAATATGAAACCACGTTTAGTTCAACCTTTTTCAGCCGGTCGATTTTACGATACTCACACCGCAAGGTCGTGCGTTTCTCCGAGAACTGTTTGTGGAGATCTTTGTGGCGAGCCAGGCGTCGTCGCCGGCACTGACGCTGACAGACCTCCGCGAACAAACTTCGCGCAATCGCGGAGCGGTGGAGGACGTGTTTATCAAGGCGACCAAGATCGAGAATTTGGGACTGGGACTCGTCTTTTTTCTCTCGAATACGTTTAGAGGAGAGGAGGGGTTGGTCAAGTGGGTGAGTGCGGTGGCAAAGGAGACGTTGCAGACGGGCTTGAACGAGATTCCGAGACTATGAGCATCGCATGCTCCATTAAAAAGTCATCTGTTCGGTGCCCGAGACCTATATCATTGTGTTCGATCAAACACACACTTCCTCTTATGCAGGTATCCGCTTCTGAAATGCGACAGTTGCGTATGAACTTCCACTTTTCCCTCCAAAAGTAAACTTTTTGTACGGGACATTTCCCCTTGCAAGAGCGTGAGACAAGCTCCAACCAAAAATGAGGATTTTGCTCACCTGGCTTCAAGATTGCTCCCCTGGGGGGCAATCTGCCGCGCCAGTTCTTCCTCCGTAAAATTACACGCTACACAGGTAATCAATGCACAAACATCGACGTTCAATACAGAGCATGCTCACATGTGATCAAAAAGTGACCACCTGGTTTCAGCAACCTCGTAACGCGAGGAACGTACTTTTCAAGCGGCGCAAGCCCCTGTTCGTCCTCGTCCATGAGCGACATTGCATCATACGTCCCCTTGTCCAAGACGAGATCCCAACCACCGTCGTTCCCTTGCGGCACCGGCGACTTGTCGTCCAAAAAGTCGCACACTGCAAACGTGACACGTTCATACACACCCGAGTGGGGATGTATGTGCGTATGTGCCGCGTCGTCGTTGTCGTCGCGTGCGTTGCGCTGCTTGGCGATGGCGGTCGCGAGGTCGACTGAACCTTGACTGTAGTCGATGCCTGTCAGACGGGCGGGGTCGTATCCTGCGTCGACGAGGGCGAAGAGGAGGTGGCCGTTGCCTGTGCCGACGTCAAGGACGTTGGGACGTGTACTCGCAAGGACGTGCGTCGTAGTCCATTCGACCATTTTTTCCATCGGTTCCTCGCCGAACCTATCGGAGTGAGCCAACACAGAGAAAAGGTGGCGGGGGCGCTTACCATACCTCGCCTTCGAGTCCGCTGCCACGAAAGTTGGTGAGTTCTTGGGAGTAGCGTTGATCCCAGCTGTTGCAAGGATATGTGCGTGCTTTTGGTGTTGGAAACGAGATGGCCTACTGTTCTTTTGTTCCAAGGAGAGAAGGATCGAATTCTGAGGTGCTCATGGTGCGAATGCAAGGCGAATCTGAGGAGACTGATCACCAGGGTGAGCATTAGTCAGCAGTAGGGGGACTCGGGATTCGGGCTGCTCTTGGATGCCTTGCAACGGAGGACGATTTTCGTGGTGGTCTCGATACCGAGGACCAGCGAACGGGTTCAGTTTATGAGAGCGGCGATAGTATTCTAGTGAAATAATGCGTGTATAGTTACAGTACATGACTGAAACTTTCCAAGAATGACTCAGTGACACAGTCGGTCTCGAATTCCCAAACGACTCACCAGATTTAAAAAAAAAAGTCGTGGTATCATCGTTTCCCGTCCGTCTTCTCGAGCATATCTTTTGCCTCATTGATTTTACTCGCGAGGAAAGGCGAACCGCCTCGGTCGGGGTGGTTGGCCAACATGATTTGACGGTGTGCGTCCTTGAGTCGATTACGGAGCATAGGGCCGTCTCTGCAAGAAGAAAAAATGAGCGGAAAAGCTAGAAATACGACACGGTACGCACTTTAGGCCGAGAATGGCGATGGCCTCTTTGCGGTCCATTTTGGCTTTGAATCCTCCCTTTACCCATTGGTCGGCTGCACCTTTTCCAATGACGCCGCTTCGAATGAGGTGTCTGCCCACCAGCGCGGCTGTCACCGCACCGAGACCGACAATGATGGGGGTTGCCATACGTTCACGAGTCCAAGTTGCCTGACTTGTTCTTGCCGACTGTCCGCTGCCACGTGACCTACATAATATCTCCTTGAAAGAAATCCGCCGAGCGACTCACTCTTCTGCGGATCCGTCGCCGCGATGTGACCGCAACCAGTTTGATTATTCACTTCCAGTACGCCCACGTCCTTCTTTGTTCACAATCCAAAGATTACAAGCCGACCGCTTACAATGTAACTAATAAAAGGACTCGCCTCGCCACTGCCACGAGTCTATCTTCGTGTCCCTCTCTCTACCCTCATGTCGTTCACAGTGGCTCAGAATCTTTTCGTCGGCGATTCCACGACCATTACGGTCGTGAAGTGCAATGAGGACGCCTTGGAGAGTCACCACATCAAGCACCTACTACGGGGTGCTCCCGACCGCGTTCTGGGTGTTGCTGCATCCTACGACGAACATTGCAAGCTCTCTTCCATAGCCTTCTCTAACCTTTCGCACGCGCTTGTTGTAAAGACGGCATCCCTCCGAGGTGCCACTCAGCTCAAACAAAAACGCCACGTTGCTGGCAGGACTCGGCTTCAGTGGCGTCTTCTGTGCAACACGAAATTTCAAAAATATACTTTTAAGATGGACCAACTTGCCGTTGCCTTGTTCCAGGACTTGTCGATTCGCATTACGGACGCGGTTGACATGCTGTCCGTAACCACCAACAATAGGCGGTCCTTGCAAGCTTTGATGGATGCCATGGGTGGCGAGGAGAGGTTACACAAGGATAGCGTTAAATCGCTCTTTTCCCACGCATCAGAGTCTTCGAAGTTCGAAGCCGCAGCGCAAGTGGCGTTGAAGGCTTGGGCCGCTTGTCGGGCAGCTACCTTTCCAGACATGTCTGGGCGTTTCTCTTCGATCCCCAGGATCAACACGTTGACTTTCCCGAGAAAGGTATGAAGTTTGATTTCTTTTTGTGCCAAGCTGACGTGTTATAATCTAGCACATTGCCGCCATAGCGAGCATTTCGCGGAATGCAGACCGGCTTGAAGCCTTGAAGCCGACTTTCGTCAAAAATGACATTTCACTTCATCATTCTACCATGAAGAAAGATGTCATCGGCGTCCTCTGTGATCGTTTCTCCACTCGAATCAAAATATCCAAAACTCAGGTCTGTCGATGTTCCACCCAGTATGCGTAGCTCAATAAGCATGTTATAGAGTCTTCAAGTTGAAATAGAGGGGCAGGGGCAAGTAATAGGCCGGGCTCGCAAGATTAATGGTCGAAGCGCACATATCAGCGTCAGTGGGCCACTTCGAGGTGACAAGATTCTTTCCGTTACGACTATCGGAAAAGTGGATCCTACCTGTGCAGAGTCAAACCGCGGAGCCATCACACTCGCAGTTTTACAAGACGAGTCAAATCTACTGCTAAATCCCTTTTTCCAGGCGTTCTGGCTTCCTCAAGAGCGACCAGTGCTCAAGTCCAAGAAGGAGAAAGAACCACTCTCTGTACATGCCTCCTCCCGCCTCAATCCGTCTCAGCGAAACGCGGTTCAAAAAATATTGTCTGACAAGGAGAGCGATAAGATTGTTCTCATCCAGGGCCCTCCGGGAACGGGCAAAACGACTGTGATTGCTTCCGCCGTCAAGAGTTTCGACTCAAGTCGGAATATCTGGGTCGCTGCCCAGTCCAATGTCGCAGTCAAGAATATCGCTGAAAAGTTCATTACAGAGGAGTTTCACGACTTCAAGCTCTTAGTGTCCAAGGATTTCCACTACGACTGGTACGTTGGTCACATCTCGGATAATAATTTTTCTTAATATATGTACCATAGGCATGAACATTTATACGAAAAACTGGAACGATGCTTCATTAGATCAGACAAATTCAATATGTCCGTCGTCGAGGCAAGCAGGATGTTACTTGGTTGTAAAGTCATCCTATGCACGTTAAGTATGCTATCAAATCCCTACATCAGCGTATTCCTGCGTATTGTCCCGGTGGAAATGGTGATATTGGATGAGGCCAGCCAGATAGAATGCGGGGATTATCTCACCATCTTCCATCGCTTTCATTCGACCCTCAGGAAGCTCGTTTTTATCGGTGACGACAAACAATGTGATCTCCCTCCATTAGTGCGCATGTCGTATCTGACGCTGTACCCTAGTGCCTCCCTATGGCCACGAGAACATACCGGAGCTTCGTAGTGTCTTCGAATTTCCTCAGCTTCAGAAGCAAGCGTTGTTCCTCGACACTCAATGTTCGTAAACCACTTTGTTCCACTACCTTTCTTTTGATGACAGTGCTTAGATCGTATGCCACATGTAATTGGCAGTTTCATCTCCCGTAACGTCTATGGTGGGAAACTTAGCACTGTGCACAAGTCTAAGGACCGCAGAGCATGTCGTTTTATCGACGTGAACAAAGGTCGCGAATCCAAAGTTGGTGTTAGCTGGGTGGTGAGACGACCATTTTGCATCTCGTGCATGGCGTACTAATACTTGTAACAAGAATCATAATGAAGCTCGTATTGTCGTGAAACTTGCTCAGTTGTACGAATCGAGGAATATGGCCTTCCGCATCATTACGCCCTATGATGCTCAGCGGGCTTTGATTGTCAAGTGCCTTAAGGCGGACAATGTGAAATGGGAGGACAAGGTATTCAACGTTGACTCGTTTCAAGGTTCGTTCGTTCCCGAAGAACAAGCGTCGTCTTCAGAAGATGACTTTTGTTCTTAGGGAACGAAGACGACCACATCATCGTCTCGGTCGTTCGCTCTGAAAGGGCAGGCTTTTTGAAAAGCCAGCGCCGTACGAACGTGATGCTAACGCGTTGCAAGAAAAGCATGGCCATTTGTTCTAGTCAAAGGTTCCTGCTTGGCAAAGCGTCTGATACACTTGTGGGTAAGCTGGCAGCTTCGCTCGGTAACGGGAATTGGGTAAACGCGAACGATGTCGTTCGTGTCTTGTAGAATCTGCTTGTTCGCATACATAGACACAATAACATGGATAGTTAGTGTTGGTGCACACGGATTTGGAAGTCGCCGGGATGCAGCTGATTCGATCTGGCTCGCTCTTTGTTGCTCTGCTCTCTGCGCCGTCCTTGCTGCAACTAGAGTCCATCGTCCCATCGTCTGATACAATGTCTACCACTCGCGTTATCTCCTTGAACGAGGATTACGCCTTAACGAAGGCTGCCCTCTCGGCCTCTCTGGCGCATACTTACCCCACGACGCTCTGTAGCTCCTCGCGATCGCTGACGGCTCTTCGGTGATTCTCATCGATTTCAGCAAAGTCAAGAACAACGGATGCGGTGACAACTCGTAGAACCCTTCCTTGCTTTCGCCGAAGGTGAGAAAATTCAAACTGCTCCCCCCAGGTAATTGGCACTTTTATCTCCTGCAACGTCTATAAACTTTGCACTGTCCACGAGTCTACGGACCCTAAAGCGTGTCGATTTATCAACGTGAAGAAAGGCCAAGAACCCGAAGTTGGTCTTAGTTGGGTGATAAGATGATCATTTTGCGTCGTTTGTGGCATGGCGTTCTGACAATCGTGAAGCTCGCTCAGTTGTACGAATAAAGAACTTGAAGAAGGCCTTCCGCATCATTACGCTATATGATACCCAGCGGGCTTTAACAACGAACCACCTTAAAGCGGACAGGCTGACACGGGAGGACAGGGTATTCAACGTCAACTCGTTCCAAGGTTCGTTCACCAAGAACAGGCGTCGCCGTCTTCAGAAGATGACTTCTGTGAAGATGTCCATGACATTGTCTCGGTCGTTCGTTCTCAAAGAACAGGGTTTCTGAAAAACCAGCACGAACGTGATGTTGTCAAGATGCAAGAAAAGCATGGGGTGAAGCGTCCGATAGGTGCGCTTATGGGTAAACTGGCAGCTTCGCCCGGCAATGCGAACTAGGTACACGCGAACGATGACAATCGTAGCAGATTTCTAGTAGACACAATAACATGTGGATGGTTATTATTTTGAGCCTGAGCGAACTGGGTCTATGATACAGATTTGGAAATCGGGATGCCTCTTGTGGTGGCACTCGTGGTGTCCGACATCGATCGGGCCCACGGCGTCGCGACTCGTTCTTTGTCTCTCTGCTCTCTGCGCTATCCTTACTGCAACTAGAATCCTCCCTCGATACCATCCCATCATCCAGTACAATGTCATCCACCACCACTCGCGTCATCTTCCAGAATCTTCTCGAGACTGGCAACGACGGAAGGCTGGAGGTGACTTACATCAAAATGACCGACTTGAACGAGGACAACACCGTACTGCGTACCCTCGTCGAGCGCAACGAAGGCCGCCCTCTCGGCCTCTCTGGCGCATACCTGCCCCACGGCGCTCTCCAGGTCCTCGCCATCGCTGACGGTTCGTCGGTGATCCTTATCGATTTCGGAAAAGTCAAGAACAACGGACGCGGTAATAACTCGTCGAACCCTTCTTTGCCCACCGAAGGGCGCGATTACCTACGTGATCACGTCTTGGAGCGTACCATCAGCTTCGTGCATGCTTTTGATATGGCTCCGCTCGCGCTCGCTCTGTGGCAGAGCCAGGATCTTCGAATCAAGCAGGCTATAGATATCCAGTGCGCGGGCCCCCCCAAGACCCGCGCGCCATTCGCCACGATCCAATTCGCTAGCGGTGGCTCAGACACTGGCATGCCCAATCTTACGATCAACAAGGGCAATATCACGCGCGCCTTTGACAGCTTTATCTGTCTAACTGCCGACGACGCGAGCGCGTTGACTGTCACCACGCCGCTTGCGCAGCGCGCTTGGGCTGCCCACTACATCTCTCAGCTAGTCACGATGGAAGACAGGCTCTTCCAAGTGCCACCTATTGATACCACGAAGCTATCTGATGCTGTAGCCTCTTCTTTTCTTTCATTTTCGCTTCAAAGCTGATCCAAGCCTTTAGATTCTTCGCTTTTTGGCTAAAAGCACCACAGTTTCCTTTCAGAAAGATCAGCTAAAGCCTTCAGAGGTCATGCGGTCTTATGACACATCACTCAAAGGGGAAAGTGTACTTCAGGCTCGCCCTGATCGCTATCAAAACAAGATTCGCAAGGGGAGCAACCAAGCAAGTGTAGTTTTCACTTATTCTTGCTTCAGATGATCAAACTTCCATGTCCAGGAGCTTACTCTGCATGTGTCTATGCTCAATGGAGTTGGAGGATATGCACTCTCTGGCCATGTCAAAGGCACATTAGCAGGTGCTGCCCTGTTGGAGACTGAAGAGCATCTGGCTGGGAAGTCAGTGACTACCATCACCCTCATGGGTAAAGAGGATCCCACAGTTGCTGAGTTGAAGA
This sequence comes from Austroboletus novae-zelandiae, assembly GCA_038090275.1. NCBI lineage: Eukaryota > Fungi > Basidiomycota > Agaricomycetes > Boletales > Boletaceae > Austroboletus > Austroboletus novae-zelandiae. The sequence goes on along the minus strand of JBBPML010000030.1, from coordinate 21,395 downwards.
AAGCCAAAGTCATTCTCATGGTTCTTCAGGGGAAGATTAGCCCTGATGGAGGTTCTGATTTCAATCCCTGGATCCATCAAATTTATCTCATTTCTGGAGGTGACTTTATGTGGCCAGCTGAATGGTCTCAACCAGCTCCAATTCCAGTCAAGTTCAACCCTGATAAGATCCCTAGACCTCTGAATGGTTCTCAGAGGAAGGCAGTCAGGTGTATGCTTGATCAAACTGACTCTACAAGAATCACCATCATTCAGGGACCTCCTGGGACAGGAAAAACCACTGTTATTGCATCATATGTCAAGGCTGCTGTTTCAGCTGGTAGATCTGGGATTTGGCTTATTGCTCAGTCCAATGTAGCTGTTAAGAACATTGCAGAGAAGTTGGCTAACTTTGGTCTAACTGATTGGAGGCTTTTGGTTGCTGGTGGATTCCATGATTTTTGGTAAGCTTCTTTATATTTGGTTACTCTTCTAATATTTCTTTATGCCAGGCATGAGCATCTTTATACCTCTATCAAATCCAATATAATCACCTCTGGTGAATTTTTTGGAAGACTCTCTGAAATCAATGCCAACTGTCCAGTTGTGCTTTGTACTCTCAGCATGCTTTCAAATGAGATACTCAGATTTCAAGGAGTCTTTAGGAGAGCACCTGTTCACACTCTTGTGGTTGATGAAGCCTCCCAGATTGAAGTTGGTGACTACATCCCTCTTTTTGCCAACTTCAACACTATCAGAAAGGTTGTCTTCATTGGTGACAACATGCAATGTGAGTTTTCATATCTTTTGTGATGAGTTATTCTCATAAATTATATAGTACCTCCACATGGTCAAGATGACATTGAAGAATTGCAGAGTATCTTTGAGATTGAGCATCTTACAAAACAAGAGTCTGGTGATGGTAAAAAGCCATTTATCTTTTTGAACACTCAGTGTAGGGGTTTTTAATAAGGCCTTTCTTTTAAATAACTGACTTTGTGCTAGATCGAATGCCACCTCAAATTGGCAACTTTATTGCTCAAACTGTCTACACCTCTGAGAGTGATGTAGATCCTCTTCTCAAATCCAATGAGAAGCATTCTTTGGCAGATGTGGACTCTTTTCTATGCTATTTTGTTAATGTACCAGGTGAACAAGTTCAGCATGTGACCAGTTGGAAGGTAAATATAGTTTCAGCAATAATCTGAGTGCCACTTTTACTTTTTTTGATTTAGAATCTTGAGGAATGCAAAGCTATTGTCAAGCTTGCCTCCATTTTTCAGACTCAGAGGAAAGATTTCAAAATTATTACACCCTATGATGCTCAGAGGACTATGATTCAAGAAGAATTGAAGCAGGCTGAACTTGAGTGGGGAGACAAGTGTTTCAATGTGGATTCTTTTCAAGGTAAGTCCATTTTAATGTACATGTGGCCAGAAACTCATTGGTGTTGTAGGAAATGAAGAAGACTACATTCTCATCTCTTTGGTTAGATCCAGGGACCTTGGATTCCTTGATGACAAGAGAAGAATGAATGTCATGCTAAGCAGGTGTAAGAGAGGCATGGTGATCTTTACCAGCAGGGCCTATATTGAAAAGTATGCTGGCCCAGACAAGTCTCTTGTTGGGAGGCTCTGTGCTAGCTATTATGATGGGGAGGCCTGGATTGAGGTGGGTGACATGGAAACTACAACCTTTCTTTGAGAGGACTCCAAACTTTCATATTCTCCTAATGCTTTGAAATGATGCAGTCTTGTTTTTTGTCCATCATGTGTTATGCTGCCAACTTGCTTTCTCATCTTGTTGTGTTTGTTTTCTGCTTTGTTTGATGTATCTGTGTAGCTTGCTGTGACATGTATAAAGTTGTTGAGAAAAAACCAAAAAAAAAAAAAAAACACTAAACCGCAATGTACATATGTATTGATCAATAAGACTAAAGAGACAAGCAATAATTCACACTTGTACCGCATCACATCAATCAGATCTCCATCACGACTTCCATGTTCTCACTTATAGACTGTAGTACAAAGGATACAGCAAACTTACAAGTATGAATAGACAGACATCATGTTAAACTGTACCGTAACATTGAAGATACCTTTCCACAATCCACCCAAAACAATCAATGAACAGGTCGAAAGTGAATAGGCACATAGTACAAAGATGACGAACAAAGAAACGAATCCGAAAACGAAAGTGAATAGTTTTGAACAAAGAAATACGAATGAGCGTTGGACGAGCACATGGACAGTGCACGGGACAGAGCTAGTAAGCGACAGCATCGTGAACTGGTCACGGATACGACCTCCAAAGAAAGAGGCCGAAAAGAAACACGGACGATCAGATATTTCGACCCGGCCGCCGGTCAGCTGTAGAACAGAAGGGTAACGTCAATGACGGCAAGGCAAGGGGCGTGTGTCGACGAGCACGCCATGAAAACGGAAGAAAATAGAATGCAGCGAACCATCTGTGCACGTCATGAGTCTAGGTTTTCAGTGTTTGGAAGGGGAAAACATACCCCAGCGAGTGACAGGACGGAAAGGGGAGTAGGGCTGCAAAGCGAGAGCCGAAAAGAGGAAAAATTCAATGAAGGTGTACATTTTGGGGAGGAAGAACCATAAATGGTCGTAGTACGACCGAGAAGTGAATGAGCGAAGCGATGACATCAATCCAGAAACGAAATCCGAAACAAAGATTGTAAGCGATGAGGGAAAAGCTACCAGTTAAACAATAATAAAACTTGAATAAGAAAAACTCTCGGAGCCGAAAGGACAGAAGGTTAGATGAAACAGGAAAAACATGATATGAAGCATTGATAGATTGATAGGCGGATAACGCCCCTTGTGAAATCACGCAAGCTGAAAGGCACTGCCGAGAGCTGGCGTCTCCCCATCAAAAGCTCGTGGAGTTTCGTCGGTACTGAGTATACCAAAAGAGATGCGCCTAGCAGCTCGGCGAAGAGTACGTGGGCGCGAGGACTCGCTCGACGGAGGCATGCCGGTTATAGTGGCGGCTGAGCTCAAAGGTGGCGAAAGGGGAGCCGGCGAGGATACAGGAATGCGGGAGGGAGACGTAGGTGTACGCTGCGGACAAGGTAATTCATAGCCAAACATGGATGGATTGCGCGTGGCATTTCGACGGGCGGATTTCTTTGCCTCTACTAGTGAAGACGTGAGAGGCGGAACCTGGATACTAAGATCAGGTTTCCTAGATTTATGTTTGGCTCGAGATGATGCCGTAGAGGACACGGAAACAGTAGTGGCAGCCGTTTCCGTGCTGGCGGTCGAGAGATCGTTGTCCGTCGACGAGGCGGAGGAGGTAGATGCCTTTGACCTGACCCCAGTGCTTGCGCTGCGCCCAGAATCACTGCCTCCCTTCTCCCTTGGAAGCACGGATGACAAAAGTAACGATGGCTGTGGCTGGACCTGCGTCGCAGAAGCGAGAGGAATGGACCAAGAGGGCTCACGCGTGCGCACTTTCTTCGCGGTCTTGGAGCGCAACTTTTCCTCCTCGTCCGACGAAATCGAGAGCTGAGGTTTGTGGCCCTTCCTGACTTTCCTGCTGGGGGTGCTGACGTGGCTCGGTGTCGTCTTCTCCAAACTTAGTATACGATGCTCATTCGGCGCTGTTCGAGGCAGTGGCTTCATTACTGCAGGTGGAGAATTGGGGATGGTCATCCGTAGAGACATAGCCGCAGTGGCGGGTGTCGACCTGGGCTTCTTTGGTCTGACAGCAGGCGTTGCTGATGGCGACGGCGCAACATTGCTATGCGACGGTGCCCGCTTGACCTTGACAACTGGCTTACAACCCATGTTCTCGCCTGAGTATCCACCGCTGCGCCTGAGATCAGCGCCCTCCGACACATTTTCGACGTCCATGTCCGTGTGAATTTGTACCTCGCTGGTGCTCGCTAGGGTGAAGGTAGAAGCACGGCGAAGGGACGACGGGCGAAGCGGAGCAGTGATCGACATGGGTGAACCGAACGAGGAGGAGGATGTCGATGACACGGAGATAGTCGATTTACGGGCTCCAGAGTACCGATTCGAGTTGAGAGTCGATGAGCTAGGTGTCGACGGGGATTGTTTGTTGTATTCGGACCGGTGGCGAGAGTGCGACGGCCGAAGATAAGGGTGATGCAGCACACGATCATGGCGTTGAAGACGGTTTGAGAGACTGGATGCGCCAAATTAGCCCACAAGAAGTCGGAAATCGATTAATGAAAGATAAAAATGAATACACGCACCGTGCGATGCTTTCAGTCCGGTCCGATTGGTCTGGCCCCATGAAGTCCATGCTAGACTGACGGTAAAGTGGGCGACGTGTGTGACTGGGCGTGTTGGTTCGGACCTGGAGTACTTCTGCAGGGTCGGGTGTCCTCGGTCTAGATGTGTCGCCAAGACATAGCACCTCGCCCAACGGCACGCTTTCCTCGACGACAGCCTTGCGCCTTTCCTCCTGGGCGATGTGACGCGCGAGCTCGAGAAGTTTGACGCGCGTTGCACGGATAGAGTGGGGCCAATCGTTGGGGCCCTTGGCAGCTGATATACCGCGGGCAATCTTGTCGAGCAGATTGGAGGGGGGCACGGGTCCGTTGAAGGGCGTGATAAGGTGTGCAGGGAGGGCGTCGAGGGTCTGACGAGGCCATGAGCGGCTGCGAAACGCATCGGGGGGACACTCACCCTGGAGAGGAGCCTGACCTGGTCGTCTCTCCATACGGCGCCGGGGTGGTCGAGATCGTAGTTGGAGCTGTTCCAGGAATCGGTGCTGTTTCGATTTGCGGCTGGCGGGGAGAGCAGGATGTGGGGTGCGGCGGGGCTGCGATTTGGGGTGCGGGGGGCGGGGAGCGGGATGTTTGGGCGGGGGACGATGAGAGCGAGCGGGGAGAGAGAACACGGCATGACAAGCAAGCAAGGAGCGGACGCAGCGGCAGGAGCAGGAAAAGTCTCAACTTCGGGGCGTCGCCGTCGTCGTCGTTCGCGTACGTAACCTTCGTTTACTTCTCATATTCCACACTCCGACGCTTCTCGGAGCCTGAATTATACACGTTTCTGCCTCGTGGCTGATTAAAGAAAACATGACACATCCGACTACACGTGTACATTAGTCCGCTCCAGCCACCAGGGCCACACTAGCTAGACATCGTTCAGCGACCCCTCTACGTAGTGCCGCCGCAAAGCTTACCTTGATTATAATACATGCAATACAGCCGGGACTTAGTCCTCAAAAGTCCCCTCTCGATCGTCTGCTAAGAGCCTCCATCCTCGGCTTCGAGGACCGCGGAGGCTGACCTAGCCGTCAACATCCAGCAGACCAGCAGCCAGCGACCGACGCACCTGGCGGGCTTCTACGAAAAAGAACGTGGACATGGCTACGAAACTGAGTACGAGCAGGAGGAGCAGAAAACGCATAGCGAGTGTCAATGTTTGGAGAGCTTATTAGTGGCTTTCCTAATGTTTCATCTCTAGTGGGCCAACGACCGTCAGTCGACTCCCTCCTCTTATACCGGTCTTCCAGGGTCCAAAGGGCTGGAAGCCACTGGCTTATCGTACACGAGACCACCCCAGAACGTGCCGCAGCCGCAACGTTCAGCGTTCATTTCCGGGCTGCTGAGGGCGTCGAAATGGAAGCTGCAGCATTCCCTACCTGAGACTTCCAACATGCAATGTCCTTTCGATCGACCCAACAGAGGCGGAAAAGACTAGGTCGATTCTGACGAGCATCAAAGCGAAATACCAGAGCCAACACATACCCACCAGGACAGGCGACGCTCAAAAACGGCGCCATGAAAACGCACCGTGACCATTCACTCAATTAATTGTCTCAAGCACGGAAACCGCCAGGCTTCCAATCGAACATTCACAACAGTATGCTGTGTCACAGTCTCTGATCGGAAGCAAAAATTCAGATTCACCAGCACCCAAGGCGCAAACGACGAACCTATGGCAAGTTGGAGTAAAAACAGCGCACGACAAACTCCGCCCACATCATGCTGCCAGTGCTTCCTTTCCTCTTGCTGCTCTCCCAGCATCCGCTCTGGCCTGTATTTCCTCACGTTTCCATGCAATGAGCTCGTTTGTTCGTACTTCGTAGTGGTGTACCCAGTATCCAGCGTATCCAAACGCAGCCATTGCGATTGCGTGACCAGCCAAGTCTGATGGAAACATATATGTGAACGACCACACGCCTGTGGCAAAGAACGCACTGTCCATGAGATTTCTCTTCTGTATTGCGAGCTGGCCAAAGCGCGACGCAAGGCCAAAGACGGAGAAACCGAGGATGGTGCTAAGGAGAGCCATCGGGCAAAGTTTTGGGTGGTATATGGAGACAGACGGAGAACGTCGGCGACCACAACGCTGGAAGGAGAACCGAATGCGGATGGAAACATAACATGGACAAATAGTCCCCTCCACTTCTCGCCCTCGCCACTGGCGCAGGTCACAACCTTTCTTTCATGTCTAGCTCCGTCGTGCCCAGCTCTTCTCCCGCTAGCCTACCTGTTGCCCTTGACGCGAACGCGGTGGCGCTGACCTCAGATGAGAAGACACAGGTAACATCTAAACTACAGACGGCGCGCGAGAAGAAGGATGTAGCCGATGGAGCATTCAAAAACGGCGATCTCAAGGGTGGTGTGTAGAGGGTCTTCATTGGAAAGCCGTCTGTCTGATACGCCTTGATTGCAGCATTACGATCGTATCACGAGGTACAACCACTAATGATGACGCGCATGAAAGGCAGGGTCTCACCAACTCTATAGGCCCTCATGTATTTCCATGGATTCGACAAGTATGTTGCTTCACATGCAAAGCCCTCGACTCTAGCCCCTAATTAACACTCAGAAACGCACTCAAAGCTCTCGGAATGGTGCCCCCCTCTTCCCAGACATCTTCCGCTGTTGACCAGGCTGCGTCAGCCAAAGAAGAGAAAACCGAGGTTGGTAGACATATTAAACTTTGTCCAGAACGTGGACGAATTTCCGACAGGTCGATCACATGCTGGAGAAGATATATGCCAACATGTCGGCGTGCCACCTCAAACTGGAAAACTGGAAACGCGCTATAGACACCGCCGAGAAGGTAATCGCCGCACGACGTAACATTATCGTGGGGGTCTGACGATCAGGACGACGCAGGCAATCGCAAAGAACCCAGCCAACTCCAAAGCATTGTTCCGGAAAGGAAAGGCTCTGGGGGAATTAGGGTATTTCGAAAGGGCTGAGGCGGCCCTCCTAGAGGCGAAAAAGATTGCTCCCAACGGCATGCGTCCATTTAACTTGGCAAGTGGCTACTGACCCGAGCGTTGATGACAGAGGCACCCATGGTCGACGCCGAGCTCGAGCGTCAGCGGGCCGCAGATCGCGAGAGACAAAGGGCACATGATAAAAAAATGCGAGGTACGCGTGTCATCCCAGCGACGTATGCTGCTGTCTCGACTGATATCTGCTAGGATGGCTGTCGAGGGAGAAGCATGAGGAAGCTGCATGAACCGAGTTTTCCGTTTGGAGGTCCGTGGGTAGACCGCAAGAAGGACGATACCATATGATTGATTATACTTGTACTACGACCGAACAATACATATTCATGCTCCTACTGTAAACAGATCCGGCTCGGAACCGGCTTTGGTCGGATATCCGTCTGGTACTTTTAACGTGGCACCCCAAAGCTCTGCTCAGCCCAAGGCTAGCACTAACAAGAATGGGTCAAGATACGGCTTCATCCAAGGTCCAGCGCGACGAGTCGCTCACCGTCATAGACAACCGCACCGGAAGACAGTATCAAGTCCCGTGCGTATGGTGTCCTGCGCTCCCCTGAGTGTCAAGTTAGCTCATATCTGCGTGCATGCCGCAGTATATCGCATAACGCCATCCCTGCTACCTCTTTCAAGTCCATTCGCGCCCCACCTGGCCCAAAGGACCGCCCCGAAGACGAGCCTGAACGCGGCCTACGTGTCTCCGATCGCGGCTTCTTGAACACCGCCGTCATGGAGAGTGGCATCACTTACATAGACGGTGACAACGGCGTCTTGCGCTACAGGTACGTCGTGCTTGATCTATATACCTCTGGCCTCACCGGACGACGTTCCAAGGGGTTACCCCATCGAACAGCTCGCCGCCCAATCTTCGTTCCTCGAATGCGCATACCTTCTCGTCTATGGCTCCCTTCCTGCACAGGATCAGCTATCTCACTTTGAGCGCGAAGTGCTCAACCATGGCGTGATGCATGTAGAAGCAGCCGGCTTCTTCCGTGCCTTTAGGTACGATGCCCACCCCATGGCCATCCTGACCAGCGCGTTCGCGTACTTGGGGTCTTATTATAGCGAGGCAAATCCATCGTTGCAAGGTATTTTCCTGGTGTAGACGGAATGCTAAGACCTCATTGCACCTCTTTCTAGGCCAGAACCTCTTCACAAAGGCCGCAAAGGGTGATCCAGTTGCACTTCGGAACATGGACAAGCAAATATACAGGCTCATTGGAAAGGCAACGACCCTCGCTGCCATGGCTTACCGTGTCCGACAGGGAAGAGAGTTTGTAGTACCACCGACCGGGATGAGCTATACGGAGTCGTATGTACTCTCGTTCTAGTACACTTTGCTGGTGGTCTCTGACTTGTTTTATCAGTTTCCTCTTTCAGCTCGATCACCTTTCACATAGCGATGATTTCAAGGACACATCAACATACAGACCTCATCCTGTCCTCGTCCGCGCCTTGGACATTTTATTCATTCTCCATGCAGATCACGAACTGAATGCTTCCAGTACCACTGTCCTCCAAACTGGATCGTCTCTCCCAGACCCGTATAGTGCAATCGCAGCAGGGTGTGCTTCGCTGTAGTAAGTGTTGTCTCGAGATTTTACACTATCGTCTACGACATCCATCGTGTGTAGTGGTCCACTTCACGGGGGCGCGAATGAAGCCGTGATCCGGATGTTGGTGTCCATCGGAAGGTACGTCTGCGGGATCATTACCACACCTACAACTGTCGAAACCAATGGATGGGTTCTAGCCCTGAAAACGTCCCAGAATTCCTCGCAGCCGTGAAGCGCCGCGAGAAGGTGCTCAGCGGGTTTGGGCATCGTGTTTACAAGACCGTATGTTCTGTCGTGCCAACCAGCTGTATAAACTAACACCTTTTTGACAGTCTGATCCTCGTTCATTTATCATAAGAAAGGTTGCAGATGAAGTATTCGCAGTGTGCGTCTCGCCCTTTTTCGTACGGTGTACTTGTTTGACGAGTTCGTGACGGCAGAACGGGCGCAGATCCTCTTCTCAGCACTGCTATGGCGCTGCATGATGCAGCCCTCAAAGATGACTATTTCGTTTCTCGGAGGCTCGCTCCTAATGTCGACTTTTGGAGGTAGGATCGCATTTCAATGATGGAAGTCGGTACTAAATACTTGATAGCGGATTGATTTACCGTGCGATGGGTATGTGTTCGAGCAAGGATCCGTAATATGACATGAGCTCACGAGGTTACCAGGCTTCCCGATGGACTTTTTTCCGGTGCTGTTCGTTGTACCTCGCGTTGTGGGATGGCTCGCACACTGGCGTCAGGTGGTTATATATTTAGTTGGGTTGGAACATTGCTAATGGCACACTAGATGATGTTATCCCCGGAGGGCGTCAAAATATGGCGCCCGAGACAAGTTTATGTTGGGCCGTCTGAGCGGGCATATGTCCCGGTGGAGGAGCGGAAAGCGATCGAGGGTGCGGGCAAGGAACCAAGCAAGGTGGTGCATTCTGGGTGAGGCTGTTCCTGATCGAGTTTAAATGAGGTACATGGTCGCTAAGGATGGACACAGGATCACGAAGAGACGGAGACTAGTGGAAGAAGGCCACGTTGTAAAGAGTCGGCTCTAAGTTTAGGTGCAAACGACACACCGCGAGGGCCCTGACAAAAGTGCAACGCGTGAGAGGGGCGCTCGCAATGGATCCGTGTCGATGGTGGTCTTAGCCGGTGTAATTATTTTGCTTGGTAGTTATTGTGCGGTGTTTCAATTCACATGTCATTGTGTTGATTGACCCGCTTCATATCCGTCCGAGTATTTATTTCCACCTTGTCCGTCCGACATCTCAACTCCCCGAGCACGTCATGTTCACCACATTCTTTTTCCTTCCTCTCTTTCTCGCCCTCATTCATGTCGTCCTCGCTCAGTCCAACAATCTCACCATCGTCGACCCCTCCTTTACCCAGGTCCGTCGTCCCCTTTGCCTCATACTTGCAATCGCCGATCTTTCCTTCAGTGCCAACCCACCTTGATCTCCTGGGCTGATACCGGAAATCCTCCCTATGACCTTCTCATTGTTTCCGCCCAGGATATGTGCGGCGAAGCACTGTAAGTCTTTTGCAGAACCCTACTCTGACCCACCACTCATCCGTGATAGCGAGGATCTCGGTAATTTCACATGCAATGCTGTGGACTGGACCGTCAATCTCCCTGCTGGCACTGAGGCCGTCCTCTCTCTTGTGGACGCCGCCGGGAATGAAGCCTGGAGTGGCACAGTACGTCTTTCCCAGACCCATCTTTTCTTGTCTAATTATTCCCATGATGGACAATAGATCACAGTCGGCAACAGCAGTGACACGTCCTGCCTGAACAGCACTGTCACCTCTGCTTTGGGTTCCGATTCATCCTCTGGACCGATGTAAGCTTTCGCCGTCACTTGTTCATCCATCGCCGATTAATGATTCCCGGTAGTCTTACTGTTCCTCCTTCCGGAGGCGACGCAACTTCTCCCGCTGCTTCCCCGCTCGCGTCATCCTCGGCCTTTGCACCGGCCGGTGCTGCCAATGCTGGCCTGGGCTCGGCCTCTGGCGCACTTTCAATGCGCCCCACCGGCGCTTTCGCTCTTTTCAGCTGTGCTGTCCTTGCCGTCGTCGCATTTACATTTTGAACGATCCGCGATACCCATGCCATGATATAACATCATGGCACTAGATGGCGATACCCAATATCCCAACAAGCTCCTGTCCTGGCGATAATGAGCGCTCTTGCCTGGTCAAGATTCTTTCTCCTTTTGTCCTTCCGATCGCTTGTGTTTATCTATTATCTATCGGCTTGGATGCGCATCGGATCGGATCTACTTCCACAGGTTTGGCTGGTTGTACGAGCTTGCAACGTGTATTGGAGCATTCCTTGGGCTGGTTACTTTGGGTAGTTCAAACGTTCATGCAAGCTCGGTCTTTTGTTGTAATAGAATCTTAGAGTATTGATGTGTTTGTTTTGTTCACATAATGATACAACCCTTTGTCTCATGGATACCATGGCTGATGTGGTTCCCACAAATTTTCATGCGGACTCGTCGTTGGCTTTCCGCGGTTTGGCTACAAAGACGGCGTTGGATCAGATTCCCTTAATCTTCTCCTTCAAGATGAGCCTCAATCTCCGTTCTTTCTTATGAGGACGTGCGTATGCAGCCTCGGCCTTCCGTTACCTCACCCGTTCCGCGTTCCGTTTACGCAAACCCTGGCATCCTTGACCGCTCTGAAGATCTGGCGCAATGAGGATCAATGTCATCATGTGTGCGACCTAGGTCACCCTCAGCCCTGGCCTCCTTGAGCCGCTCCTAATATCTCTTCCGGGCGTCTCGGTATGCCATCACTGCTCAGACCCACGGGATCCCGTCCCTTGTCTTTCCCTGTGCAATGCACACGACGTCAGTGTCTCGTCCGCGGGTACAAGTAACAATGGGACTTGATTGCCCGGCATATTCCAGGTACAACGTGGCCTCGGGGGTTCTGACCCATCAAAACCTTCTCGGGGGGGACCACCCCACGAGCCTCGAATGAACGCCCTTGTCTTGATCAAAGAAAGGAGACCATGCCCCAAGTGAACGGCGTTCTCCACGTTTTCATTGCCGAGCACGCACGATCAAAGCGGGGTTCGCGCGTCGCCGCATCAGTGAGATCGAGATTCAAAACATCGAGAGACGTTGAACGCACGTTTGGAAGACTGGCATCCGCCCGGCGTTTGTGGTTTTGTCTCTCACGAGGGGGGCGTACGCTTTGATATGGGCTGTTACACAGTTACGAAACGAACGATCATGTCGACAGGTCATCACCGCCGTGGTCCTAGAAGTTTGAACGGCATGAGGACGTCCTCGAGGCCTTGTCCCCCACGAAAAAAAGTTTGTGCCAGGTCCGATCGTTCCGCTTGGTCACTGTTGACGTTGGAGTCTGTATCAACCCCACTCGTGCTATCGTGGAGTTTAGTGGGGACGGCGTCGAGCTTGAAGCTTTGAAGTCTGAAGATGCTTGCCAAAGATAGACAGGAACGCACGACTTGTCCTCGGACTTTGTTATGACATCCCGCAGGCATCCGGATCCATTGTCCCGAGTCTTCTTCGGCTTTTGTTCTCTGACCTCGCAGGTGTGTATGTACCGTCCGCATGTGTCGGAATGCAAGTGAGTGACAGTGCGGTCATACGACGTCGTTCATGTCATCCACGATTGTAGACTCCGAATCCTCAGGAAATATGCTATTGGCTCCCATCCTCTATATATATTACTCGACTATCGCCGCAACACCTTCGCCCTGGTTTTGTAGCCGCACATCCGCAATAAGCCAAAGTATCAAAGTGCTAACGACCGCCACTACACTCGAACGAGAGGCCACGCTGTGCAACATGTGCACTCCCCCAGCTCGCTTTTGAAGGTGACCCTTGTAGGGTGGTATCGCTAGTAGATGCATCCACCCATCCATCTCACTCAATGAGAACGACCCTTCTGACTCCACTGTAGGGCTACTGATCCTTCCCTCACTGAAGGCAACGGTAAACATTATGGAATCTGTCGATCAACCAGCATCGCAACGAAAATTATTATGATCGTTGCAATTATGCGGCGGGGTCATTTGCTCGGGCCGAGCATGTTTTGTAGCGACCGACTAATCAAGCCCCTGGTAGAGCAGTTCCTACTGACTCTAGCACAGGAACTCGCTGGTTGACGCGTGGCGACTAAGCATCACATTCAAGAGAGTGCATCACTCGAAGTCTCGATCATCGCCGGACCGGTTTTCGTTACATGGACTCTCGACACATGTCCCACACGACACATATCCTAATCTGTCCTATATTGCATTGCCAACTAATCTACACTGTGGGGCACCCTCAATTTGCCACAGCGCTGAACAGCTTGAAGAGCCTCGAGCGGAATTAATTTGTGGCATCACATTCTGTAAAGTTCTATATTATACTTCTGTGACCACCGAGTGGGGTGTGTCACCAGCGCCACCAACCAATCAGATCAAATATTAGTATGACGGTACTTGAAAATTTGAAGAGTCTAGACTTATACTTATGATAGGTTCGACACTCAAGTTTTTCTTCAAGTTCAAGTCCTCATTTCAGGGCAAGTGTGTCGTATACGCCCGACGATCGCCACTTTTCTACCATGTTTCACGTGGTGCACTTGAAGACGCGTCGGCTGAGTCCGCCCTCACGACATGCAAGCCCCCGGCGATGCTCCCAATCCTTGTCAGGCCGCAACATTTCCCCGTCGGTCCGATCAACCGTGCGTGTTCGTAAATTTACACATCGGGATCCGTCGACGTGCTCGAACATTCAGTGCCGCAGAGGGGGGATAACGTGTCTTATTACGACCCCACTGTCGCCTACCAATATTCGACCCGGTTTCTCGCCGACAGGTCGTTTTGCTATCTCTGGTTCTTAATTTCCCACTGCAACCCTGGGAGGTGGGCGTCGCACCACACCAAACATCTGCGGCGTGGTCTTGCTTCATGCACATGCTCACGAACCAACTAGTCCACGCGTGCATGAATACATTCAACAGATGAAGTCTAGGAACGATCTCGCCCGTCAACCCCTGGCGGACCAATCGAAAATTGAATTCTTTTGACTTTTTTTTCCACGGTTGCGTCGGCGCCGAAAGGCTTCTTAATACAAGAAAGTAAAGCACCAAACGCCCACGGAAACCTTGCCATACAACTTGCTTACCGACAGGCTTCTGCCCGCTCGGGAGCTATCGCGATTCCGGCTCAGCTACGCGGCCCGTCGGTATACTGCGCGCGGTGTTTTTGTACTTAGCGGCCGTCAATTGTTGTAAGTACGAAGCTGGCTACGAGAAAGAAGAAGGGTGAACGAAGAACCTTTTTTCTGTCACAACGACACAAGCGGTCATACCGAATCCGAGGAGCGGCTTCAATAATGATCTTGCCGCAAAGGAACTGGCAAGGTACTAGGACTCGGAGGGTAAAACGGAAAACCAAACCAATTTGTTTAAGACTTTGGCGTTTGCACGGGGGCGGCGTGGTGCCTAACATCAGAAAGGTGGAGTCGAACTAATGAATCGAGAACCCAAAACAAAAAACGTGCGAGTTGGCCGTGAGCCCTGACCCCGAGCTGGGGTACATTTCGGAACCTGCCACTTGGAACGCCACTCAAATAACCTTGACTAGGCCAACTTTTGCGCTTTCGTATCAACCTATTGCCCGGACCGGTGACGTTCGTATAGTCCAACTCTGTTAACCGAACCGCTGAATTCGTCAATTGAAAGTGCCCAAGCGTCGGGGCCGCCGTCAGGGTCATACCAATAGATACACTGTACAGATACGAAATAAAAACGTTTGCCGAGACTTCTTGCCAGTGGCACGCGCTATACCTAGGTAGTGACTACGGAGAGCGGCAAGTCTTGTTTGCACATAGATTCTGGAACGGACTACTATTGAATAGATCTCGGAGAGGATGGTTGCTGCTGACATCGCCGTTCAATGGTATCAGGTTGATCGGCGACATTCAATTCACGCTACCGACGGTATCGGAAAAGTTGGCCACCGGCGACTCGATCATCCGTCCACTACTACTACGATATTCAACGTAGTAAGGCACCATGCCCGCCGACGCAACATGGCATACCGTGTAAGCATCGTCTAGCTCGCCGACTCAGCACGAGAGACAACCGAGCCCGATCTAGGACCGTCCGTATCCCGTTCGTCAGCGATAAACATGCCACGATCGCAAAGCAGGTCATCGACGTCGATGCTGAACTCCAGAGGGATGCAGTGCGACGGATTTTGACGGTGGAAGGCCGAGAACTCGTTGCGTCAGTGCTTCTTTACGTCCTTTTGCCCGCTCGCGATCTTTGACGACGACAATCCGCATCACAGAACGTTTCAGACGGTGACGATACGTTTAGCGCGTCTAGCTGTCAACGGATTCCTGGAGAACATCGATCTCGTCGTTAAAACGATAGGGGAGTTTGGCCAAGAGGCCGACAGCCAAGTGCGCAAGTAGTTACTACGTAGTAGTACAAGATCAAAAGTTTCTTTGATTCCGAATCATTTACATCACGATTGCGTCGACAGATGCGAGTATGCTAATGCCTAAGTCGACGTAGCTTCTGACTCTACCTTCTTTTTCTTCTTGTTCTCTCGCAATGGCTTCGCCAATAGACTCTTTAGCTCCTCGTCTTCCAGCTCTTTCTCCGTCTTGACTAGTTCCGGCCGATACCAAACAGGCGGATGAGTGAGTAACAGGGGTCCAGCAGGAGGGAGGGCGATCGTGAAGTGGAACGCCGCTACAAACGTGTTTGCAGGGGTATAACTGATAGACGCACATCAAAAAGGCAATACGGTGGTTAAAATACCACGAGTACTCACACCACCTCATATGGTTTCACAAGACCATGAGATACGGCCTCTTGGAGACCAAGACGGGCCCTCTTCTCATCTTCGAGAACGCGGATATTGATCGGAAATGCGCCAGCTTTCTTTTGCATCTCGGAGAATATGGTACGCGAATTCTTGAGTTTTAATTGATACGTGACCGAACTTTCCTTCTGGTAAATGGTCGTCCTCGAATCTTCTACGCGCGCCTTTGTAAAGCATAGCGTCACCATTAAAATCTGAACGATTCCGATAATTGTGGTAGCGTACCTTTCCGTCTTCTCCGGACGAGACAAGAATATCGATGCCATACACCTCATCTTCCGCAAACGTGATCGTTTCGGTGTCCCGTCTTTGGGCCTCCGTCGGGTTTAGAATGATACGCTTCTTTCCATCGATCACATTCTGCGTCTGTATACACGAGAGCATTCCTATATTCGACGATCAGCGCATCGCGTCACTCTACAATGAATCACGAAACCTACCCTCCACTGGTTTGCAGTCCCACGCTGCGGCCGTCTTTGCGACCGCCTCCGTCACCGCCCAGTTTTTGTTCCCGACTTTGACTAATCTCAGCGCTGCTTCGGCGGCGTGCCAAGCTGCTTTGAGAACATCCGCCTGTCTGCCTTCTACGGGATTTTGCTCGCTTGCACCAACGACGATCGTCTCTGCGCTGATCGCAGCAAACCCATCGATGTGTGCGCCAATGTGGATCTTCACGACGTCGTCCTTGTTCAATACTTGGTTTGCCAAGGAATCGGAGCTACATTGCGGAGATCAAGTCATGAATCGGTTCGATCCGAGATACCTCGCGGCGGGCGAAAAAACGTACGCGAGCGGGGAGAAATGAGCGACGGCGTTGTTGACGGAGATGCACGTTGGGAAAGCGATGCCTGCAATAACCCGCTTTCTGTGAGAACGCGAGAAGAGGCGTTATCGTATGACTTGCCTTTGGAGATCTTGACACCCTTGACACCCTTGTTATACACACCCGCAGTTGCCTCTTCGAGGAGCTTGTCCCCTTCAACACAGAGATCAATGGTCTTTGCCCCTTCGACAGAGAGAGTGATAAGTTTTTTCATAACATCGTTGGCGATGTCGCCAGCCGTCTGAAAAATCCAATCGTGATGATAAGAATTCACGCGATGTGCCAAGACTTGGAAAGAAACGTACTTTGTACTTGGTAATATCGGCCTCTGATATCAATCGCGATTTTTCGGATGGTTTCGGTGCTTCAGCCATGGTTAAAGACAAGAAAAGTGCAAGGGACTAGAAGCCTAGTGTACGATCGCGCTAGCAGAGGTTGAAAACAATCCTTATTTGGTATATCATGCAGGTCAACACTGGGCGCTATGCGACCCTTTTGCTTATGATTATGTGTACAAGTTACTATACAATTTGGCTGTGGGGGTATCGTGCCCTAAAGTGTGTCTTCTAAATGCGCGCTGGTTTTATCTTGTCCCAGATAACAAACTCATAGCAAATATAATGAAAATCATCTTGCCCGTCCTCGGATGGTCGCTGCGATATCGTCGTCTTTGATGCATACGAAGGCGCGTATTCGTCTGCACCATTCGATCTTCTCTTCATACTCGGTTTCATAGTTTGGAGGTAGAGAACTGAGCCAGACGCGCCATTCTGGAGGTTTCCCAAATGGTTCGTTCCATTCCAACTGAGATCGAATGCTTCCCCTCAGAGATGTACGATCGGCCATGTCACTTAAGGCACAGTCAGCTTCCAAAGATGAACTGAATAGGACGCTACTCACTTTTCCCAGTTGATCCAGTCACGCTCAAAATAATCACGGAGTGGATTCGTTGTAGATTGTGCTTGGTCAAAGTGCTTCCGAAGGAACTTTTCTTGCGACGATCTCACGAGCGAAGGGATCGAAGGATCGTGCCCGTAAAGTCTCTCGTAAGCACACCATATCGACTCCTTGCATGCTGAAATGGTCCGAACAACCCGTGCTAAGTGCATGGAAGCCCACGATGGCACGGCCCTGTGAGAAGATTTTCGAGAGCTTGACAACGTGCTTTCGTCATCTGATCCAGGGAATGATGATGACAACGCCCGAAGCTCGAACAAAGTGTCTGGGATCTGATCCCGTAGTTCAGTACTCAGCTGTGCGCTTTCGCGACACGACGAGCTTGGCGGAAGGGGAACCTCGAATGGTGAATGAGTTCGAATGTCACGAAAATATGCACCAAGATGAAATGGCAAAATCGAGAGCAGCTTTGGCGTGAGGAAGCTGTCGCTCAACATTTCTCCCCATGCGCTTTTGAGCCTTGAATGATCTCGAGGGTCTGGAGGTGAGGCGTGTCTGAGGTCTCCACTACGAAGTGAAAGTGACGAAGAGGAGGAACCGGACAGCAGGTCGGAGCGACTGCCCTTGGAGCTTGTTCCGGCGATGGAGGGGTCTGACTTTGCAAACGGGGTATGAATGGATACAGCAGTATTTGAGCTTCGCGGTGAACTGTGTGCAGATGACAGCTCGCTTGTCGGGACCATGCCCGAATACGGCGGGGTTTGAGATGGGAAGATGAAATCCTCGTCAACAACCTTACGCTGTACGTTAGAACAAACAGTTACAGGCGTGTGAACGCTTTTTTCCCACCTCGAGAACGCCGTTTGGGCTAAGCACCCGCGAGATTTCCTGAAAGCATCCGACAAGAGACATCGATGAGTAAGTTACGAAATGCATCAACAACAGTACATATGCTTACCGCGAGTACGTTTCCCCACTATCCGTCGGGAAATAGTATAAGCGAATTAGGCAATAGCTTGATAACGCGAGACTAACCTCATCTTCCGGAATATGGAGGCCCATGCGGACCATCCTGACAAAGTCAAATTGACCGTCAAGAAAAGGAAGTCCATCAAGACTGTTAGAGTTACATCAGCAGGGACGTCGGAAACTAGCGGAATGAAAATGAACACTTACAGGTTACCAAGAACCCACTTGAGCCTGCGAGATAGGCTTTTGTTAAGTACGCTGAGTTTGGGCTGTAGGGGCAGTACATCGAAGCCGACGATCGTGCTTCCCTGGAAGGCCAGCGTGAGCCTACACATAGAGGAGGGAAGGAGATCAAACAGACCTGCCACTGTTTGGCAGCTTCAATAGCCCAAAGGCCACGACCACAACCAAGGTCGAGAATGGTTGTAGGTGGGCCGTCGAAGTTGTGGAGCGTCAGTCTACCTTTACAGCACTTTGTAATGAACATATGGTCCCAATGATCACTGGGGGAGGACCAAGTTAGCGGATCGCGCTCGGCGGGCTCAAGGGAGAGGACCGACAAGTTTACAATGTCGTTGGTGTAGACGAGGGGCGAGATAACCTCGCCCTCTGAACGCCGAGGCTTCGGCTCACGATGTGGCCGTTTGTCGGCGTCCTTGAGTTGGGGAATGACCACCATGAGTATGATGGGGCTAACAGAAGGGCATCAAAGGGACTGGGGGGGACAAGACATGAGATGGAAGTGCAGGAGGAAGGGTGATTTAAGAGGGAGGATATTACGCACAAGGGACCGGCTAAGTTGAACCGCGCAGAACTCGATCTGGATGCACGCTAGACTGGCGCTATAAAAAAAGGGCGCTGGGGTAAGCGATCGACCAGGAAATTTTACAGTAGAGACAGCATTAATGGCCGCAGATTCTCCCTGGAAAGCGATCATGCGCTTTATACATTCTGGCAGGTCCAATCTCGCAGGGTCACCAAATCCCCCGTCGCTTGTCACCGCCGGATTCATTCACACAAACTACCCGGGGTCCGCTCTCTCCACCCGGGGTCCGACACGGAGCAGATCGCCTCCATCTGTCAACTTGCTCTCAACCATGCCCCTCCCAAAGAACCTCCTCCCCGCCATCCGACGGCGCACACCCACCGCCCTCCACGCCCCCAGGGCCGCCTCCACCGTCGCCAAAGACCCCCAGCTCGCCGACTACCCCGTCCTCCCATGGCAGTCCAGCCAGACCCTCCCGCCGAGAGGCTGGTGGGACCAGCAAATGCGACGCAACTTTGGAGACCCCGTCAGTGGCTCTGCGCCATGTCCCGTCGAGCGCGGTGCTGAACTCTCGCTAGGTCCCGGAATGTGAAGAGGTGCTGTCGATGTGGGGCCCAGATACCCCGCCCGTGCCACCACGGACGGCCCTGTTCCAGTTCACCCTCGCGGCTTCCGCTTTCGTCGGCTTCGGCTTTCTCTGCAACTACGCGCTCGTGCCGGAGAGACCGACCGTGCCTCGGGAGTATCCATTCTCCGGACTCGTGAAAGAGCTAGGCGGTCTCGAAGAGAACAAGGTGCGTTGTGTACAGCATTCATTTTTTCAGAACCCGACTCATTGACATTGACACGTAGGCGAGGGAAGAATCTGAGGAGTAGGCTGTGTAGTGCGCGCGTAGCTTTGCCCATCACAGCGGTTCACTTTTTTTAGAAGTAGAAAACAGGGTTCGGCCTTTTGTCAAACATCGCTAACCTTTGTCACCCTCGCTGATGTCAGACGGTCCCTCATAAATCAATTCACTAAATCCCCAAATTATATTTAATCCATCCATCATTCCAAGAGGTCGTCGCTAGATGACGCGCGTTCCTCGGCAACACCTGCGTCCATTCTCTTTTCAGGCTCCGGTCGAGGGCGCAGCTGCACTGAAAGAGGTTGCGATGGTGTTAGACGACCTGGTAACCCCTTGTCGCCCATGCCTTCCCCTTCGCTTGATGATGCATCAGCGTCGGGGTCAACATTTTTGCGTCTCGCACTAGTCCTCCGACTCGTCTTCTCTTTGTCAGATGCCGTTGTCTTGCGGCGTTTTTTCATTCGTCCTTGTTTATTCTCGGTCGAAAAATCGCCATCTTCGGAAGCGGCTGCTGCGGCACCAGAGTTCGTATTACGACCTTGTATTTTCGCCCGCTCTTTTCGAAAATCGGACACGACCTGCTGCAGCCGCTTACTGGCGTAAGCTTGCCGTCTTCGGGGTGCATATGATCCGGCTCCGGTATCGACTTCCAAGAATGCATTCAAACTTCCCTGCTTGTTCACGGAAGTGGCCTTGTGGTCAAACAGGCTTATCAGTGACGACCTTCACGGCACCGGGAGGGCTTTACCTGGTTACGCCGGCTCATCTTCTGGATGATCGGAAGCAGTAAATCGTCCACCTTGGTCTCCTTCCAGCCCAGTTCTTCGTGCAAGAAGCTATATTTGAACACATGAGTCTCTGTCCTTAAGATAGCAAGGTCACACACTGTCGAAGCGCATCCAGGTCAGGCATGCCCCATTTGAAGGGTTCTTCGGACGAGTCCACAGTTGGATGATAGTACGCATCTCGCTGTAATTTATTATTTTAAACGTCAATGCATTAGACCGTTACAGTCAAACTCACGACGAGGCCATTAGGCCATTCCGCCGGGAGATACAGTTCCCTGAACTTCTTTTTCTGCCACATCAGTCACTCAGATCAGTATGCAGACCATCATAGGGAATTTTCAGGGGAAACCTACAAATCGCTTTCTGAACTTGGTATTATTGTCGTCTTCTCGGTCCCGTCCGCTCTGAACCTTGATCCACCAATCCTTAAATTTGTGAAGACCATCCTCTCCGGGAAACTCTTTCATAAGCTCCATCGCCACAACAGGACCGACTCCAGGCAGACCTTCCACGTAATCGCTCCCTAGGAGGTAGGCCAAGCGAACAAGCGTGTCGCGCTCGAGGCCGAGCTCTCGTGTTAGATCAGACAGCAAAAAGCATTCGACGGTCCTGGATTGATTGAACATATTCTTGTAGACTCGCGATCCTCCGAAGAGAAACACGT
>JBBPML010000029.1:38766-158756 GCA_038090275.1 Austroboletus novae-zelandiae | reverse complement strand
CCAGCAACCTTTCAGCGGTTCATGAACGACTCGTTCCGAGACATGATCGCCGAAGGTTGGCTCGTCGTCTATATGGACGACATCCTGATCTATTCACCGGATCTCAAAACACATCATGAAACCACAAGGGAAGTACTTGAAATCCTTCGACGGCATAAGTTGTTCCTGAAGGACACAAAATGCGAATTCAACACATCTTCAGTGGAGTATTTAGGTCTCGTAGTGGGGAATGGCGAAGTACGGACCGATCCATCCAAAATCGCCGCAATCACAAACTGGAAAACCCCAGGAACGGTTAAAGAAATTCAATCGTTCCTAGGATCCGCCAATTTCTATTGCCAATTTATCCGCGATTTCAGTTCTATTGTGAAACCCCTCACGTACCTCACAGGCAAAGTACCCTGGGAATGGACGGAAAAACAAGAAAATGCATTCAAAACATTGAAGAATGCGTTAACGTCCTCCCCGGTACTTGTGTTACCCACTGAAGGTGACGTGTTTACAGTCGAACCAGACACATCAGATATAGGTCTCAGAGGAGTTCTCTGGCAGACGCAACAGGGCAAAAAACACCCCATCACGTACTTTTCATGTGCCCTGTTAGCGGCTGAGCATAACTACCAGATATACGACAAAGAACTCCTCGCAATCATGGAATGCCTCAAAGAGTGGCGCCACTTCCTAGTGAACGCCTCTCAAGAGTTTTTCATTGAGACCGACCACCGTAACCTGGTCTACTTCCATCAACCCCAGGATCTGATGTGATGACAAGCATGCTGGCACGTGGAATTACAAGATTATCATTTCACGATTTGACACAAGCCGGGCAAGCATAATGTTGCTGATCCTCTGTCCAGGGGGACAGACTTTAAAAAGGGGGTAGACGACGATAATTCACAACAAATCCTCCTCGGACCTGACAGATTCAACACAGTCGGTCATGTTGTCAGCGCCAAGACATGGAACACCAACGAACTCATCGTCCAAAGCCAACTGTTTGTGGACAAGATCGCAGCAAAGGATAGAAAGGATCACGCTGCCAACTGGACCCAAATAGACGGCATCTGGCTCTGGAAAGGCCACCGATATGTACCGGATAAGGCTGAATTGTGGGAACGAATCCTTCAGGAGAACCACAACGCAATCACCGCCGGACATCTCAGTCAAGCCCGCACCAGAGACCTCATCATGCAAAAATACTGGTGGCCACAACTCCGACAAGACATGAAGAGATATGTACAGGGATGCCAGACATGTCAAAGGACCAAAACGTGCACCGAACAGACTCATGCGCCATTACACCCCAACAAAGTCCTGGATGCACCCTGGAAGGTAATCTCAGTCGATATCATCGGCACTCTCCCCGTCTCTCAAGGTTTCAATTTAATTCTAGTGATCGTTGATCGATTTACCAAAATGATCCAGGTAATACTGGTTCATAGCACAATCACGTCACAAGGAATCGCTCGGGCCTTCAGAGATCATGTCTTCAAGGATTTCGGAACCCCCACGAAGGTCATCAGCGATTGTGGAACTCAATTCGTATCGAGTTTCATGAAAGACCTCTATACACTGTTGGACATCAAGGGCAATCCGAGTACAGCGTATCATCCACAGACGGACGGTCAAATGGAACGAATTAACCGTGAAATCGAACAATATCTACGGATCTACATCAACCACCACCAGAATGACTGGAAGGATTGGCTAGCGCTCGCAGAGTTCACGCACAACAACGCCACGAGCTCGGCAACGCAGGACTCTCCTTTCGGCCTAATGTATGGTCGAAACCCCGAGATTGGAGGAACCGGCCGAAAAGCCGTACGAAACCCGTCCGCAAAGGAATTCGCTGAAGAGATGATCCGTCGTCGCAAAGAGGCCGAAATCGCATTAGAAAAAGCTGCGACGGACATGAAAAAGTACTACGATCGTACGCAAAAACCTCAACGCGAATTCCAAGCTGGCGACCTCGTATGGCTCGAAGCGACTCACATCACGACGACGCGACCAATGAAAAAACTCGACGATAAGCGATACGGACCTTTTAAGGTAGTCGCTAAAATAGGCGCGTCGTCGTACAAACTCCAACTCCCTCCTCGATGGACGATTCACCCCGTATTCCACGTCGTTCATCTAACCCCTGCTAAACCCGGTGAATTCCCTTCCCAGAAGACTCCTCCTCCGCCTCCCCCTGATCTCATCGACGGAGAACTTGAACAGGAAGTCGAATTCATCGTGGATTCCCGCGACTCGAAACGGGGCATCGAATACCTCGTACATTGGAAGGGTTTCCCGGTTGAGGAAAGAGAATGGCTATCGGACAAGCGTCTGGAGAACGCTCCTGAAGCCGTGAGTAAATTCCATCGTCTCCATCCCGCTCGTCCTCGCCCCACCAAAACAAAACGCATCTGCTACTCTATCCTCGACCTCGCCCCGACCACACAAATACAAGAAGTCACGCCCGAAACGGATTCACCCTGCTCGTGCCCCACTTGTTGTAACGTACCTCTCCCGACTCCCTCTCCTCTCTTCCTTTCTCCTGAATTTCTCGCTTTCCGTGAATTGTACAAAAACCCTACGTTCGCCGAGGTCGACGAACCTTAAAACGGGGGTAATGTTAGAAATTTCTTTATTCTTCGGTACGTTTCTATCACGTTCGAGACGTCTCGGTTTATATCGGACGAATCGGACTTATTCGGACTCTATCACATACATAAGCCTGAGAGCGCGAGACGAAACCCCAGTTTCGTCTTGTCGTTTCTCAGGTGCGTAGTCTAATACCATGTCGTCTACATTTGCTCAATGATATGTCGTTTCTCAGTCTTCTAGCTCATTCCGTTGTGTCTGAGTCTTTGGGATTTGGATATTCCGGACATGTCTTTCCATTGTCGAGGTTCAGCTTGCCGTCTTCCGTCAAGTCTGCATGGACGACAATAGGGAAACTCTCGCTAGTCTAGCGCGCACCTGTCGTGCCTTTCACAACGTTGCTCTCGATACCTTGTGGGAGGAGTTGCATGGGTTCGACTTGCTTGTCAAGTGTCTTCCTCGAAACTTATGGAAGGTGGATACTAAACCCGAATCTTATGGCGGAATGATAGTACGTCCTTTTCTATGCTCTCGCTGGTTACCTGGCCATGGATTAATAAATGGTAGACATTTCAACGACCAATGTTACGAAGGGACTGGGATATATTTTTCAAATACTCTTCCCGAATACGGCTCCTACGTCATGGCGTATTCAATCTTGATTTGAGCGACGATGCTATCATTGCCCTCACCAATCCCCCAACTTATGGCCCGCTTGTCGCACACTTGAAGGATCTCCGTTGGGCTAAGCTGAACAAAAAAGACATGTCGCTCGTGCGGCTACTGCTGCCGCCTTCCATTACATCACTCAGCCTGCCAAGTTGCGCATTGAACTCCTTCGAGCTATCCGTCTTCACTCATGTTGGTACCGTTTGTTCGTCACTGAAGCACTTCATTATTGAGTCATTTGTCGCTTCCGATGTCATATCTGACATAATCTTAAACCTGCATTCACTGGAAACACTCCACGTTCATTCGCTCAATGAAGTCGTATTTGTGCACCTCTGCCATCTCCCCTTTTTGGCCAAACTCTCGGTGCGGCTCCAATCTGATTTCAAGGCGGAGAAAATATTGTCCCATCTGGCGCCTTCTGCATTTACATCCCTCCACACACTGGAGTTGCATGCAACTACGCTTCAGACATTGTCAATCCTCCTTGAATCCATACGGTTTTCGCCGGAAGACCTATCATTTTCCGTATGCGATATGCCTACCCCGGACGCACTCCGTACATTTTTCTTCGTATTGGCCACGGCATGCGACTCCGAGAAGTTGAAACGTGTCTCGCTGAACACTTTTGGCGTGCATCAGCATCAGCATCACGAAGTCTCCATATCTACGTTCCAGCCCTTACTTGCCATCTCCAGCATAACCTCATTCAAGTTCGACGTGCCCTATGACCTCGTGCTTGACAATGAGGCAATCAAAACGTTGACAAAATGCTGGCCCAAGTTAAACATCCTCTTGCTCAACGCAAGTTCAGGCTGGGGTCCCGTGTCCCGTGTGACGGTCAAGGGCCTGATCATCCTGCTCGTGTGTTGTCCTGGGCTCACTCAACTCGTAATCGAGATCGACTTCTCCGGCGTAGACGTACCACTCAACATGACTCCGAACGTTCGCCCTGGCCGTGGAGTAACAAGCAACTGCTCCATCTTCAACTTTGTGACATCCACAATTAATCACCCAGACACGATTGCGGCGTTTTTGAGCGATATATGTCCCGAGCTGTGGGAGGTCGAATCATTATGGTATGATGATTTGGACTGGATGGAGGATCTTGAGGAAGATGTTGTAGAGAATCACCGACGAAAGTGGGCCGAGGTCAATCATTTCTTGCCTGGGTTCGCTGCGGTGAGGAAGCAATGTATGGACTGGAGGATGAGCAAGTTGAAGAGGGGGGGTGCGCCAAAGCAGGTTTGAGGCCTCCTTTGAGATAGGGTTGGGGTACGTCGTCTTGTCGATGGTTCTTATCTCGCTGCAAGTCGCTCAACTTGGCGTGCGTTTTTCTAGCGAGTACGCGAAGGCAGGAGGAAATCAGACGTATAGACGGATAATTTTTCTAATAAACTAGGATTATGTGAATGACGTTGCATGGGAAGAGTCAGTCAGATGGAGGTGATATATAACGGCTTGCTTGGTCATCCCAAATCTTTCTTTGGAACAAAAAAGATGTTCAACAGTGTCCTGTAGCACTCCATCTGAATGTCGAGAAGGGAGCCTGTTCATCACGCTATCGGCTTGGGCGTACGAAATGCGACCAGTGTTGGGGTACATTCTTAGGGACTTGCATCGACTTATCCGCCTGTTCCGCTTCTCGGCGAAAGGAAGGATAAGGTTTGCTGATCTTGGCTGTCGATCGTTGTGCCCACCTGGGACTGATATTCCAAAACAGGCAAGATGACATCGAACTGCTGGGGTTCGATTGCCCCCGGCTGTATTGGACCGACCGTCGCGCGAGGTCCCCGGTCAAAAGCTGTCCCACGTTTTGACTGTTCGACATCATGTCCACCCAGCTCGCGTTCACGCCCATCGACGAAATTCCTCGGGTCCGTCTCTGTTCTCTATCCCCTGCCAACGTCATACTCAACGACATAGATCCACGCCGAGCTGCGCAACGGCTTCAGAACTGGAAAGCTCAAGTCCATCGAGGCCCGCAAGATCCAGTTACTCCAGCTCGCGTACCTCGTCAAGGACAACTACGACCGCTTCAAAGAGACCCTTACGCAGGACCTCGGTCGACCCACCCTGGAGGCAGCCTTGTACGTGGCCTGACTGCGTAACGCTCACCAAGACCTGCTCACCCTCGGGTAGCCTCGAACTCGGTGCGACCATCAGCGACTGCAAGATCGCCTATGACCGCGTCGACAAGTGGGCGCGCACAGAGAGCGTGCCGTTCACCGTCAGCTTTGCAGCCATGCGTCCCGTTATCCGAAAGGAACCCAAGGGCGTCGTGCTTTCCATCAGCCCATTCAACTTCCCGGTCTGGTTGGCGTTCGGCCCCATGGTATGGCCTGCCTGTTCCCTGTACGTCGTATATGTGCTATTTACTATCGTACCAGATTGGTGCCATCGCGGCGGGCAACTGCTTCGTTCTCAAGCCGTCTGAACTCTCTCCCGCGACTTCCGCTCTCATTGCTGAACTCATCCCCAAATACTTGGATCCCGACGTCGCACGCGTCGTGATGGGTGGCATCCCTGAGACGACCAAGGTAATGATTTTCGCTCGAAAATGGTTAATGTAATTTACTAGCATGGTACATTGGTAGCTTTTGGAGCTTCCTTGGGATCATAGTACGTGCTTCGAAGCCAATCTCATTTTGGACATTCGGACTCACTTTTCCACGTGTTAGTCTTGTACACTGGAAATGGACGCGTAGCCAGGATCGTGTGCGCGGCTGCCGCCAAGACACTGTCCCCCGTCAGTCTCGAGGTGGGTCAATGATGTACGCGTTTTTCGGAATTATCTGTTACCTTGTTTTAGCTCGGCGGCAAGTCACCCGTCGTCATCGACCCCAAATGTGACCTGAAAACGGCCGCAAAACGGATCTTGTGGGGTAAATGCGTCAATGCGGGACAGACTTGCATTGCGCCCGACTATATTCTCGTCGAAGAAGCCGCGCAAGATACTGTTACCCGGGCACTGAAAGAGGCGTTCGTCCTAATGTGATACAATGTTCGTCGCTTTTGTTGCTGACGACGCGACAGACACGATGAGTTCTATCCGAATGGCGCGACCGGATCGTCTGACCTCAGCCATATCATCAGCAAGTCGCATTTTGATCGCCTCAAAGGTTTACTCGACAGGACGTCGGGAGCGATCGCATTTGGTGGACAGACGGACGAGTCGAGGCTGTTTATTGCGCCCACGGTGATCACGGGAGTCAAGGGCGACGACTCATTGATGAGCGAGTAGGCCGATGTTCTCTACCAAGTCACTGACAACTGACGTTGTCTACAGAGAGTTGTTTGGTCCTATCCTTCCTATAGTGCCTATGAAGAACGTAGACGAAGCCATCAAGTTCATCAACGAGAGGTATGTTTGTCTAGTTATCTGCCGACGTCGCCGTAAGCGGTCTGCAGGGACCATCCACTCGCGCTCTACGTCTTTTCACAAGATTCCAGATTTAAAGACAAGGGCAAGTAATTTTTGCTGGCTGAACAAGACCTCTGATGCGACGGATATGTTAGTTTTCGATAGTACACAGAGCGGCTCGGCTATCGCCAATGACGTACTGCTCCATGTCGGAAGTGGGTCATTCATCTGCAAACCGTCTGAAATGAAACATGCGATAAGTTGAAAGTTGTTAGTTCATGTGAATTACGTTCCGCAAGAAAGCCTTTTGATTGGTGGATCACTCAAAATCAAGTCCAAATGGGGCATATTTCGCGCTAACGGGATTCTAAACTACGCTAGTCTTTTTATATTTGTCTGCGCAGAGTTTCCGCAAACTTTTCAGTTATCTGATGTTTTCCCTGATGCTGACTTGGTATAATGTGACTGAAACGCTTTCACAGCTGACGGACTTCCGTTTGGTGGCATCGGACCGAGTGGGAGTGAGTACCTCCTTGTATGATTATCTTTGTGTGATTCAACCGAAATCTTAGGTGGCTACCACACGGGGAAGTTTGTTTACTCATTTGAGATCCTCGCTCGACTCTCCTTCGTGGTCAGTGCGACATGTGTGTCACTGTTTATCAAGCTCACGCGCTTGAATGTCAGGATTGACAATATTCTGAGTAAAAGATTCCCTCCTTACACTGTTAGCTTCCGTTTGTCTCGTTAATGGGACGTGTCGTTGGCTGATTTATACCAACTAGCCGCAAAATGAGTCCTCCCTGAGGAAAATGGTTACCAGGCGGCTCCCACCGCGCCCTCTGCCTGGATCGAATAAGGTACGTCTTTCTTTCGTAAATGGTACATATGTAGATGGAGGCTTAGTCAATCAAGTTGGATTTCGGCAAGTTACAGGCGAATAACAGTAGGGCAGGCAAGTGGGTCTCAGTGGTTGTCCTCTTGGTGATGTTGTTTGCGTGGAGACAGGGTGAAAATCAGGGACTGTTGCAATGGGCGAAAAAGTTGGTGAGCGCCTAGGTTGCTGATGACATTGCTTCAGGTTGATATGCGTATGTATTCCACTTCTTGGATGTGGGTGTGTGCTCTGTGATATACTGTAGATATAGGGTATGATTCATTCTGGAAATCTATGTTATCAGCTGTCTGTGTTGCTTCATC
The DNA here is from genome assembly GCA_038090275.1 of Austroboletus novae-zelandiae. Taxonomy (NCBI): domain Eukaryota; kingdom Fungi; phylum Basidiomycota; class Agaricomycetes; order Boletales; family Boletaceae; genus Austroboletus; species Austroboletus novae-zelandiae. Next base: position 150,937 of record JBBPML010000029.1, on the reverse strand, counting down.
AAATGCCCTTGGGCATGGTGGAAGGCAGGATCTCTCCGGACCCGCTTCTGGAGGTGAAACAGAAATGTTCCTTCGGCTAACTTATCTCATGTCCCGTACACGCGAGTTCCTTGGTGATGACAATAAGTATCTCGTGACCTACGCGCCTCAAAACAGACGACCATCTCGATGATGTTACAGCTGTTTTCTGTCGAGCCTCGTCCCGGGAAGGGACCCCAGGTGCGCCTCAGTATCCCATAGTGACTGTCCGCTATGCTGATGATCGGACTCGAGCAGTATGCGAACAAAGGCGGTTCAAGGAAGCGCAGGCGGATGCGAGTTATGTCAGATATGGCGGATGGTGAAACAGGGACAATAACATATGCACGTAAGATACATGCCCCATGCTATTTACAAGTACGTTTTGAACTCACCTCCAGTCGCTGTTGGGAATTAAGCAGTGCATGTCGAGCGCATATCACCCACAGTCTGACGGATCGACTAAGAGCGTGAATCGCATGATTGGGCAAATGCTGAGATCTTGCATTGGGTCCAACCAACGGGATTGGGTAGCAAAATTACCGTCCGTTGAATTTGCAATTAACATGGCAAGATCTGAAAGTATGGGATACTCACCATTCTTCCTGGATGCCGGACGGCTGGAACCATCCATCGGCCGACGAGTACTTATCCGAGCGTAAAGCTTTGCGCAACAGATGAAACTCGCTGTCATCGCTGCGCATGATGCCATCCTGGAAACTAGAGTGAAACAGACTGGATTCATCAACCGTAAACGGCACGACGTACCATTCAAGTTAAACGACTTGCTGTACCTGTCAGCCAGGAACTTGACCCTGCCCAAGGGAACAGTCAGAAAATTGGCTCTAAGATTCATTGGACCTTACCGGGTGACACGGGAGCTTGGCAATGGTTCATTTGAGCTTGATTTGCCATCGCAACTAAAACAAAGAGGCATTCATCTAGTGTTTCATGCGTCATTGCTGCGGATATACGTACCGAATGATGATTGCTTGTTCCTAGGGCGGGGAGAGAATTAGGTCGCTGACTTTGGAGAGAATGGACCATGGAGAAAATCGTGTCACGTCAGGGAAGTGGTACTCACGCGATGTTTGAGATTAAATGGCCGACAGGTGAAACCACGTGGATGCCCATTCTATCAGATTAAGGGAGCTCCAAACCTGACAGAATACTTAGCGCTTCTAAACGTCAATGAAATTGATGAGTTACCAAGCGGCCGACGAGAACCACCTGACGAGGATCCGCGAGCTTCAGCTGAACGCTATCGGACCTTTCAGACACCGAAAATAGTACGCGCCCAGTCATGGCACCCTACCGGCGCCGTGATGGCTCTCCCACTCGTTCTTGTTCTCGTGGCCCTCGCCGAACCCCAATAAACTTTGGACTACGAAGAAATGACATCGTCTTCCGGGTCCCCGAGACTGGAGAAGAGCTGCAGGTGCCGAGACCATTCCTCAGCAATTACATCGAACATACTGTAGCGGACGTTTGAGGCTCACCGGTAGCGCCCGATCCGCAGGAGTGGGACATATTTAGACCCCAGTTTGCGTTGGTGGACGAAGAAGGAAATTTCTTACCTGATCGAGCTCCAAACCCAGACCCTTGGGGCTGAGCGATCCGTGATCCGCGATCCGAGAACGCTGTAGGCTCGCAAGCCCGTTTACTCGTCCGTCTGGCACCCCTCTCCGAGGATTAGGGTCGGACTGCGGGCCATTGGGGATGCCGCATACAGTACGAGCACGGAACGGGTGAGGGCTGCTACCGCTACCCGGCCATCGCCCTTCCAACTGGCCTAAGTCTTACGCCCTATCGAGGGAGTTGGCTAAAAGGCACGACCCCGCCGGATAGACTGGATGGAGTATATACGGGTGGGGAGAGGGCGGGTAGTGCGGGACTTTTTCGCTACGATGCGGTACCCACGTTGACATCATCTCAACGTGGGGTCCGTCCTTCACCATCCGCCAAGGGATTCGACTGACCGACACAGATCCGCCTTTAAGCTTCAATAATCCAATACATAAGGTTCAAAGCCCAGGCGCCTAGGATAAACGGAGCTGTGGCACTGTCGTTCAACTCATCAGTGACAAACACAAATGTTCCCAGCGGTTGCACAATTGCTGCCCTCCATAGCTGCCTCGGTAATAGCCTTTTCACTTTGGATATGCCTTCAACTCCTCTGGAACAGATCTCCCCTGCGTCACCTGAAAGGACCGAAAGGAGCAAGCCTTTTTCTTGGGAATTTGAACGATGTTGTCGCCTACGTGAGTGTCCTTTCCCTTCCCTCCTCGTGATGATTGGCAATTGATGTTTTCCAAGAATGGTGAGCTGCTTGACAGTTGGGTCAAGGATTATGGGCCAACATTGAGAATCAAGGGGTTCTTGAGTGTTTGTTGCCATGATAGATGGTAAACCACGTCGTTGACCAACCGTGCTTGATTTTACTAGAAAGACCAATTGTTCACCCTGGATACACGTGCCGTCAACCATATTCTCACCCACAGCAATGATTTCCAAAAGCCCACTACAACCAGACGCACCCTAGGCGAAATTTTCGGAGAAGGTGAGCCAATCAACTCTGTCTCGTCTTGATCGATGTTCAACGTTCAACCATCACGGAAGGACTTCTCGTCGCGGAAGGTGCTCAACATCGTCAACAGGTTTGTTTCAACGTTTCGATAGATATGGCAAACACTGAGTCTATCGTGAACAGAGACGTGTAATGGTACGTGAAACCACTGAGAGGGCACAACCAGTTTGAGTCAGAGGCTCTTTAGAACCCTGCGTTTGGACCAGCACAAGTTCGAGCGCTTACAGACATATTTCTTGCAAAAGCTTTTCATGTGCGGGTTATCTTTTTTTTCTCTTCGCTGAAAACTACTAACTACGGCTGTAGCTTCGTGACTTGTGGTCTTCAGAAATCACCAAGAGCCATAATGGAACACGTATTGACATTTTTCCCTGGTTAACCAGAGCTACGCTCGACATCATCGGCCTCGCTGGTACGCGCGTTTTGCTAATAAATGAATAACGCTGAGATCAAGTACGTATATAGGGTTCAACTACAGCTTTAACTCGCTTGATTCCAGCGGGCACCAAAACGAACTTGGCAAAGCATTTTCGACCATGTTTGAAGCGAGTCAGAACCTCACCATAGTCGACATTGTTTTGCGCTCTTTGGTCCCAGTCCTACGTTACCTTGTGTGTCAATTCCATTCTGTTTCTGACTGAATTTGTCGTTCTTACGCTGTTTTGCAGCCGAGCGCGGAAATCCGCAAACTACGGATTGCCCACCGCACTATGACGCAAATCGGCAATCGACTGCTGGCAAATGCGAAAGAGACTGCTCTTGCAGGTGAAGTAGGCAAGGGAGAAAATAAGAAGAATAACCTACGCGGCAGGGATTTGTTATCATTGTTGGTCAAGGCAAATATGGCCACCGATGTTCCAGAGAGTCAGAGGCTGTCTGATAAGGATGTTATAGCACGTGCGTGACTTGTGTCGAACGATGCATGGTCTACTAACGCTGCACTCGACAGAGGTGCCTACATTTTTTGTTGCAGGCCATGAAACTACCAGGTAAGATCTACAACTACTATAATTTAATATTCAACGCAAAAAAACTTGTTTTAGTATTGCGATTACCTGGGCATTGTATGCCCTAACTCAAAAACCCTATGCGCAGGTGAAACTTCGGGATGAGCTTCTTTCCGTTGATACAGACTCGCCATCGATGGACGAGCTCATGGCGCTTCCCTACCTGGATATGGTCGTTAGGGAGACCCTCCGTTTGTATGCACCTGTTCCGTTCAGCAGACGGATTGCGATGAAGGATGATATTTTGCCTGTCGAGAATCCGTACGTGGACAAGTACGGCAAAGTTCGCAACACCATCGCGTACGTTGCATGCTTCTTGCACACGGATGATTACTTATAGTAACCGATTGTTAGGATTGCCAAGGGTGACGAAGTCATCATACCAATTTTGGCGATAAACCGGTCCCCAGAGCTATGGGGACCTGACGCTCACGAATTCAAGTGTGTTTGAAAACCCATTTACATGTTTCGCCTGATTGATGATGGGCACATCACAGACCAGAACGGTGGAATGGCTTGCCTGAGGTCGTCTCTCGTATTCCGGGTGTCTGGGGTCACCTGCTGACATTTATCGGTGGACCAAGAGCGTGTATAGGATATCGGTTTGCACTTGTCGAGTGAGTCGACGTGATCTCTTCTCTTACGTTCCATGTCAAGTATTGATCAAATCGTTTTCCCAAGGCTCAAGGTGATCTTGTTTACTCTAGTCCGTGCGTTCGAGTTCGAGCTTGCAGTGCCTGCCAGCGAAGTCTGCGGTAGGACGGCCGTGATGCAACGACCCGTGTTGCGAAGCGATCCTACGCACCAACCTCAACTGCCGATGCTGATCAAGGCATTTGATAGAGCATGAGTGTTGATGCATGTTGATGTGAAGGAAATTTATGTGTCAAGATTATAGCATGTGTGATACTCCGCCAGCGATGTTTGAGTGTATTCGTAGTACATGTTTCTTCTTTTTTTTTTGGACAAGTGATTTTATTATGTAGCAAATGTCAAGCTAGCTCTACATAATACACTGAGGCGGTTGTCCGGAGACTGGCCGGTCCGAGGGAAAATGCTTTTACGCACACCCCGCCGTAGCGGGGGGTGTGGGACTCAGGTGCCTATCCGGTTCCCCGGTATCAGGGGTCCGTGGTAGGTCAATACTCAAGTGATTTGTGAGTTACCCAGTTAGTTGGGAGGTTTCCTGCGTTTTGAATTATTGGGGACCACGTGTGTTCGACTTTGGAGGGGGTGATTTTGGGATGTTTTGTGGTTGTGAGCCTGCGGTCTATAGTTAGGCGGTCATTGTCATGAACCTATCCCAGATATGGATAGGGACGTATAAGCCTGATGTCAACCATCCCTTTGTGTTTTATATAAAAATTCAATTTATACACTCCATGTAAGCGACATATGTGACAGCGATGTAGCAGATATCGCCAAGGGAAAAATAGCACGTTATGTGTAGCTTATAAAGTTCAAACGGTGGTGTAGGTCCCATGATGCACACTTGGAAAACTCGATTTTGCGTGCATGTCTACTACAAAAAGTGCTCGCATATCTACAAAAATTGCGCGGTGCCAGTTGGCATTATTGGTGCAGTCCGACACTCATAACTTACACCTTCTCCCCTTTCCCCTCCTTTTTTAATGTCCATTCCACGTCGAGTTGATTCGTCAGCTGAATCTCTTTCATAAAAAGAGACGCGGCGAATCCTACAGCGCTAACACAAGCCATGACGCGCCACAGCACCTGTAGGCTACTTGCAAATGCTGCTTCGACCTCGATCCGTAACGCAGGAGAGAACGAAGGGATTGACGGGATGAGCGCATACACAATTTCAGTCCCTTGCGGAATAGTTTTGATAAATGATGCAGGAATCTTTTTCGAAAGCCCATTCTGGAGCACCGTGCTCCCGATGGTGACACCCCATACCTATTTGCGCATGACCTTATCTCAGGACCTGGTCGCGCATTTAAATAAATCGAGATACTCACGTTGCCAAACCAACGAAGAAACCACATGAAGGATATTGCAGGTGCATTCTGTGTGACAGGTAGAGGTGCTTGAATGGCAAACATGGGCGTCGATTGCATGCAACTGGTCAAGTCACGGTAGTTAAATAGGAGTTGCAGTCAATGTGCCCGTCAGTACGCACCCCATGCCAACGCCCATAAGTGCAACGAGCCCTACGACTTTTTCGATCGACGTTGTCGCTTCGATCGTGCTCATTAAAGCAAAGGCCACGATAGTGATGGCCCAACCTATCCACAACACCAGTCGATATCTGAGAGTTATCCTGACTAGCAACCCGGTGATGACGGCTAGGACCCCAGTCGACGTGAATGCGAGCGCGTCTATGCCTGATTGGACCGGAGAAGCGCCTTTGCAGGCCTGAAAATAGACCGGGACAAAATCTGCAATGGGCAAGTGTTAATGTATGTCAAGATACGACGCAAATTCTTCAAGTAACTCACACACGGCTCCCAGAAACGCAACCTGGGATGTAAATGTCTGCGCGTACCTGACACATCATGAGTTCCCGTGAAAGAGAGTAATTAATGACAATAAGCTTGCTTACCCACTGAGACTCGTCCTATTTTTAATCAACACGAACGGCACCTGATACAAGCAGAGTGAGACACGATTCGAGCAAATAAAAATGAACATACGAGCGGGAACTTGGGATATTTCACTTCATACACGAAGAACGCCGCCAGACCGAAAGTACCTAGGATCAATGGTACAAGCACTTTGACCGACGTCCATGGGGCAGTAATACCACCCCAAGTCATCCCTATCATGCAGGCAGCTGTGCCCGATATAACAAGCAAAGTACCTCTGTCAGACAAGCTGTGTAAATGTGATGTAAATAGATAATCGGTTATATCTTACATCCAGTCTATTCGACCGAGCTTCTCTCGAACAGTTCCCGGTGGGGTAGGAAGATCCAGAAACAATAACACCACCAAAGACGCGACGGCTGAGATCGGAAGATTGAGATCTGCAATTCGTGTGAGTAACTCGAATATCCCTAGCATAGCTATTGCCTTTGCCACTGACAGAAAATCCACCGCCAATGACCAGCAGCCGCCATTGCACCACCAACGATGGGGCCAGTTGATCCAGCAAAGCACCAGACACTAAACAACGTCAGCTCGGCCTGCTGCATTTGATGCGAGATTGCGTTCTTACAGTGCAAATAAACCAGTAAAAGCACCACGTTCCTGCAAGTTGACAAGATCTGCAAGGATGACCGCTGTAACAGACTGGATACCGCCTCCACCCAAACCTTGTATTACCCGACCCGCGATAAGCATATTCATGGAGATCGCACCGCCGCAAATGCCGCTACCAAGGGCAAAGAGAGCGACAGTCGACAAAAGCATTGGTCGCCGACCGAAAGCCTGAGATAGGCCACCGCTCAACGGCAAAAGAGCAGCGGCGGAGAGCGCATATGCTGAGCCGACCCAGGTGAAAGAGTCTGCGTGCAAACTATGAGCGATGGCAGGTAGTGCTGTAGGAACGCAGGAGAACTCGAGGGCAGTGAGGAAAAGGCAGGTGCAAATGGAAACGATGATGAGCCAAAATTTGACACCTTTCCTGCCAGATGGTGCCACCACTGTTTGAGGACTTTCTGGGGGCGTGACGGAATAATCGCTTGGGGGCATGGCAGGAAGGTTCGTGGGGAGGGAGGCTTGTGCTGAAGGGCAGACATGCTGCAGGGTTTAAGGATTCAGAAATGACCGTGTGCCGAGATATGCCAATTGAATAATATCTGGTTCGTTCACAAGACCTGTAAGTACTTAGTGACCCACCGTACGTCTCCCGCCCAATACTTACGGGATCGAGATTAATTGGACAAGCTGGCACTAACCCTAAACAACGACTTGAATGTAAAGCTCGAATTGAATCGAAAAGGCTGCAGAAGCCTGCACAGCCAGTGTTCTGCCGCTCATGGAATGTTCGTCGGAGTCAGGGAACGTTTACCGGTGAACGTTCCCATGCACACAAATGAACTGAACTCTTGCAGTGCCGGGGGTCACAACGGGGGTTATATGATCAATTCGGATTGGCTGGTCGGTATGACTCAGCGTACGGCAAAGTGTAGTAGTACATCGTGAAAACAGGCTTCGAAACGTCTAAAAGTAAAGAAATCGGAGACATCGTCCACTTGGAGGAGATCTGGGTCATCGACACCCTCTGCATCTAAATCAAGAAGCTGGTATAGTTCAAGTTTGGCATCCAAATCTCGAACGGCTGTTTGATAGAGAGACCCAAGCCATTCATCAGCGCACGAGTAGTCGAGAAGAGCTTTGATGGATATGTGGCTGAACTCGGACGAAGGAGCTGAGCTCGTTTCGGCTGCCGAATACTCTTCCTCCGCATCTACCGCCCGAACCAGCTCTGCTGTGACCGCGTGAATTCCGTGCGTCACATTGACGAATGTCGAGCAATCGTGGTGATATGCATCCCCAGTATACGAACTTCTAATATTGCCGGATGTCACTCCGCCGATTTCGCTGTCCGCCACCTGTGCATCACTAGGGTTGCCAGTGGTACATATTTTCTTCAGCATACTGTCATTTGAGGCGCTTTTTCATTACGTGCTCTTCGTGCACATACAGCAAGCAATGTGGGATTTTGTGTTGATAGTCGATTGTGCCATTTTGTGAGGATTCCACCGAACACGCTGATTCAATAGGTATTCACATGATGCTGAGTTTGGACAAATGGATAGCAGACGTAAGTGTCCTTGGCCTACTAACCAACATCTGCAAACCGTCTGAAATGAATCAAGCGATAAGTTGAAAGTTGTCAGTTTATATGCATTACGTTTCACAGAAAAGCCTTTTGATTGGTGGATCCCTCTCGCGAGATCAGAATCGTGTCTGAATGGGGCAGGCTTCAGGCTAACCCAAAAACAAAAGGATCCCAAGACGCGTTTTCAGTTGCCGATGTAGTAACTCTGCCGTCAAATGGTACCATGAATTTGAGAGCGGCTCACCTGATTTGATGTAAGCACATTTGAGTGGGCTGTGAAAAAATAAATGCACAAGCCTGCCGTCATAAGTATCGGGTATGAGTCACCGTACGTCTCCCGCCCAATACCTATGGGACCGAGACCAATTGGACAAACTGGCACCAACCCTAAACGACGTTTTGAATCGTAAACAACGATGACGACGCATCACACTCGCGTGCGCCCTCAACCGTGCCACGACGATCACACCAGCCCCACGAGAACGCAAAGGCGCGCCCAGCACCACAGGCTGACGATGATGCTGAGGTGTGACGAGGACACCGCCCAGATGGCAACCATAACGTGTGGCGACGTGACGACAACACCAACCGGGAGGCGCGGTTGGACGTTATCAACAACGAATGTGCATGCAAGCATCGGAACATAAACACGGACGACACGTCTGTGTGCGTGTTCGTGCTTGTGTTCACACGTCCATCATACCTGTGTCATTCTCTAACTACGACGATGAGATGTACCAAAGCCGACCCCAATGTGCACTACAACTTGACGACGACGACGACGACAATAATTCAGACGACAGCTTGGGTGCACAAACCCGTGCTATTACATAGGGTAGAGCACGGGTTAACCCGTGCGCAAAATATGGCACACCGTACCCATACCTGTAGACACCGCAACTCGTACGGTAAGGGTACGGTATAACCCGTGCAGACCCGTGGTATGGGCACTTACCTGTGGTGTGGAAAAATCCTGCAGGTTGTTGATACACTGCGGCGGTCGATACTATTTGATAGCAACATGGGGAATAATGTAAGTGCTAAAATCTACGCAGCTACATTACTAGAGTCGGTCTCAGCTAATTTTCGCCTTTTCGATTGTTTAACTATCGACACTAGGTCATCAAGGACAATCAAATCCGCCCTCAGCCATGAACCAAGGCAGAGGAAAGCTCGAGTTGATGATGGAGACAGCCGGTTCCGAGTAAAGTGGAGGAGTTGTCTACCTTGTGAAAAGACTCGTTCAACAGTGGTTGATGTCGCTATAGAATACAAAAGTCAATCTATCCAAATCTGAGCCGGCAATATGCAAACAAGACCCGCACAGTATGAAACCTACCCAAGTGGGTTTCATCGTACTAAGTGGTGGGACAGTCGTGGCCCGGGAGTCTTAGCCTCCTCTCCGTCGCTGGTCCGGATTTCGTTAAGGTCGACGACGTCACCAAGTGTCCTCGGTTTGTCCTTCTTTAGCCGAGGAAGGGTAAGTTTAATACCTGTCTGAGCTGCAGCCTCAACGGCGGCTGTGGCAGACTGCAGAGGGTTAGAGGTAGAGCTTTACTTCATAGACGTCACATCGTTGGCTGCCATGACAGCTAACAAGTTTGTAGGATGGTGGCAAGTGACATTTTCATGCATTCAAGTTGTTTCTTACATATACTCGTGAGCTGCCAAGTTTCAATGAAAACTTTTGAGTTTCGGGTCAAAGAATGAGATCCGGGGAATGGAACATCTTTTTCACTGTTTCAAACCCAGAAATGAGCCATCCGTGCATTTATTGTGACATAGAATGGAGCACAACACATGGCAGCATTGCGTATTTGTGTGGGATACTGACAAGAGTGGACATAACGGCTTAGTATGTCGAGTCGCCAGGACCCGCAGCCAAGTCCGGGCAGAACCCGTGAAACACTGTAACACCGTGGTAAGGGTACGGTATATGCACGGGTTGACCTTCCTTCAACCCGTACCCGTACCCGTCGTACCCGTACACCCGCAACCCGCGGTAGGAAGCGTACCCGTGCTCTACCCTAATTACCTACAGATAGCCCTTCATGCATCTCTGCACTGGTTGCGGCAAAACGTTTCAAACTCAACGGTCTCCAAGTGCTCATCACCCACAGTACAAGGCAAACAAATCATTTTCTGAAGACCTTCACTCCTGGCATCGTCGATGCCAAACGTATAAGGATAGCAAGAAACGCAAGCACAGATAAGTTCTATTTTAGTACACCTAACTCGCTGCTAACTCGAACCCCATAGCTTTGTCGATAGATAAACGTTCATTTGTTTGCATTGTGGCAGAATTGGCCACAAGATCACAAAAGATTGGGATGACGCATTGCAGGTGCTGGAAGGATGTAAGACGACGACGACGAGCCAAACGAGAACATCTGTAGGGACGAGATGGGCAATATGTTGGATGAGGAGCTCGAGGATGGGGGGGATGGTGGGGACGGACTTGAAGAAGACGGCTTTTGGACCCAGGATGACGCGAACGGGATCGACGACGGTGTCGATATTGTGGTTGCAGACGATGGGGAGGAGCTAGATGAGAACATTCGGGATGCTAAAGGATGTGATGTGTTGTGGGTCTTGCGGAGATTCACACCACACGTCATGTATGAGATGAGAATGCATGCTATTGTCAGAATCGTGCTACTGAACAATGTTTATCGCATAATCTCTGATGCTTCCGTTCGCGCAGACGAGCAGTTGCGTCACCAATGACCCGTCTGATCTGCGTGACAGTCTTCTGTCACGTGGTGGCAAACACTGCCGGACACGTCACATAATGACCTTTTCTGTGATCCGGGGGGGAATCTGGATAAAACCCTCCCCCACTTCGTGGAAGTCGGGGAATCCAGTCTTGGCTTCTGGCGGCTCAATTAACCGAGTGCCGGTTACAGCCTAAAACCGGCTGCGAGCCGAAACTGCGGCAACACGATACCGACCTACCATCTACCGAAACACACTCGATAGTGCACAAACTATCGTTCTCGCCATGCGAAAGATCAATCAAGTTGACTGCGTTCACCCAAGTAACCATGTAAGCTTTTCTCATTTTCGCCCAATACCTCCCTTGTCGAATCACACCGTCACTCGTTCTCACTCTCACCTCGTAGTTTCTTCACTGATGTATTGCGCATATGATCACCTAATTATCTACCGACAGAGAATGATGTATTACGAGCCTGCCTAAATACAACGGACATCACGGAAACAAGATTCACGATGGGCCAGTTTCAGTGTGTCTTTTCTCCTTTTCACCCAGTGCCTCCCTTCAAGTTGGTCCGAAATGCAGATCTCATCTTCAACTACCGGATCAAACAGTCGCCCTCCTCTGTCTTTCCCCCTGAAATTGTCGAAGCCGCGGCCGTCCACCGATTATGGAAAGGCCCCATGATCCCGAAGCTCACGGGGTCACAGCGGCTGGCTTTAGCGCTACCCTAGTGAGTGCCACAGTCGAATCATTTTCTCGCTCGTTCTCACTCTCACCCCGTAGTTTCTTCGTTGAGGTACCGCACATAGGCTCACCTAATTATCTGCCGACAGAGAACGACGTAAGTACTACTACTAGACGGCGGGGATTCAGACTCTCGGGTGAGTTGCCACTAACGGACGAATGTGCATAGTGGTCCAATCGCTCTCCCCCGTTTCGCGCCGATCCCGAACGCCCCTGCGACGATTCGTCGTCGCTCGATATCCCCCGCTACTCGATTCGGCCGTCGAGGTCGCGCGCGGTGGCGGTGTATTTCGAGATTCCCCGAGAGAGAACCCGGTATACGTGTTTACAGCACCGCCACGGTAAATTCCTTGGGCTATGGATACATAATTTCTCATATTACACCCGATCCGAACACAGTTCTCACTGGGCTGAACAGCGGACTCTTAACTGGGGTACAGCAAAACCATTACGCCAGCCCGCCTTTAGGTCTAGTGGGTCATAGTGTGCTCGGCAAACGCATTTGAGCCTGGCTATTTAAATGAGTCACTCAAATTCAACTTTGACACCCACTCTCTGTCACTCATACTTTTTCGGTCGTGTCTGAGGTGTCAGTGATAAACACTAATGTTCCCAGCGGTTGCACAATTGCTGCCCTCCATACTAGCTGCCTCGGTAATAGCCTTTTCACTTTGGATATGCCTTCAACTCCTCTGGAACAGATCTCCCCTGCGTCACCTGAGAGGACCGAAAGGAGCAAGCCTTTTTCTTGGGAATTTGAACGAGGTTGTCGCCTACGTGAGCGTCCCTTCCCTTCCCTTCCCTCCTCGTGTTGATTGGCAATTGATGTTTTCCAAGAATGGTGAGCTGCTTGAAAGTTGGGTCAAGGATTATGGGTCAACATTGAGAATCAAGGGGTTCTTGAATGTTTGTTGCCATGATAGATGGTAAACCACGTCGTTGACCAACCGTGCTTGATTTTAGAAAGACCAATTGTTCACCTTGGATACACGTGCTGTCAACCATATTCTCACCCACAGCAATGATTTCCAAAAGACCACTGCAACCAGACGCATCCTAGGTGAAATTTTTGGAGAAGGTGAGCCAATCAACCCCGTCCCGTCTTGATTGATGTTCAACCGCCACGGAAGGGCTTTTCGTCGCGGAAGGTGCTCAACATCGTCAACAGGTTTGTTTCAGCGTTTCGATAGATATGGCAAACACTGAGTCTATCGTGAACAGAGACGTGTAATGGTACGTGAAACCACTGAGAGGGCACAACCAGTTTGAGTCAGAGGCTCTTTAGAACCCTGCGTTTGGACCAGCACAAGTTCGAGCGCTTACAGACATATTTCTTGCAAAAGCTTTTCATGTGCGGGTTATCTTTTTTTTTCTCTTCGCTGAAAACTACTAACTACGGCTGTAGCTTCGTGACTTGTGGTCTTCAGAAATCACCAAGAGCCATAATGAAACACGTATTGACATTTTCCCCTGGTTGACCAGAGCTACGCTCGACATCATCGGCCTCGCTGGTACGTGCGTTTTGCCAATAAACGAATAACGCTGAGGTCAAGTACATATATAGGGTTCAACTACAGCTTTAACTCGCTTGATTCCAGCGGGCACCAAAATGAACTTGGCAAAGCATTTTCGACCATGTTTGAAGCGAGTCAGAACCTCACCATAGTCGACATTGTTTTGCGCTCTTTGGTCCCAGTCCTACGTTACCTTGTGTGTCAATTCCATTCTGTTTCTGACTGAATTTGCCCTTACGCTATTTTACAGCCGAGCGCGGAAATCCGCAAACTACGGACTGCCCACCGCACCATGATGCAAATCGGCAATCGACTGCTAGCAAATGCGAAAGAGACTGCTCTTGCAGGTGAAGTAGGCAAGGGAGAAAATGAGACGAATAACCTACGCGGCAGGGATTTGTTATCATTGTTGGTCAAGGCAAATATTGCCGATGTTCCAGAGAGTCAGAAGCTGTCTGATAATGATGTTATAACACGTGCGTGACTTGTGTCGAACGATGCGTGGCCCACTAACGCTGCACTCGACAGAGGTGCCTACGTTTCTTGTTGCAGGCCATGAAACTGCTACGTAAGACCTACAACTACTACAATTTAATATTCAACATAAAAAAACTTATTTTAGTATTGCGATTACATGGGCATTGTATGCCCTAACTCAAACACCCTATGTGCAGACGAAACTTCGGGATGAGCTTCTTTCCGTTGATACAGACTCGCCATCGATGGACGAGCTCATGGCGCTTCCCTACCTGGATATGGTCGTTAGGGAGACCCTCCGTTTGTATGCACCTGTTCCGTTCAGCAAACGGATTGCGATGAAGGATGATGTTTTACCTGTCGAGAATCCGTACGTGGACAAGTACGGCAAAGTTCGCAACACCATCACGTACGTTGCATGCTTCTTGTACACGGATGATTACTTATAGTAACCGGTTGTTAGGATTGCCAAGGGTGACGAAGTCATCATACCAATTTTGGCGATAAACCGGTCTCAAGAGCTATGGGGACCTGACGCTTACGAATTCAAGTATGTTTAAAACCCTATATGCATGTTTCGCCTGATTGATGACGGGTACATCGCAGACCAGAACGGTGGAATAACTTGCCTGAGGTCGTCTCTCGTGTTCCGGGTGTCTGGGGTCACCTGCTGACATTTATCGGTGGACCAAGAGCGTGTATAGGATATCGGTTTGCGCTTGTCGAGTGAGTCGACGTGATCTCTTCTCTCACGTTCCATGTTAAGTGTTGATCAAATCGTTTTCCCAAGGCTCAAGGTGATCTTGTTTACTCTAGTCCGTGCGTTCGAGTTCGAGCTTGCAGTGCCTGCCAGCGAAGTCTGCGGTAGGACGGCCGTGATGCAACGACCCGTGTTGCGAAGCGATCCTACGCACCAACCTCAACTGCCGATGCTGATCAAGGCATTTGATAGAGCATGAGTGTTGATGCGTGTTGATGTGAAGGAGAATTATTTGTCAGGATCATGGCATGTATGATTCTCCGCCGGCGATGTTTGAGTGTATTCTACATGTAGGTATCGATATAGAACAAACTACCAGCGACGATACTTCGTGACATCTGCGACAGTGCACAATCAGGCATGCACGGCACAAGTCACTGATGTGACGCTGGCTGTGTCTTACTCGTTGATTGAGGAAGACGGAGAAAGAGGTAAGCTGAGAATTGGGACTCTGGATTAGTAGGTCGAGATAAAGTAGGTGACGAAAACACGTCGTAGTCAATAATTACAGATACGATTAACCAGTTCCAATGCAACGTGCCGTCGCAGCAATGCGAAAATTCATCGGTAGGACCGTGTGCCTGTCGGTCAATCAGCAACATAACCAACATGCGTCGACTTGCTCACTCATAATACTTTTGTATGCCATAACCATCCATAACCAAGATGTCTCCCTGAAAACGCAGCGTGAGCGATATTTATTTATGACACGTGTCGTTGTTAACACCTACATGGCGGAGAATCAGGCTCAATGCGTAAGGGCTGTTGCTCTTCGGATCTCCCATGTTTGCAAGCGGACGGAAGTGCATCAATGCAGGAGATCCCAAAGAAAGGGACGCAACGACGGGTCCTAACCCCTTCTCGCTGTCACTATGGAACTGGCCGCAGCTCAGAGGGGAACTGAATTCACGGGGAGAACACGGTGACGACACTCACAGACATCTTCTGTCGTTCCATGTAGGCCGCAGTAAGAATCTCATTGAATGGAATATCAATACCCAGCGCAAGTTTCGATCTCTCCTTGATCAATGCCAATGCTTGTTGGACACACTTGGGCGTCTTGTCGAAAGAGATTGTGTTTCCTGACCCTCCAACGTACTGAAACAGATATCAGCAAACTAGATAGGTGCAATCCAACTACACCTGCCTTGTACGGCTCACCAGCTGACACAACAAAAACGTCACTGATTAATAACCCTACACTAAAAAAAAGTACTTACAGTTTTGAGAGAAGTAGTTAGCGAGTAGCTCATTACGTGCTAAAAACAATGTTAATATCTCTTGCAAGGGCACTCGACAAATAGGAATACCCCTATGCTGGAAAATATTTGATAATGATCTAGGAGACGCGTGGTGTACTTACAGCTTGTAACGCGAATCGGCGAAGCTCGAGCTCGCCGGTAGAGGCTTGTTGCTGATACAGTTGGAAGATAGAGTTGGCACGTCCGTTTGTCAACGGCGTACCAAGAATGAGATGGATTTTGCCTCTGGTTGGGTAAAAACAGGACTGGCCCCATATAAGGTGAGATTACTGACCTATTACGAGGCAAAACGAACGTGAGGCGGTTAGTAGATGGTTTGTTTTCCCCAAAGCTGATGAGTTCGGGACGATGAGTAATGATACCTGTGAAATGGATGTAATCAAGAGCCGCCAGACATGGAGTAGTAAGCTACCTGAATCTTTCGGAATATCCGAGTGCATAAATTCCTTTGTGTGACGAAGGTGCCAGAAATCTTTTGATGAGCGTATCTCGCCGTGAACTCTTTGTTTCAGCTGTCCCAGCAGTCTCTGAATCAGCGGTACAAGCAAACTACAGCCACATGACTACTTACGTGGCAGTTACTACATTCCCATCCTTCCCATTTATACCTGCCAATTTCATCAAATTTGTCATCGGAACCCGCTCAAGCCAGACTCACCTGCAAGAAAGACGGCCGCATTCTTCGCAATGCCAACCTCTAGTACAGGCATATGTAGTCGTAATGCCATCCAGCGTCTTTGCCACTTTGGCTGGCATAATATTTGGTAATTGTTCGAATTCTTGTGGTAACAGAGTCAAGAACTCTTCACGGTAATCCAGTTTCTTCTCCGGTTCTCGGTTGTTAATTCTCCAAAACAGGGGGCAAGGGGGTTTCAGGCACATCCAACCTTGTTTGTAGACGAATGGACTATGCTCTTGACAACTTTCGCACTGAATGCTTGGCTCTCCGTCCGTGTTTGCAAGACGCATTCCCGAGTTCGAGGTTAATCTCCTTTTCTTTGGTGGAAACCACCAGGGATCATCCTGACCTTCGCACCACTGGAATGCGAACTTCCAACGGACAACGAGTCCTGTCCCGTCACGAGCGAGTTGGCGCTCAGCTAGCTGTTGGTTAGACTGGGTGAATCGATAGCATGCCATGAAACTGACCCCAAGCATGAGATATCCAATATAAACCAAGTACAACATAGGTATACTTTGGCGTTGTGAGATCATAAGGAAAGG
Organism: Austroboletus novae-zelandiae; assembly: GCA_038090275.1. Taxonomy (NCBI): domain Eukaryota; kingdom Fungi; phylum Basidiomycota; class Agaricomycetes; order Boletales; family Boletaceae; genus Austroboletus; species Austroboletus novae-zelandiae. Next base: position 133,879 of record JBBPML010000029.1, on the reverse strand, counting down.
GCGCATATCTATCGTCAGCGAGAAGCACGATAGGCCGCCGGTCCCCGTGTGCCTTAAGCAAAGCGCGGACAGACTTATCCGAGGCTTCCTGATCCTGATCTGTGAGGTAGCGCTTAGCTCCCTTACGAACGGCATAAATAGATTCTGATTTTCCACCCCTGTTCCAAGAGGTGAGTCTCGCACATACGGTTCACATAAACCAAACGGACCCGTGCGAGATGATTAATTTTCCACCATGGTGGAATATGTCCCGACTGCAGACTTCAGAAACCATAAGCCACAAAAGAGAACAGTATGTACCTCGCAGCATGTGCTCCAAGAAGGTAGCCCTTGACTATGTTGTCTTTCGAGTACACACCACCATGATAAGAGCGGAAATAATCCAATGACTCGCACACCTCTTGACGGGACTGGTTAATGGTCAGGCATGATCCACGGGCCCAAGATAAGGCAACTCACATAAGCCCATATGCGTGGGCGAGCTGGGACGGAAGGTTTAGGTGTGAAAATAGACCTTGCCGAGGCGACGTCTGCTTCATCTTCACAGCCATACTCTTCTGGATCGGATTCCTCATCTTCAATCCAATCTTCAACGTACGGCTTGGGTTCATTGCTGTGCTGAAAGGTTCCGTCATCGTCTGGGAGTTGGCTATGAAAGCCTTTCACGTACCTTCCAAGGAGGGCGTTCAGATCCACGTTGAGCTCGCTTCTTCGGGACCTTAGATTCTACAATTATGCCTTCATGAATCTTCGCAGGACCGATGACAACGGATCCGTGAACTGTGGACTCTTTTGCAAACACGGCATGCGTGGGTTCAGATCCTTCTCCCGGTCCATCATTTGTAGTTGAAACAGATGCTCGACGCAATCGTTTGTGTGCCTGAATCTAAATGTCTCCAGTCAATATTCTGCAGACTTTAAGGGAAGGAACTTAACTGGTTTAGTCCTGGGATTGGGATTTAAAATCCGTTCTTGCTTTCGACGACCAGACAGCAATTCGGCACCTATAGCACTGGGAGGGCAGGAGGATGTAAGGGGTGACCCGCTGGTCACTTCGCAGTGCTGTTTATTTATTTTGAGTTTGCGCGAGCGTTTCTTGTCCACCCGTTTGATTCCCAGTAAGTTTTGCGCTCGATCGATCGTAGTTCGCTTTGAGAAACGAGGAAGAGAGGTGATCGCCGAAGCCTCGGATGGCTCTTTGTCATCTTCAGATGTGGCTTTACGTTTATTCGAGCGTTTACTCGATTTCGCAGCCTCTGCTAGTAGTTGTGCACCAGCGGCGGAGTGAGTGTCACGACGTAGTTCTTGTCGTGCCAATGAGCACCCGCGTGATCCACGCCCCATTTCGACGACGCCTGCCCAGATGAAACATGAACACGTATGTTCCTCGTTTAATAACAAGACAAACCACCGTCGGGCAGCTGTACGCCACTGGTTTTGACTAGGCGAGAACCTTTCGTTGAGCCAGATGTTTCGTGCGAACGTTGGCTGCTTTGGCGACTAGTAGATCGTTTACCCCCACGACTCCTCCGTTGAGCAGAGAACCGAGCGCTGTCTTGGGGCTTGAGAGTGGTCAGACGTCTGTTGGCGGCGGCTAGGCTGCGGTGTACATACCTGATCATTCCGTTGCATTTCAGGAACTTGAAGACCAGGTTCCGGTTAGGTGAACGCAACCCGTTCGTGTACTGGAACATCTGGGGCACCTTATAGGACGCAATTTGCTTCCGACGAGTCCGCGACTCCGCGTCGCAAAGCGCACACGGTCATCTTCAACTATCAGTACACAAATCTAGGCGCACCATTCTGGAGGTTGGGACTCGCGGCCTGGGAGGCTCAGCGAAATAATAATGGCGGCCCGGGGCTCAAGCCGTTCGGAAACGCTCACCGACACATCATCGTCAAACAAACTTACCACCCGCCGCCACCTAATGTCTGCTACCACAGACGTTCCCGATCTTGCTGAAAACGCAAGCCCGCTTGAATTCATTGACACTTCTGAATCATTACACTATGCGATTACCCATGTCTTTCTCCCCGTCGAGCTTCCGAACCGCAACGACTACTGTCTAGAGAAGGATCTTTCGCTGATTCGTGCAATATGTGCTGCTGCTGAAGCTTACACCGGGTGTGAAAAACATGAATCTCGTTGGCATCACATCGTAAAAATGATGGAAAAGCTGCAGGTATCTCTCCAGTCGGAGCATCTCGATCCCGGCCATGTCACCTCCGAGCTGCGCGAAATGAAAACAGGAGGTATGTTTCTTTTCTTTCTTTTTATAAAGTCCTACTAACGAGCACATCTACAGATACCCTTACGCTCTTCATCCGACGTCAGAATGCAGCAATCTTCATCACGAAGCGAGAAAGCTCTACGCTTTTCGAGTTGTTTGAAGTATCCCCACGCGAGCGCGCTGTCGATGAATCTCCGGGCTCTCTGGTATGCTCGTACCCTTGGTCTGCCATCGAGTTGCCGGATGAAATGTTCGGAGACCCGAATTTCCAATTCGAATTCGCCAACTTTATATCACTTTCAAATGCTGTCGAAACAGGTCTCATCCTCCCTCCGGCCGATCACCCGCAGTATATCACAGCTCTGCTTTCCGGGATTTTGCGACGCATCGGGCGCACTGCAGAGGTTCTTTTCGTTACGAAACGTATCCGTGACAACGTTGGCCGGCCTGAGGACAACGATACAGCTAGGGGGCTGGGTGTTTGGCGTCGCTCATCTATATGGCTTCTTATCCGGGTGTCAATGCAGATGGCCTTTGATCGCTTATCTCCGGGACGTGATTCGTACAAAAGATTCATGTTGTTCTTCATGTGTTTCTTCGCAAAGTATGCCAAACATGGAGACTTATCCAACGATTTACTCCATTTGATGTCGTCTAAAATTTTTCGGCGTCTAGGCAAGCTTGGCTCTGCTACACCGTCCTGGCTCTCTAAAGTCGCATTGGAGACATGTACATGTCTTCAGGAGATTCTTGACAACAGACAGATGCAATATCATTCTACCCAGCTCCCTTGTCCATTTCAGAATCCCTCACAGAATGAACTTACCCGAGATACACAACTTTCGCTTCTGGGTAGCCGCGAATACATTCGCAATGCCCTTACAGGCCGTCATCTGGATTTTAAACCCTTTAACATCCCTTTCTACCCTGGCCATTATCGCCGCAGCGCTATCGACGACCTACTGTCTTCGAGAGATGCCATGTTTTTTGACCACATATACAATGAGGACCCTACGACGACTCTTTACGACGTTGAACAATCTGTGGAGCAGGGGATTGATGAATGGCTGGTTCATGTCACAGATATGAATGACGCATGCACGAAGCTGGAGACCTTGATGGACAGATACTTGGTGGAATCGCACATTCAGTGGAAAGGAAATCCGGAAGATAAAAGTGTCTCAGTGCTTACAGCACTTGAACTCTTCGTCGCGCTTGACATGTTGGTTGTCAAGGAGGTCCCTATGCTCGCCGATTACTCCCCCGAGATTCCGGTAGTTCTTCTGGAATCGTTGCTCCTGCGAAAAGCAACGAGCCTTCACCGTCTTTCCCGCATATACCAATATCTTTCTCGGCGACACTCTCAATCACACCCAGGATGGTCGGTCCTCTCAAATGAATTCAGTGAAGACAGTTTTCCTGTTCGATATTATGACCAGTGTCCACTCCTGCAGAGCCTCAAGGCTCGCATTGAGCGAGACGTCGCCGAAGGAAATTCTGGCCTGCAACAGGAAGATATCTATAGCGGGGTCCAGGAAAGTCAGTATCAACGAAGGATGGATGAAGGTGCAACGGTTTCCCGGTTACGACTACTTGCATCGCCATTACACAGCAAGGTCATCGTTTTCGAACTGCAATGCCCGACATACGTTCGTATCTGGCGTTCTGCTGCTCCTCGCATTTTGCGTTATTTAATCGAAATACCTTCTTCTCGATTCTTGCCAACGATACAGGAACACGATCTACTTGTTCATGCTCCTCCATTACTGCCATATTCTGCTCACCATGAACGGCAATTCCCAGCCATCCAGATTCACTTGGCATGCTTTGATCCCGGGAATTTGCTTTCTGCGACTAGCCTATCGTTGTGTTATGCGATCCAGGTTCCAATTTTGAAAGACGAATACTCAGAGTCAGACGGTTTAAATGATGGCCCAGAGAGCTATTTCTTTATATGGCAGAAATTGGAGGACCGTAACTATTCAATGCTTCCTTCGTATGGGATTTCAGACCACAGTGGATGTTCCTCATGCTCAGGTCTGGAAAAATACGTCAATTGTACCTCTCATACTCCCAACGATGTCTTGGCAACTCTGGTAAACTGTCCTGAGTGCTTTTCCCTCGAAGAATTTATTACGTTTACAAACCTACGAAGCGGTGGGTTCCTTCAATGGGGCAACATCCTGCGGGGTCTGCGCAGCAGAACTCTGAACCTTCGACGCCCCCGGGTTCATTACATTCTTTCCATGGCAATCTTTCAAGTTGGACCACTCGATTTGAACACTGGGGCCTGGATCTGGCATCAAGAGCTCCAGGATCCATTCTTTTGCAATGCTCTTCTGGACGAACTTGACAATCTATTCGTAGATGTCGGAACTAGCTCGATTGACGGGATGATTATGAGTAACATTTCGGTGTTGCTCACTCGGGTGATGGTGTCGGGCCCTGGAGAAGGTATCTTGAACCGGGCCATCACACTTCTTTGGAGAATACGGAAAAAGACGTTTGATTGGGCGCAGGAGCTGTCATACAACTTGGCAAGGGCACCTACAAGCAAAGAACGCGGCAATCTCTTGCTAGATATGGTCCTCACTTGCCGGAGCACATTTGACGTCGACTCCTTCCTTTTGCGTAGGTTGTTTAATTCCACAGAGGATGTTGATGCCTCGCTTTCCTCTGCCCTCTTCATACATGCACTTCATCCTGATGATACTACACGTATGTGCTATTTTTTCAATCCTAAGTGTCATCTCGGTTAATATCAATTCATGTTTAGTATCTGATCGGTATTTATTACTTCTCCTTCAGCGAGACTGCCGTCTCTCTTTCTCTCTCGAAGAGTTCTTGGCGGATGTAGTTCTTGCCGATGTATCGGATTATGGTGTCGACCACGCAGTCCAAAAAATATTTCCTGGCCACAAGCCGAGTGCACGCAGATGGAAACGCTTGCGGCATCGAAATTCCCGTTGGTTTACTTGTCAAACAGAAGCGATTACGAACCAGCCGGTCTCACAAAAAGTGCACTTTAACTTGCTGGATGGCACTCTTCTAGTAGATGGAGAACCAGTAGGAGGATTGCCCCCTATGATCAGGGATGATCGAAGATATAAAGAGATTTTTCGCAATGTGCGTACATACGTCTTTAAGTGACTAGTACCAAGAAGTATTCCTCACCCATGGTGATTGTTTCCAGCAAGGCTTCTTTGTAATCCCATCCGATCTCCGTGGAATGGATTTCACGACGCTGGCCGCACTGACCGAATACAAGGTATGTAAGCCATAACTGTGATAAAATTGCGATAAAATGTGTGTAGGTACACTTTTCGCAACGGGGTGACGGCCTGGTGGTACGAGCACAACATAATCAAACAAAAGAGGTCCTTGAAGTTATTCCTGCGACGGAACTGCTGGAAGACATTCCTCCGGCACTCATTTTCGGTTATGTTCATTGGCTGAATCTGTCTACGAAAATCATCGAGATTCGTCCTTTGGAGCGGCTTTGGGAGCAGTCCTCAGAGAACTGGAGGTTAGATTGTGCATCTGAACATTATCGCATGTACAGAGGCTCCCAGGTACTTGTGGACATACGAAGCCCAGTCTGCGCAATGGTGTCAAAGTGTTTCGAATCCTTTAACAACTTCGACACGGCCTTCATTGGGAATGAAACCAGGAATCTTCTTATTTCCACATTCCCAATTGAATCTCTCCAGCCCGTACCAGTTCTACGACTTTCTGTCGTGCTGCCCCGATATGGGTTATCCTTTTTTTCAAACGGCCAGGGAGAACTGGAATCCTACGACTTCAAGGACATGGTTTATGACGACAATCGGAGTTTAGGAACATTATTCGGTCTAGAGAATTTCCTCGTTCTTCGGCAGAAAACCCATCTTCCAGAGGAGTTCATTCCCAGACACGTGCTTGTGCCGAGTATTCGTTTTGAAAAGCACGGTGGTCACCAAGTACGAGCGGTTGCTCGGTACAGTCAATACAATGGACCCGGCGAACCATTATGTCATACCTTCAAAGTCGACAGCGAGTTGGGCTGTTTGGTAGGGGACGCCAATCCGAGAACCACACAACTTCTCGCCTATTTGCATGCCATGACCAGTCTCAACAAGCCTGATCTACTCACAGGCAAAACGGGCGCACAAGCAGCGCTTCATCTCTTGCAATCGGCTGGATGTCGATCTGTCATGGAACGCGACACTCGCAAACTTAACAACTTCCAGTGGCACGGCGAGGATAATTATGTTGTGGCTCGCTATCCTCAAATTAAAGTCGCGCACGATGGAATCGAACGCAGTCATTACATCGACCGCTATTTATATGGTCTTGAATCTGTCAACATGGCAGATAAACGGGCTATGCGGCGAGCTGCACACTTGTTCCTATCAAATTCGATGGTACTAGCAACTCCTGACCTGGAGGAATGCGACGACGTCGGTTACCACATCCCGGAATCAGATTTGGAGCTTGAGGGCGTCGCATTTGCTTCAGCGTGCGCAGTTCACCGCTGGTCAATCCATCCCACTATGAGCACAATATCAGATTGGGCAACCCTGTGGGATGACAGCATCGTTCAGATGGATGCTGCTTCATTCTTTCCACAGGACTCCCTGAAGGAATGTCCTACTACAAAGCCTAATCCTATAAAAGATCTACACGACATTCTCAGTGAGAACGAGCGTGTTCCTCGACGCTGTTGGTTGCTATTCCTACTTCCCCGAGTGGCGTACTGTTCGTCATCCCATCAGACTGCCTTTCTCTCGATGCTCGTGGCATTTGCTAAGTACTACAAGCCTCAACAGTTGGGCAATCCACCTATCTATGCTTCCTGCAAGATTTCGGATGGGTATCGACCCACGGACAAGGCCATGCTTCACCATTTTCACGGGGCTCTTCTCCGGCCTGAGGAGTGGGGCCCCACTGGCATATCTGTATCGGAGGGTCTTCTCGATTTTGCTCTGAAAGACTTACTCAAAGATTGGCCATATGAAACCCTTCCCACGGTCTTCCAACTGCAGAATTCTTCATTGTGGGATGTGTCCATTGTGAAGACTGGTCTCCAGAAACTTTTCTCGAGCTGTTACCGCAACTTCAATCTCAAGGAACATCTTTTACGCATCCTCGTGGATCCTGTCTTATCCACAATTCCGCACCCGGCATCGTCTCACAATGCCATCAAGCACGTGCCTTGGCTGATCACCCTTGATGAGCTCCTATGCAACCGACCGGCCCCACCATTATCTTCCCGTACTAATTTGTCATGTGACAGCTGCAAGGCAGCAGCATTGATCGATCATTCTGCATTGAACCCATTGTTTTCCTCAATTACAGCACGTATAACCAGATCATCCCTGCGTCAGGAATACGTTGCATTGCTCGAGAAAAGCGCGCAATGTCTTCGAGATGAATATTCAACGACCAAAAAATTGTCGCATCCAGATAATCGCATTGACATACTCAAGAGACACTATATTCAGTGCAGAACTAGATACTTGGATGCTCTAGGAACTATTAGGAAACGCCTTGGCCCAACAGCCGATTTACGTGAACAAGCCCTCAGTCAGTTTGGTCAGTGGCCGCCACTCACGGCAGATGTCCTCTTGCGACATCTCGCATCCACCTCCCCGATATCCCTTCCTCGAGAGTGGAAGAAATGCTTGGTATCCTTGGCTCTACTTCTCTTAGATCTTCAACGTGCTCGGAGATTGCTGCGATTCGCTCTGGATGACCTTGAAGAAGAGTTTTCGAAAGAGTTAGAGAACGAAGGGTGCGATGGGTGGGATCCTGAAGAATATCCCGATTGGCTTCTGATCCAGGTATATTTTTTTCGTGACCTGGCATCTCTCCTGAATGCTAATCAGACCTCGTTCGTGCAGATTCAAGGAAACTTTCTCATTCGTCGTTTTCAAGCAGAGATAGCAATGGAGATCATGTCTCCACAAACGGGCGAAAACACTGTCATGCAGGTCAACATGGGTGAAGGAAAATCATCCGTAATCATTCCGATCGCCGCTGCCGCTCTTGCCAATGAGAAACAACTCGTCCGCGTCATCGTCCCAAAGAATCTGACAAAGCAGATGTTCGAGTCATTAGTATCCCGACTTGGTGGGCTCGCTAACAGGCCAATATACTTCCTCCCCTTCTCCCGTCCCAGCGAGTCGACGTCCAGCGACAATAATCAAACCGAACGAAAGTTCAGCATCGATGATTTACAAAATATCGCATATTATTGCATGAAGAAACGTATAATTCTGCTTGTCCAACCCGAACACGCTGCATCACTCAGGCTGATGAGCGTTGAAGCACAGACTCTTCATAAAGACAAAAGTGCGGCAGAGATCGTACCAAGCCATCGAAAACTGATTTACAGGCATATAAAGATAGCCCTGTCGTTCAAGTTGGTGAGCGAAAGATATAAACCCATGATTAGTTTGGTTAACTGTTGCACTCCAGCCTCTGGAGCATACCTTTGTAGGAAACATGTTTCGATCGTTAAGCCGACCTTCAAATCGTTCCAGCGTCACTCAGACAGGCTACTTTGACGAGCGCAATCATGATTCCAACGGTGTCCTTGATAGCGCGTCGAAGTGGTTGAACCTTCAGAAATGGTTTCACTCCCATGCTCGAGATATCCTAGATGAGAGCGACCAGATCCTCAGCCCCCGGCTTCAATTAATTTACACGATCGGCCTACAACAACATGTGGACGGATACCCTAATAGGTGGGTAATCACTCAGCAGGTGCTCAATCTCGTGAGGAAACATGCATACACCCTTTCAACATATGCTCCCGACCTCATCCAGTGCGAACGTGGCCAACCTGGGCTGTTTCCGTACATCCACATCTTACGACCCACCGAAGTTGGTCGATATCTAGTATTGGCGATCGTGGAAGACGTGATGTCCGAGCAGCTTCCACATTTCAAGTTCAAAGGCGCCTCCCCACCATTGCACGATGCCATTCGGAGCTTCATATCCGACGAGAATGTCCTCGAAGTCCCCGGTACAGCCAAGAGGGTGGAAGAGTACGCTAACTCATGCTCTCAGCAGGTGTGGAAGGGACTGCTGCTTCTCCGTGGCCTCTTGACCTCTAACGTCCTCATGTTTGCTCTTGCGGAGCGGAGATGGCGTGTTGACTATGGCCACGCCGTGTTGCCATCTCGTGCTGGCAATTCGTCAACTTCAGCTTCGACGATGCTTGCCGTCCCGTATCGGGCAAAAGATACACCTGCACCCAACACCAGTTTTGGCCATCCAGACATTGCGATCATTCTCACATGCCTATCTTACTACTATAGCGGCCTTGACGAAAATCAACTCAGGACGTCTTTTGAAATTCTGCTGGATGAAGACAACCCTTCAACAGAATATGCACACTGGATCAAGGAATACGGTAGTGTCTCACTGCCGAATTCTCTTCGTACACTCGTAGAGGTCAACCTGAAGACATCGGAAGAATGGGACAAAGTCATATATCCACTTTTTTCACGGAATCAAGGCGCAATAGATTTCTATCTTTCGCGAGTGGTGTTCCCGCAGGAAATGAAAGAGTACCCGTGGAAACTTTGCGCATCCAGCTGGGATCTAGCAGAAAAGCGGGAAAAGCTTATAACTGGTGGGTCTTCCGACAGTGCTTCGATACGGGATCAATCGCTAAATAAATAATAGGATTTGCGGGGACCAATGATGGCCGCTGGCTGTTACCAATGTCAATTGCTCAGCGCGATCCCGACCATCAGCAGGGAACCAACGCTAGAGTTCTCGCATATCTTCTTCGGCCGGAAAACGACTTTTACGCAATAACCCATGAGAGCGGAAAGCAGCAGAACACGATTAGATTACTCCAAACAATAGCCACACAAGAACCTAGTATTCGCATTTTACTGGACGTTGGTGCACAGATACTCGACTTTTCCAATCGCCAAGTAGCCAAGGAATGGCTCAACATAACTAGGGATGCTGTGGGAGCCCTCTATTTCAACGAGGATGACATACTGACGGTGTTAATGCGAAATGGGAACGATGTGCCACTCCTATCATCCCCGCTCTCCCAGCACCTAGAACGTTGCATTATCTATCTCGATCAAGCACACACGAGGGGCACAGATATCAAGTTGCCCATTGGGTCAAGAGCGGCTGTCACGCTGGGTCCAAAGGTCACAAAGGACTATCTAGTCCAAGGTTCGTCCAATTCAGCACCTCGATTCCTTTCTCATCCTCGCGACTTGTGATTTCAGGTTGTATGCGAATGCGCAAACTAGGGCATGGGCACTCTGTCATGTTTTTCGCGCCACCCGAGGTTGATCGGAACATCCGCGTCATTGCTGGTAAGAAAGATGCAACCGTTCCAGTCACCACCGTCGACATCTTGAGCTGGGCAATTGACGAAACTTGCGTTGAAATCGAGCAACGTGCTCCTTACTGGGCACAACAAGGCATGGATCATAAATCCAGATACAATGCATGGTCCGATTTCGCCAGCAAGAAGTCTACAAGAGAGAAATTAGTAGACACATGGCTCCAGCCAGAAAACAAGTCACTGGAAGACCTCTACGCACCATCTGAAGACAAGGGGTCATCGAGTGCATTGTCTCATCTAGACCCAGAAATCCGGCAACGCTGCAAAAATCTCGGAGTGCTATCACTTCCCTACGCAGAAATGACAGAGGAACAGGAAAGGGAAGTTATGCGTGAACGGGAACGCGAACGAGAGGTAGAGCTCCCTCCCAGCGCGACACCATCAGACCACTTTGTTCATCCGGACGTTCTCGTATTCGTCAAAACTGGCAGCATTCCTCCATCGAACATGAGCACTGCTTTTCATCCTGTCTTCACAACTCTAGGGAAGAGCTCTGCAGCCACTCAGGAAGCGGACGTGTGGAGCCCATTCATCTTGGCTACGACAGATTTCTGCAATACGATCAAGCCCGAGTCTACTCAAGGGACGATTGATCAATATCTCCGACCTGTGCAATGGATTCTCTCTCGTACAGTAGCAAACCGTGACCCAATCCTTGTTCTTCTTAGCCCGTTTGAAGTCAGTCACCTGATGGCAGATATTAGGGCCAACGAATTCGTCCACCTTCATCTGTACGCACCCCGTACGTCCGAGCGGATGAAACCCTCCGATGACCTTAAACTGTATTCAATCCCCCCGCTTCCCTCTGATTGGACTCCACCCTGGGCTCTTATTGACCAATTGAACGTGTTCGCCGGGCAGCTCTATCTTAGAGACTATGCCTCGTACCTCCGGTTGTGCCGTCTCCTCGGAGTGCCTACAAAGGAGATGCCGAGCGAGTCAGACACGGCATTGCGATGGAATCTGTTTAACATTCCTGGTAGTCTTCAAGAGGATGAAATCAGGTTCACAGGCTCGCCGCTGCCGTTCGTTATGGCGCTACTTTCCATTCGGAGTAGAGGGCGGCCGTTCTCTCAGACGCACATGGGCCAAATTCTTCAAGGGAATTTGCTCACAGAAAGAGACTTTGATGGACCATGATTGGTTGTATAGGCTGATCAGAGCACCCCTTAGCTTCAAGTTGTTGGCGGGCAGACATTATGCGGAGTTTAGGTCGGAAATGTTGCTTTCATAGAGTCTTTTCGACATGGAAAGTGACGTATCGTGGAAGTTCAACTAAACGATTGGTGCTCAAGCAGTGATGAGTAGTTGAATTTGTAGAGTGGTGTATGTTTGAAAAAGGTACATTGAAGCGGGCCCTAGTGTACATGAGCACGTGACCAACTCGTGACGCGGCATTCTGCGTTTAGTACAAAGTGTCGAAGCCTCCGGTGTTCTTTCCGAAAATATACAATTATCCGGATATATAGGAAATGGCAATTTTGAGCCCCAACCAACAAATTTCAAGATCGCGCGGACGGCTCTACTACCAGGAGAAACGACACCCAAGTCGCATTTCAACTTCTTTGCCTCCGGGACCTTAGTTCTTCATGGGTACTACGTACCAATTTATCTTTTGTTTATCGGTCTGCTCACTGAGTGCGCTTGTGTCGCTGATTTGCTCAGAAATACTCTCTTCAGCAGCAAGATAGCGCCGTCAATATATATATAATATGAATAATTGTGCAAGGGTTCATGCCGACTCATTCGTTCAGTTCTGATAGGTGAGGCGTGGTCACGACTCACCAGCTTGTGCGAGATCGCAAGGCTATTTTGCTCGATTCCGATCTTAATTGGACGAGGCCCAGGCTACGTCGTTTGCATAATGGATCATGTCCCCCCTCCCGGCGCGGACTACTACTACTCACTCATACTTCGAGTGACACAAGCTGATCGGCTCCAATGGAGGCCTATCACGAGCTCTGTGTGGGCTTGACCAAAGTCCGTTGCTTTTCATATGCACTGCGGGAGCCTGCATCACCTCGTCGACAGCAAGCGTTCAACGCACCAGAACTTTTCGTGATCCAGAATCACATACATACATTCGAATAAGCCATCACAGTTACAAATACATGCTTACAATGCGATCTGGATCCACATACCACTGAGACCAGTCATTCAGGAGATTAAGCCCAGAGGAGCTTGGAATGACTGTCGTCGTATCTGCCCCCTTTCACGTCAGCATCCGCAATGACTTGGTTGATCTCTTCAAGTTCCTCCTCAGAAAACTCGACGTCACCACCAGCACAATTCTCTAGGGTACGCTTGGCGTGCCTGAGTAGTACGGTATAATCAGAATATCAGCACACACACGGGAAAAATGGTTCGACGTACGATGATCCAGGAAGAGGAATGACGTGTGTACCAAGGGAACCGACCCAGCCAATTGCGAGCTGTGCGGACGTGATGTTCTTCTTCTTGGCAAGCTCCGTCAAAGTATCCACGATCTTGAAGTTGTGCCTCAGATTCTGGGAATCATCAGAATGGGCATGCATGAGTGTATAAATTTAAATCTCACCTCTTCCTGGAAACGAGGCATGTTTCGTCGAAAATCTCCCTCTATGTGATACATGAACTTCTGCCCATGCATACCTTTTCAGTCACATACCAGGAATGTCCTCTGGCCTCTTGATCTGACCCGTCAAGAAACCTCTTCCCAGTGGCCTACTCGATCATCAAAATCTGAAGTAAATATGAAGAGCAAGGAACCCACGAGTAAGCTGCAACTGCCACGCCGAGCTCTTTCGCAGCCGCGATAACTAGAGCGGGATGGTGAGTACATTCAGTTTGATCAGATCAAGATATTTTGGCTAACCCTCGCGCGTCTGCGGCTCATATGAAAAAGGGCTAACCTCGATCTCGACGATACTGATCGGGTGAACCTGAGAACAGGATTACTCATGGTGGAAAAAAAGGATGATATTATCTACGAACCTTGTAACCGCGACGGAGAGTCTCTGCGCTGCATTCAGACATGCCGATGTGGTCCAACTTGCCCTCGCTCTTAAGCTTTGCAAGTGCGCCAATGGATACTTCCACATCAACATTAGGGTCGACACGCGCACATTCGAACAAGTCGAGGCGCTTAGTGCCTCTCAACTTCTCGTTGACCAAGTTGACGCTCCGTGTGATATTTTCCGGGCTGAGGACACGTTTAGTACTCATTCGGCTTAATGGTGATCGGTTAATACTGACGAGCCGTCCGGAGTTGGGTTCCCGGGCAACAATCCACCCTAAACAAGCAAAGAAAGCTGCATTAGACACACTACAAACAGGTTCAAGCATTCCAGCCAACCTTGACGGACAAGAACGTCTTTTGAGCGTACTCGGGGTACTTTTCAAAGAATCTCGCCAACATCTCCAAATTTGCAGTGGAAAGATTGTGCCCGTAAAACTCGCCTGTTTAAGAAGATGAGCGGACACGATTCGACATATCACTAGCATTATCAACTCACCTCCGTTGATGAACATTTTTGCGCCCGGGGGTAGCGCGTCGACGCCTGCTTTGATCGCTTCAAAACATTGCTCGTCAGGAGCTGGGACAGGTGTCCATCTGCAAGAAACGAGCAGTGAGAAAGGAAAAGCGGAGAACGTGACGCTCGACACGCACGTCATCATCATGAGACCGTGCTATCGCAGAGGAGATCAGCACCAAGCCAGCCGCGACGATGACGATCGGTACTTACAGCGACCTTGCCGACGACGACGTCGGACGCCGTTCCTCCAAGATGGGTCGTAGCGCGAGTCATTGGTGTGTTTTGTCGAGAATCGAAGGAAAAAATGGGTGTTTGCGGAGTTGTCTTCGCCGGATCACGGTTTACTTTTATACCTCATAGAGTACGAGGAGTCCTACGTACACGAGACACGCACGTCCACGGCAACATGGATCGGCTGTATTGGTCATGATAGCGAGAACCCCCTATGACAATGGAATGGGGTCAAGGCGGTTGACAGTTTTCGACTTAGTCTGATGTAGTTTGATGACTGAGAAGATTACATACCTTGCTTCGTGCCGGCGATGACGCAGGTGCCTGGTGTTCAAAATTATCACCGGAACTCAAGTATCTGATTCTACAGGTTCTTTCAGGTACCATGTTTATTTTATTAACAGAGGTGTTTCGACTGCCAACAGCGTGCAGCGTTCACCGTGTATCGCTCTAATGAGAGTGCCTCCACATGACCATTGAATCCCTATGATAACGAGAACCATTAAAAGCCTGACCATCTCCACAGTCATCAGCTTGCCTATTCGTGGCACGTACATCACATGGATCATGCTTCTCTCCCCCCTCTTCTTAAAAAGAAACCAACCAATTGCGTACGTGCGAGTTTTTCACTGTGGGTAGCATTCCGGATGACGGCCGTCCCGCATCCCGTTTCCCCAGAAATCCGGATACATCGGACCCGGATGGCCCCGTGAAGTCCTGGTAACGCGTCAGCTCGTGGACTGGATGATAATCGTCCTCGGCATCTGCTATCATCGCCCATGGAAACACTACATTTTTGCTGTGGAGCACGACCGAGGAATTCTACGAACCAAGAAGCACGTATTGAATAACCATCTTCGTCTCTTCTCCATATTATCCTGGCAATCAAACATTTTGTGGCTCGAGGCTTCTATGCATTGTCATCTATTCCTATCCATACTGGGGGAAGACACATTTACCGACAGCCACTACCGTATCGACGATGAAAGGAAGCAGAGTGAAAAAAAAAGTAAAAAATCCAGGTCGACCCAACCATCACACTAGTTCGTCTGTGCACCCACGGCCTATACGCACACGATAGCATCAGCCTCCCATTCGACGCGGAAAACAAAACGAAACTCACGAGACGCTTCAAATGCTCCATAAACACTTGCAAACTGACGTCATCGGTGAAAATCGCCTGACCCGTACCGGCGCTCTGCGAGGATCCATACATGGACGTCGACATGTGCGTCGTCGACGGGTTCAACTTGGACAGTAAGAAACGCGCTTGACTACCCCCTTGATCACACACGATGTACCGTGGAATCGGGAATCGGTCCGTAAGTAAGTCTTGCGCGTCCGCGACTGGCGCTTCGAGCAGCTCCTTGAAGTTTTCGTAGCCTTCTTGATCTTGGTAACCTGCTTTGCGCCATTGTGCGACGGTTTCGCCGTGGAAAATGAGGATATGGAAAAAGGTGTCGAGAAGGAGAATAACATCAGGTTTGATCGAGACGCTGTCAAGCAAGACGGGTTGTGGAGGAACGTCAAACGTGTAGGACATGAGCGTAGGTTGAATCATGATCAACGAGTTGTTGACGTCTTCTTCATTGAGGATATGTCTGGAAGTGGATCAACATCAGCATTATCTCGCGGACCCAGAACAAGCACAACCCACCTGTAAAATGCAGTCTCGTCCGGACTGTTGTTAAATACCTGCAAAAACTGACTTCGCCTCAAGTGGAACATGAATTGTGGGTAAATGCTAAAGTTGTCGGTCAACCTAAAGCTCGTAGGATCCTCCTTTCTGTAGTCTGCGAATTTTTGACACAATCGGATAAGCATGCGGTCCAACCACCTCAACACGTCCGGCGAATCGTCGATTTCGGCTTTGAAAACAGCTATTCTGGCCATTAACACAGCCGCTGCTTCTTGATCGAACGAGGCAGCAATGCTTGGCGATCCTGCTTCTGCAAAGTTCCGTGCGATGGTTGTTACACGTAAGCGCTGTTGGCCGGACGAGTGTTGATAATGAGTGACGAATTGGATGAGACCGCGTGAACCCGGTTGGAGAGCCTGGCCGGCGGGTGTAACAACTTCAAAGTACACTGCAGCGGACGTTCGAGGGGTAATACAGTTCAATTTCCAAGCCGACGTTTGACCAATACCAATCTCGGTCTCGCCTACACAAGCGGACTTTTTGCCAGCGGATATAGCATGACCAATAAGACCGGACACTCTGAGTTCTTTGGTAGTCTATGATGAGGCTTGAGACGATAGGCCACAAGTAAAATGAAAGTCAGATACCTGGACATCGAAAGTGGCATTGAAGCCCATCTGTAGGAAGTCTTGGTCGTCTTTGCTGAATGCACGAAGGAAGCTTTGTTTGAAAATTGAAGTAGCGAACGAATCCGAAAGAACGATGACGCCGTTGGTCGAATTAGGCATCGATTTCATTTCCAAAAGACCGACTTGATCAAGGCAACCAGCGAATAAATCGACGACGTGCCCATTATTGGACGCTCTTTTGGCGAGGCCTTCATAGAACTATGCACGGGCCTGAGTAACGGGGGCATTGTGTCCAAAAAACAAACAAATGCATATACCTTGATGGCACGCTTGTGGTGCTTTACACTATCACGCTCGATGTCGTGATGTGAACGGATCGGCTCCTTCAGTTCGTTACTTACCACTATACCCGGACCCTCGGTGGCAGGCCCCCCAGTAAACAGCATGATGCGAGCACCAGTGTTGGGGTATGTAGTCTGACGAGCGATTATGAACAAGGAAAGAAGAGAATAGGGAAACTCTAACCTCCAACAGGCCAACAGCGACACTAATAGCCACTCCGGTGCAGCGTAGAGGGCGCTTGTCATTGGCGACGGGCCACGGGTCACGGGCAAGGGTCTCGAGAATACCGGTCAACTGGAACTCGCACTGTTGAACGGGGAGGAGGAATCGAGCGGCACCAAAAGCCTGTTGGGGCATCGGCTGACCAGGACGAGGTGCGGCACGCGTTGTCGTGCTGAGACCGAGCATATCCTGGATTTGCTTGGGGGTGTATTCCTTTCCGCCACGGAAGACGTAGGACTTGCTACACTCGGCGTATCCGATTTCATGTACTTGCGCCTAGGGCGATATGAGCACTAAGGGGAGTCGTTGAGGTCGATGCGTACCATGGTGCCGTAGGTAATGAGACCGACAAGGGCGTAGGGTGGGAGCAAGCTCAGGCTGACGACGATGGCATCCCGCAGGGCCTTGAGATCCTCTTCGTCAAGACAGGTGTCGACGACGAAGAGGAAGACGGGGGGGACTTGGACCGGGCGGGAGAGGGTGTACTCGATGGTGGTGTATTTTGGCAGTAGTTCAGCGGGGAGGTTGGTGTTTGAGATATCCTTGTAGTGAGGCGGGAATGCGTTGCGGGAAAGACAAAAGGGACATATCCAGAGCTTTCCGCGGATGTCGATTTGGCTGTGGGGGGTTGATTAGCGAAGAGAGGGAAAAGGAAAAGGGAGAAATAAAACACCAGTAGGGATTGAGGATGGCACGACAGGGAGGCTTGCACGTGACAGGCTCATAGAGGACCGGGGGGAGGTCCTCGCGATGCTTGAGGGGAGTGTAGAGCGCGGATATGGGCACGACGGTTCGGGTCGCTTCCATGCGCGACGAAGCCCAGACGTTCCATGAGAGGCGGACACCTGCGAGATGGGCGGGATGAGCGGGATAGAACGGATGCGAGACTGGCGATGCTTACCGTCGCGGTCCTCAACGTCCTCGAAGTTGAGCATGATGTGGGCTGCGTTGGCGGACGAGTCGACGTGTAAGGGTACAGAAGGCACAAACACGGTCAAACAAACGAAGGTGTGGCGTGACTAGACTAACAACAGATTTGACTATGACATGGCCCGCCCTGAATCCCTCCTGTGAGTCCCCAAATGCATCTGCGCCCTCGCTGCTGATCCGCTATTAGCCCTCTCGATGTCACGCCCTCCGATACCACCGTCACACTCCCGACCCCCACCCTCGTCCACGCCCCACTCGCCATGTCGCCGACCACCATCCCGCCCCGTTTCATATTTTATCCCATCAGCTGGGACGGCTCGCAGGCTGACCTCGACATGCAGCCCAACAAAACCGCGCCGCCCGATGTCACATGCTCGCAGTCACGGCCATACGCAGAGCTTCGTGCGACGGACACTTTCTCGTCGATCGACCGTTGGAGGCGCGACGTCGTCAATGACACCGCCGACCTCCTAGATCCCATTCACGACGCCGATACACCATTACTTTCCTTTCCGCACGATCACTATCCAAGTCTTCGGAGTGCGCACCCTGAAAAGGGCGGCGTGGACAGAAATGACAACGAGGACGAGATACAGCTTTGGATACACCCATGATTGCATTTTTGTTTGGTGTCTACCGTACGCCGCGTACATTTTGATGACTAAGCAAGCTCGGAGCAAAACCACACTTGTTGAAAGCACACCTGGCCACACAATCATCGGCGAAAGCGTCTTCCACAATCTCCGTTAGAAGCATATATAGGAACTGGCTGGCATGAAGATGGTTTTCAAGGATGCAGATCAAAGAGATTCGAACAGTTGTTATCGACCGATACGCATTCGAATACGGTCCCCAGCGGACAATCAACGAGGAACCAAAAAAACAAACGGCAGACTACTCGTCCGTATTCCGCTCAAACAGGCGTGTGCGTCATCTGAACGCGAGTGGACTCGTTTCAGCTCCTGGACATCATGTCAGCAGCCAATTTCACTGGCGCACCCCATTTTCGTGAGTTTACCGTATTGAACGTCAAACCTGTCGGAACGCAGCATGGCCATTGGGTGCTAGCGGGGGCCTTCCTGCCGGACGCGGCTTGTTAAAAAGGCGTGTCCAACTGGGGGGTAGACGTATGGGCGATTTCTATTCGTGAAGCTAATCGCTGAAACTATGCGGTACGCCGACATCGTCGATACAACACCACCCGCTAAAATCATCTTCACATTCGTTTCCGCCTCTGTCTTTCCTCCCTACTACTCACCCCCCTAACCAGAATGATGCGGCGATAGCCCGACCGACGCAATGCGTGTTCATGCTTTTTACATGAACTCACGGGGGACGAGTGGCCTTTCCATTCGACGTTCATGTGGCTCCCTGCGGCGCTTTTCGGCTTCTCGACGTTCGTTCATTCCTTGACAACGTTAAACACGCCGTTGTGACCATAAAAAGCTAACCCTAAACGCTACGTATGCGTATTTGATGACACGATGGCGGGACCAACCGTACACGGTGCTAGTAGTCATGGGAGAGTCCAAATACCTTTTTACGAGTCTTCATATAGATCACTTATGCACCTGGATAAGTAATGTACATGAAGACTCGTAAAAAGGTGCTAGTGATTTCTTTCTCTTGCTTGTCGCCATTCCCTGACAAATTCTAGGCTTGAACGAAAGATTCCCACCAGTTTCATACAATTCCTCTGCATAGACCTTTTCAGGGTACATTCCAACAAAGTACTAGACATGTTCTTCTCTCGCTCCGGTGGCTAATTCTTGGCTTAACTAGAACGAAACAACTTGATCAATTTTTTTTACATCTTTTCAATCAAAACATATGTATGATCTGTACATCCTGCACCAAATAAATGTGATCATCTAGGGTCCAGGCCAAAAATTTGGCCATCATGTATGTAGTACAACTACGAATGCAAAGTCACCATATCCGACAACCTCGTTCTACTGCAATATTGTTCATATGCCATGTCTGAATGACGCTTGTAACAAGTGGGCACACCGTTGTTTGTCCACGCCCTCTTCCTGGTGTCCGGATGCCGTGATGACTAAGCACGGTTGGGTAAGTAACCGCGAGCGAGCAAAACTCCACGTTTTCATCTGTCTCGAGCACAAGACTTTGCTCAGCGCAACTCCCTATTCCGACGCCAGGTGAAAATTTCTCTCGTCGTCGCGCCCAACTCGCTCCAGCACACGACGTGCCCTCAGGGTGCACGACATGTAGGCCTTGGTCCGCTCCACGTTCGTTCTTCGTTGACGCTCTCGGCAGGGTATCGGTTCACGTAGAGTCCTCCGAAATCGCGGGGGCGAGTCTGCACGTCGCCCTACCGTGGTACACACACATTTATGCTTTCCCATTCCTTTCGCTTTATCCATTACTTGCCTACGCATACTATGTAAGGTATGACGACTGGATAAAGAGTGAAGAGTGGACTTTTCTCTTTTGCGTCTCCCTTGGCGCGGGTCATGCTCTCAGCTTCCTCGTAACACGCTGGAGCGCGGGCGCCAAGGCTTGGGTGACTACACGCCCCGTAAGGTCTTCCCCTGCGTGCATGTCTTCCTTTTTTTGACTCTACATGTCTTTTTCATCCAAAAGGCCTCGTCGGTCGAAGATGCTGACTGCATTCGTCTCGTTCCTCATCAACATCGTGGCCAAGGTGAAATCGTGCCATTGGTCAAGCGTGTCCCTTCCCAGCCCATGTCATATACCTTCAACTACCAACGGGATACATACGTTGTGGCAAAGACTTCACCCATCACATTCACCCGCCTTCCATATCCCTGCTCCAGCCGTCCTCCGCTCTCGGATTTTCTCGCACCTCCCGGCCTTGCGACCAAGCAACTAGACCCACTCAAATCATTGTACGGCAAGAACGAGTTCAACATCCCCATCCCCTCGTTTGTCGAACTTTTTGGTGAACATGCGACAGCCCCATTCTTTGTGTTCCAGATCTTTTGCGTGGCCCTCTGGTGTTTGGATGAGTACTGGTATTATAGTATTTTCACTTTATTCATGCTTGTCATGTTCGAGTGCACCGTGGTCTGGCAGGTGCGTGATTAGGAATTGCTTTTTCATTTACGCTCATGGGTACTGTATAGCGGCTCAAAACTCTGACCGAATTTAGAACTATGTCGGTTGCACCATATCCCATCCAGTGTCTCCGAGATTCCAAGTGGACGACTTTGCAGACAGACGAACTGCTCCCCGGAGACGTGGTTTCTGTCGGTAAGTAACGCGCATCGTCAATCATATCTTTAAAATTCTAACAAGGCTCGTCCAGCGCGTTTACAATCAGAAACCGTCGTTCCTGCCGACATCCTTCTGGTCCATGGTACATGCATCGTGAACGAAGCTATGTTGTCTGGTGAATCGACACCACTTCTCAAGGAGTCTATACAACTTTTGGAATCCTCGGACAAGGTGGATGTCGATGGTGCACACAAGAACGAGGTCTTGTTTAGCGGGACAAAAGTGCTGCAGGCCAGCCCCACGAGTAAGCGCATTTTGCGTCAACTGTATCTTTTCTCTTACCTCACTGTTAGGCCAAGGGCAGACCTCGGCGGGAACTCCTGATGGCGGATGTCTTGGTATCGTACTACGCACTGGGTTTGGCACAGCACAAGGACAATTGGTTCGAACCATGATCTTTTCTACTGAGCGAGTTTCTGCGAACAACCTGGAATCCTTCTTATTCATTGGGTTCTTGCTTATATTCGCTATCGCCGCGAGTTGGTATGTTTGGGTGAAAGGTATTTGTAATACACTTCGAGATCTGGCACCGATGCTCACATTTTTGGCCGAATAGGTATTGAGAGAGACCTCAAGAAGTCCAAGTTGCTGCTCGACTGTGTTCTTATCATCACAAGCGTCGTCCCACCCGAGTTACCAATGGAACTTTCGCTTGCAGTCAATGCTTCGCTTGTTGCTCTGTCCAAGTTCTGTAGGTGAATCCTTCCAAAAACGTACTATGCTAACCAACTTGGTAGCCATATTTTGCACGGAACCATTCCGCATTCCATTTGCTGGAAGGGTCGATGTATGTTGCTTCGACAAGACAGGTACAATTACTGCCGAGAATCTTGTTCTCGAGGGTGTGGCAGGCATCGAGTAAGGTTTTTTCACGTCTTTTAACGTATTTTACTGACACAGTTTGACAGTGACAGTGACAGGCTGAAGCTTGTTGATGTGAAAGAATCCGGCACGCGGACCATGTACTGTCTCGCCGCGGCGCAAGCATTGGTTCGCTTGGATGATGGCATCGTCGTCGGCGACCCTATGGAGAAAACAACCCTTGAAGCGCTCCAGTGGCAGCTTTCACAAGGTTCGTCTTTAAGCGTCGTTTCGTGCGTAGGTTCAGTTTGAAAATACGACGTACAGGTGATTCTGTCGGGCCTGCCTCGGGTAAGAGCTCCAGTGGATCCCGGATCTACATTCGTCGTCGTTTCCAATTCTCTTCTGCCCTTAAACGCATGTCCACCGTGTCCACCCTTTCTTCTGGAAAAGTTGTTGTGGCTGTCAAGGGTGCCCCCGAGACGATCAAGTACATGCTTGGATATGTTCCCGAATGGTATGATGAGACATACAAGTGGTATACGAGACGGGGTAGCCGTGTTCTTGCCCTCGGTTCAAAAGAAATGGATTCGATGTCCATCGACAAGGTATGATTCCGATTTTGGCGTGGTTCGTTGTTAGATCTAAACATGTTTCGTTAGATCAACAAGCTGCACCGAGATGAGGTCGAAAGTAGTTTGACATTTGCCGGATTTCTCGTTTTCCATTGCCCGTTGAAGGCAGATGCTGTAGAGACCCTCAAAATGCTGGCCGACTCGTCGCACCGCGTATGTGTTGTCTATTTTCGTTGCAGGTGTCGCTCTTAACTGCAGTATAGTGCGTTATGATTACAGGAGACAACCCCTTGACGGCCGTGCACGTCGCACGCGATGTTGAGATTGTTGATCGAGTTGCACTCATCTTGGATTTGAAGGAGAATGCTACTCACGAGGCTGGTATGTGAGCTTATTGTCATATACAAACTTGCGTTTCTCACCGTTGTACACCATTCAAGACCTTTGCTGGCGCACTGTGGACGAGACCAAGATCATCCCAGTAGACCCCTCCGAACCCATTGACAAATCGCTCTTCGATGACTATGACATTTGCATTACGGGTGCTGCCATGAAGCAATTCCAGAACTCGCCTGGCTGGTATGATCTCGTGCAAAATACCTGGGTCTATGCCCGAGTTTCTCCTCTGCAGAAAGAGTTCATTCTCACCAGCCTGAAAACGCTGGGGTACGTCACGTTGATGGCTGGTGATGGTACGAACGACGTCGGTGCGCTCAAACAAGCCCATATCGGTGTTGCTCTCTTGGATGGTTCTCCGGAGGACCTGCAAAAAATTGCCGAACATCAAAAGCTGGAACGGATCAAAAAGGTGTACGAGAGTCAGCTCAAGATTTCCGCGCGTTTCGGTCAGGTACCTCCACCCGTACCGCCGGCCATTGCGCATTTGTACCCGGACGTCGTCGAAGCGCAGAAAAGGGCAGCTGCCAATTTGCAGGTTGCGAGACAGAGGAACCCGATGGAGAAGGTTGGTTATGCTTTTTTTTTTTGCGGATCATTCTGATCGGTTTACCTAGTTTGACTTGGCTTCCATTACGGATGCGTTGTCGAATATGGAAGGGGATGAAGACGTTCCACAGATTAAGCTTGGAGACGCATCGTGTGCCGCTCCGTTCACTTCCAAGCTCTCACACGTTGCTGCCAGTGAGTTTTCTCTCAACGCTAATGTATATTCGATTTATCTGTCCTGCAGTCACGCACATTATTAGGCAAGGTCGATGTACGCTGGTGGCGACCATCCAGATGTACAAGATCCTTGCGCTCAACTGTCTCATTACGGCGTATAGTTTGAGCGTACAGTATCTGGATGGCATCAAGTTTGGTGATTACCAAGTGACGGTCAGCGGAATGTTGATGTCGGTCTGCTTCTTGTGTATTTCGCGCGCACAGGTGCGTGTATATGCGGCCCCCTTTTTTTCAGGAATCTCCTGACTTGGTAAAAGCCCGTGGAGAAGCTTTCTCGCGAACGACCTCTGGGCAATATATTCAACCTCTACGTGTTATTATCTGTCCTGATCCAGTTTGCATTGCACATCGTCTCCCTTGTCTACATCACGAACCTGGCCCACTTTTACGAACCGTAAGTTGCCTCGGTCGACGTACGTGACGAGTTTTTTTTTTACCCGTCCTGCAGATCGGGCGTCATTGACCTCGATGCCAAATTCGAGCCGAGCCTGTTGAACACGGCCATCTACCTCCTGGGTCTCTCGCAGCAGGTCTCTACGTTTGCGATCAATTTCCAAGGCCGCCCTTTCCGTGAAGGCATTCGCGAAAACTCGAAGCTGTTCTGGGGACTCGTCGGAGCGAGTACTGTCGCGTTTTCGGGTGCGACGGATTTCTTCCCCGAGATGAACCGGTGGCTTCAGATTGTAGAAATGGACACGGCGGTGGGTCCTCTTCTTTTTTTATTATCGGTCGTCCGACACGGTCTCACTGCGAATTCTGGGTAGTTCAAGGTGAAGTTGACGAGCGTGATGGTGGCTGATTTCGCGGGATGTTGGGTGATTGAAAAGATGTGCAAGTATGTGTTTGCCGAGTTGGAGCCGAAGCCGTTGATTACGCGGGGACGGGAGCGGCGGGAGGCGAGGCGGAGGGCGGAGGCGAGGGTGGCTGCGTTGGCAGCAGAGGAAAAAAAGGTGCAATGAAAGGTACATTTTAATTAGAGGTGGGTTTGGTGATAATTAGACGGTTGGCATAATGCATGCGGAAGCCTCGTTTTGTACGAGTCGAGGCCACACGGTGACGTGTTGGTCGACACGGGCGATGTACACATCTTGCAAACGGCATCATGTTCACCTTCCAGCCCGCCAATCAATGATGGGTTAGTGCGAACATCAGTGTTTGGTTGCAGTGCGGTACAGCCATACGATCACTGTCTTCGGTGGGGCCACGGTGGTACCAAGTCGCCCTACCCGAGTTCCTGAGTCCCCCGGGAGTCCATAGTTGCGCGGCCCGCTTCTACCCACAAGAGCCGCACGCAAGGGAGCGGCTCATGTCTCCCGGTGGGTTGTATTGCAAAGGAACGTTACGATCGTCGCTCTGACGACCGTCCACTACGGTTCAACGACTGCGGCGGCCAACCTGACGGAACAGGGGCCTTTTCTCCATTTCGCGTTCCCCCCTGATTCACCACCGCCATCGGCCAAACGGGAAACCACACGTCGAGAAACGGAGATACTTCCGAATGATGCAAAGAGCCAGGTGATGCGGGTAACCCGTCATCAGCGTCGCCATGTCATCATGGTTAATTAAGCCGGGTCCATCAATCAGACTCAGATATCAGGGCGTGTACCTAGATTAATGGTATTTGTACAAACAAGGCAAGTCAAGACAGTCCGTGCCAGTGGTACAGCACCGAGCCCTGCTGATCATCAAGAGTGGAGAGACGAAAGACGAACGGTACACACCGAGGCGCTGTCCTTGTGGACTATTTTCCGGTTGACGAGAGCGATCAGGCATTTATTCACTCGAGCTTGGTTGAGGTCGGGTGGGGTGATGAGCTCGATGACTGTGGACGGGTGAACAGGACAGAGGATGGTGTTGGCGGACACATACGCTTTACGCCGCGGCCATCGGAGTCCATCATGGATTCGATCACTATTTCCATGTTTCGGCGCAGACCCTGCTGGTGATGAGGACATCTGGCCACTGAGAGTGCTGTGGACACGTACGGGGTCGCTCCCACGAAACTCGAGTGGGAGACACATGATGATTTTCTCGATAGCCATCTGGGGTACAAAGTTAGTTTCGACGTGTGGGCGTGAAGAGAAGCACGGGCCATTCGTTCTTTCTTTTCCTTGGCGGACAATTTTGGCTTTCCCTTTTTTTTCAGAATAGGTTTCGGTAGTGCTGATTTTGGGTTGGGGGCGGCGGCGGAATATGAGTCATGGACGGAGGTCTCGGTGAGGGTGGTCCTGTCTACGTCGGTGACGGCAGACGTGTCAGGCACAGGAGATGGTGGCTGGGCGAGTTTTGCAGCATCGTCCTCTGCGCGTTTGTTTGCAAAGCGAAACGACAGGTCGGTGGGTGCCTGGGCGTGTACGGATCACGTTGAGCGGTGGCACGGGACGGGCGTACCTGGGGCCAGTCGGTGGTGAGGGCGTTCATGTCGATGGCGTAGAGCCAGCTGGCGAAGCTCTCGTTGAAGGATCGGAGGGATGCGCTGAGACTGCGGAGGGCGTCGACGTTGGCGTGGAGGGCGTCGGCCTCGTCGATGAGCTCGGATACGGCGGGGTCGAGGAAGCCGAGGGCATCGCCGTCGCGGCTGTGGGAGAGGGCGAAGAGGGAGCCCTGTGAGACACGGCGGAGGGGCGTCCGGCGGGGCGTAGTCATGTGGTGGCGGTTGCCGGAGAGGAGCAGTGCGGTGTGTCAAACGCGTCGGCAAATTTAACTCGGCCACTGTACGATACAGCGAACAATGTCTTTTCTCTGACCGTTACCATCCGCCCGCCCTCCGATGGTCTTCAAGAGCTCCAGCGTGCTCGCCTGTCTGCTCCCCGCCCGTCGAGGCCTGCCCACCAAGCAGAGCGAAGAGCCTGCTCGCCCGAGTACAGCGCTATCCGATTCGCACCCCGCACCAGCCGTGTCCGATGGTGGTATAGGCGAATCGCCCAACCCAGCTCTCGCTCGCCAAAAGCGTTCTAGCTTCACTACTTTCTTTGCCTTTAGCTCGAGAAGAAAGTCCACCCACGGCGCACCCATCATCCACCTGCCACGCCTCCAGCAAGAGCTGCTCGCCCCCCACCCCGTGCCAGGTCGATGGCTCGCTGATCCCAGCCAGACAGAGGTCCATATCATCAACCCCGCATCCGTTCCCTCCCCGCTCCAGGGGCCCGACGACGAAGAGTATTATTATGCCTACTATACCTCTGCTTCTCCCCACGTCTCTCCCTCCAAACAGCCCTCTTCCCAACAGGACTCCCAGCTCTCGTCCCCGGTCGAGCTGCACCCCTACTCTTACTCCACCCCTCGCACCCCTTCCTTGCGCCACGCCTCCTCTCAGCCCTTCCAGCATCGTCCCCAGGGCTCCCGCTCCGAGATTAATACCGGCCCTCTACCCGAGCCGTCCCAGTCCAAGAACTGGCCCCACTTATTACAGCCCCATCTGAAAGCGTCGGTCTCCACTCCCAACTTGGCCTCCGGAACGGCGCCACTCCGCATTCGTTCCGTTATGAAAAAGAAACCTCCACCGAGGTCAAAGGCTCACGACCGTTGGCTGTCCGCCGAGTCCTGGTGGGACGCTCTGCTCTCGCCCTCTCCCCGTTTCAAGGTCAAGCAGTCTCCTCGTCCACATACCGCTACCGGCAGGATCGTTCACCGTTCTGCCAACAAACAGCCTCAAACCGAACCAAATACGATCATCCGAGTTCCTTCGTCGCCTGCACGACCTCGTGCCGTATCTGCCACTTCTAACGTCAAGCCCACGTTTCGCGTCCTAACAAGGTCACGATCTGCCGCAGATCTCCTCCGCAGACCCTCCACGTCAGGAACCACCCGCACCGGCTTCGAACCGGCACTAGAAACACTTGTAGACGACCCAGCATCAACGTCCGATCAGGCCCCGGCCAGCGATGTCGACCATCCTGTCCCGGATCCGTCGCTTTCACTAGAGCAGTGCGTTCTCTTTCTTACGTCACCTTACTCTCAATTCATCTCGGAATCTAGCGTAATTGACGAGAGGGAGGAGTTCGAACGACAACGGGCCAAGTGGAAACAACAAGCTTCTAAATCCCTTGGCAACAGACACACGCGTTCAGTATCGCGCGCACGCTCCAAGTCTTTTAATGAAAGACAGTTCCATGTCCACCACAGTTCGGAAGGTACTAAGTCCCATTCGAATTTCGAATTTCTTGCTGCCCGCACTCTGTTGGGAAGCCAGAGCACCATGCCGGTCGTGCACATCACCAAACCAAGCCTGTCTTCATCCCATTCCAAGGCATATTCTCACTCGCATTCTTATTCAGCGCATTCTCATACGCATGTCTCCTCTCATGTATACTCTCATTCCCATTCTCATTCTCTAGCCACCTCTAGTTCTTCCAGGTCTTCCCGTCACCCACCCCGTGGCCATTCTCGGAACGAATCATGGAGTAAAACGGCGCTCTTGAAAGCAGGTGCTCTCTGTGGAATTAATCAAGACGAGTCCTGCGAAGGCTCTGCGGACGAAAAATTGCCATCGTCTTCACGAACGGACGCGGTGCGCCCAAGTGATGCCACCGCCGACCAGGCGACGGCCAATGTCTCTCCAGCCCCGACTGTTCCCAGCGGTGAAGTCGGCATTGCAATCACGTCCCCGCCTTCCGAGGGCTGCAACAAGCCGAGTCATTCCGGATCTCAGCATCAGGAAGACCAGGAGAACCGCTGGTCGTCGCACAAGCCCTCTGACTATGCGGGTCCACACCCGTCTGCGGTCGATTCCGTCTTGCCTCAGCTTGGTGTCTCTAGCAACATTAGTCTGAGACATCGGCTGCCTCCGCGCCCTGCCATCCATCCGCCCATCGCTCCAATCGCTCATCCATACCGGTCTACCTCGGCGCAACCTGATCGAGTGGTGCAGGACGGCGAAGGTGCCGCCCTGAAGACGGCGGATCCCGCGGAAAAGAGTCCAGATCGATCTTATCCGCATGTGTCGCTCAGTAATGCCGATTTCGAGAGCTATGGTGTTGGAGAGGCTCTTGTATATGCCTCTGTCCCACGGCTAGAGGAGGTCCGGCAGGTCGAGCGAGCGAGCGAGGCGAGCAGGACATCGTCGCGTGCTACTAAACTGCCGCCAACCGAGAGACAGTCTACCTCGACTATTGTTCTGCGCCCCGAGGAACCGGATGCGTCTTCCATGGCGGCCAACGGTCCTCCGTCTCTGACTAATTCGACTATTCAGATGGTCATGTCTGCGTTCGATAACCCCGACGATTTCGACGAATTTCACGACCTCTTTTACAAGCCTCTTCCCCAGCCGAGTGTGATTATAAACCCGGTACCGTCTGACATACACAGCTCGGCATCTAGCAGCCCACTCACTCACCTCGTTCGTCAACTGAGCGAGGAAGTGCAAGGTCGGCGAGAAGCCTCGCGGACACCATCCGATCCGCTCCAGAGGACCGAAAGCGAGGACCGTCGCTCGAACTACAGTGGGACCAAGTTTGTGTTCATGGATGTCGCCCGGTCGTCATCGTCTCCTCCGCCTGTGGAATCGTCCTCGCAAACACATTTGCCCATTCGAAAGGACAATGACCCCCCGACGCAACCGATCATGATCATTCCAGAGGACGTCAATTCGTCCTATACGGCATCTGTTCTGGAGAGTCCGCTGGAGGACCAAGAAAACGACACGTTTGGTGAGAATGCATATGATGGATTGTATTTTTTTTTAAACATGACTGACAGGCTATCCCATCAAACATGGTGAGCTCGAAGCCGTCACAGCTCCCACGCCTGTCCAATCTCCTATTCGTGTATCGACCCATTTATCTATCGAGCACGGCGACAACGACAACGACCACCATGGTCTTCTCAGTCCTCTGACGGCGCGATCTTGGCTGTCCTCGGCAGATGCGGCTCGATCGAGTTATTTGACAACGTCGGATCTGTCACACATGTCGCGGCTCTCTGATTTCCCGCTTCCGCCTAGTATGTATCCAAGCGAACAGCCTGGAAACACGTCGATTCTGCGGGTGTATCGTGAAGCGATGCCGCCCGCGCCTGAGATGGAGGATCAACAGGAAGGCGAGGAAGATACAGAAGAAGAGGAGGAGGAAGAGGAGGAAGAGGCCGAGTATACGGACGAGGACACGTCTGAGGACGTGGAGGAATCGTTGAGGGTGTTGCGGATGCCACTGCGCGTGACGAGTTATGAGAGTCATCGGACGACGTTTGGTGGGAGTGACGCGGATGTCGTGCAATTGCGTCGACCGAGTTCGTGAGGTGGTGCCCCCTTTTTTTTCTTGATTTTGGGAGGTGCTCTTTCGCGCATAGGACCCACGTCTTTTTCTTCCTCTTTTTTTTTTTTTTTTTGGTTTTAGTGGGATACTCGGCGAAAAATAGGAGCAATTAATCTTTCCCTTTAGCATGTTCTTTTCTTTACGCTACCTGCCTACTCCGCGACACCTCTCCACGACCACCACCGCGCGCCCCTGCCCGTACTCCGCCTTTGTTGGTTTGATTCGTCATCTATCCTTCGCCATCTCTCGTACCGTCTCGTCAACTATTGACTGTATCTCTTATTGGTCACCATGATTCATATATCTACTCTGTAGTCTCGAACGCGAACATACACATACATAATGTGTGTGTGTTTTTTCCTTCTTTTTGCATTTTTGTTCATCGGCATTTTTTTTTCCTCGGTGCTCTTCGTGTATAGACAAAGACATGGTTGATGGACGCTCGACATCCGTGTATCCATTTTACATGTTTCATATAGAGCGCACGGCGCCCCATCACGGCAACCGACGAATCTATGTCGGCCCACCAAGTTTTTTTTTGTCCAATCACCCATTTTCTGCCACGCAGTAAACCAGACCGCATGCGGTTCTCACCCCACCCGGACAGAGACAGCGTCCCGCGCCATCCCGCGACACACAGATACCTAACCCGAACGCAACGTCCCGCCTCCGTCGACCGACCCATTCGTATGCAGTTTTCCGAGGTCGAACAACGGCGGGTACGCCTCGAGCGATTTCTGTCTCCGATGCTGAAAGTCGACGTACGCCTGGGACTGATTCGTGCGCGAGAGAAGCTGAATCGACGCGCCGTCGACGTCCGCGTTAGCTTGCGTCGACACGTTCCCAAAGTTGAATCTAAGCACGACACGAGGTGGAAGAGCCGACTGTCAAGAGAGAGAGAGAGAGTCGGGGTGCTTACACAGAGTAGACGTTGCGCATGAAAATATCGCCGAGCAGAAAATCGACGTCGTGTTCGAATCCGGGGAGCGCGTGTTGGAACGCGTTGATGCAGACGGTGTACGGCTTGTTCTGAACCGTGACGCGCGTCGGGGAACTCAGTTCCATCGGATCGATCGGGTACGCAACGTTGCTGGCCGCTCGTCAGGATTGGAAAGAAAGGCGACATAGACGAACGCACGTGAACGTAAACGATACGTTGACCTGCCCGAGACAGGGCACGTACCATGCGTCGTGGTTCCCCATCTTGACATGCACCGATCCGTTGAGCTGGCTATAAATAGCGTCGACAGCGTCCTCGGGGATATACGCCAGACTCGTCCCGCTGTCGATGAGCGCGATCGCTTTTCCCTTGGGCGTTCCTTGCACGCCCGATTTGAGCGTACATGCTTTCTCATTGACCATCATGGCGTCCATCGCGATCGTCCACCGATTCGCCGAGGGAGGCGTTACAGGGTTCCTAGGCGTATCGCTCACGTTGTCGTATACCGGATCGTACTCGCCGATCGAGATGTATCCGCCCGCGGTGTTCTCGCCGCTCTCGGTTCGTTCGAGTGCCAGACCGACGAACCTCGGCAAGGACGGGTGCTGTGCAAACATGTTTGCCATGACCGATCGCGTGGAGTCGTTTTTTGTCGTGCGTTGGAGCGCGCTGAGACCGTTGAGGCCGATCCCGATGAGACCTTGACCGTCGGTGTCGGTCGTGTTGGACACGTTGAGGAACGCTTGGTCGTCGACGCGGTAGCCGCCGAAGCCGACGGGGGCGTAGGCGATGTTACCGTAGGCGGAGCCGATGCCAAAGGTAAGGTTGACGGTCGTCCCGGACGTGCTGTTGAGGGCGAGTTTTTTGGCGCCGGTGACGTAGAGGTCGCTCGAGCCTGTGTCGACCTGGAGGTTAAAGTCTGGACCGGGGAGTGTGAGTCGGGCGCGAGTGTAGATATGGGGATGGATGTTACCGTGGCCGCCAACGTTGACTTTTCCCATGTACTGCCAGAGGAAAAGTTTGGGGTATGGATCGGATCGGTTTGGAGGAGGGCGTGCATACCTGCATGTTAAAATCGTTCTGCAGCTTCGTGTTATCGTCGGACTTGTCGGCGGCATTGGACGTTTGTATCGCGCTGAAGGAGAAGCCATTGAAGGTCGTGTTTGGTCGGACGGTGTCGCTGGTGAGAGCCAATGCGTTGCTTGCCAGAAGCACGCTGGAGAAGACAAGGGGTGAAAACATGGGTGGGGGTTAGCAGAGACACGGCACGGTTGGAAGTGGGGTTTTTTATACCTTGGCAGTCTACATGGATGTGTTCGAAATGCGACTGTGATGGTGGATTGGGATTGGAACTGTCGATGGAGGATTGTTTGTTTGAGTATAGCCTCCAGTATCGATCTGCAAAGAAGTCGAACCTATCCAGTGACTGTATTTAGTTCACACCCCCGCTCAGTTTCCAACTGCGACTGCGGTATGTGCCCTCTGCTCGTTCATTCGCTCACTATCGAATGTCAGTCCTCTGCGTTCGACCGAGGTCACGTCAAAGGAGCGTGTGTGCTTACATTCTCACGTAAATGAACTGACATGTGTGTGAAACGGGGCTTGGAGGCCCGTCGGGATCGTGTCATGCCCAGCAAGTTTAGTGGGAGTCCGGGCGGGTCAGCGGTGGATCTAAACCGTCCGTCTGGCAAATTATTTAAAAGGTAAAATCTCTAACCAAGGCCCACGAACACGCAAAAAAATTTCCCCCGACACGGACAGTAGACCCCGGCTCGACGCGGAAGTTCCATCGTGTTAGGACCACAACAAGGCCTTTAGCTAAGCACTTCAGGTTACTCGCAATGCAATAACTATTCTGTGAATGGGGAACATTCACCATAGGGCTGAGCCCTTATATACATGCGGATGTGTCTACCCTAAACTATGTTACTAATCACCAGCTCTAAACTATATCAGTCAGCGTACATCATCATGCATAAGCATGTATGAGTAATGTATCAGTAAGTGATGACATCATAGGTCTAGAGTGTGATAATGTGAAAATAGAAAAGAGATCATTATAGTACCCCCATTTCAAGGACTGATGTCCTCATCAGTTGGGAAATCAAAATAGGAATCATCAAAACGAATGTAGTTTTTCCTAAATTCGAGGAATTCAGGTGTAAAAAACATAGGAGACACCGGCGGAAGAGGTTCATTATGGCAGATCGGACAAGAACAAGGAGAATCGATATCTATGAAACGAACACACATTTGTTTCTCGGGACGAGGAGCTGTGGGATGTTTTCGATGGAAAGCTTTTACTGAATCTGATGCATTTTTCAGTTCCGATGCTTTGATCCATTCATTTTCTTCCCTTGGAAATCCTTTCCATTGAACTAGATATTCCACGTGATTGCGTCGTTCTCGAGAATCGATTATTTCCTCGATTTCTTGTTCCGGTGATTGATCTATGATTACTGGAGGAGGTTTAGGAGGAGTTTTCTGGGATGGATATTCCCCAGCTTGGTATGGATGAAGAAGGGATTCGTGGAATACTGGATGTATGGTTCTCCAGGAACGATCTAATTTTAACTTGTATGACGCGGTGCCTACTTTCTTTATTACTTTGAAAGGGCCATATCTTTTGTCATCAAGCTTTTTTGTTGGTTGTTCCGTTTGAATATTGGTAGCTTCCAATAGTACTAGATCTCCTTCTTGATAATCAACTGATGGACGTGTTTTTCTATCATAGAATCTCTTCATATCCGCAGCTGCGTGTTTTAATGATAACTTTGCAGATGTCTGAACTTTTTGGATTTGATCTGCGAAGTTCTTTGCAGCCAGATTATGGATAGTGACTTTTGAAGATGATCCTATGTTTGGTTGATGTCCATAGTTAACCATAAACGGCGAGAATCCTGTGGACGACTTGGTTGTCTGGTTATGAGCGAACTCGGCAAGGGGTATCCATTCTACCCAATCAGATTGTCTGTGATTGGTGTAAAGGCGTAGATATTGTTCTACCCATGCATTATATCGTTCAGTTTGTCTGTCGGTTTGAGGATGAAATGCTGTTGATGGATTTCCTTGTATCTCCAACAGT
The DNA here is from genome assembly GCA_038090275.1 of Austroboletus novae-zelandiae. Lineage (NCBI taxonomy): Eukaryota > Fungi > Basidiomycota > Agaricomycetes > Boletales > Boletaceae > Austroboletus > Austroboletus novae-zelandiae. The sequence continues at coordinate 99,683 of JBBPML010000029.1, read as the reverse complement.
TTGTAAAGATCTTTCATGAAAGAGGAAACGAATTGAGTTCCTCTATCGCTTATGACCTTCTTTGGCGTCCCATGTAATTTGAATATCTCATCTCTGAATATCTTCGCTACTCCCATTGATGTGATTTGTTTTGTAATAGGGAATATACGAATCATTTTTGAGAATCGATCTATGATGACCAGAATTGCATCTTTTCCTTGAACTTCTGGTAGCGGTTCAATGATGTCAAGTGAAATGATTTCCCATGGTTGAGAGGGAATTTCATTTGGATTTAGCGGCGTATGTTTTGCCGTTGTTATTGCCTTGGCCTTCTGACATTTATCGCATCCTTTTACATATCTTTCTACGTCTTTTCTCATCGTGGGCCAGAAGTATTGCGTCATGATGAGTTCTTTTGTCCTTTTTCTTCCTGGATGTCCTGCCAAGGGGTGATCGTGGTTCTCTTTCAACACTTTTTCCCTTAGTTTTTCATCCTTTGGTACATACACTAGTTCCTTCCAGTATACTACTTGTTTTTTTTGTGTCCAAACGGATCCTTCTTTCTTTAATCCCTGTTGGACTACCAATTCTACCTTGTGTTGTGTTCTTTTTATGAGGTCCATGATCGTATCTTCTCCTGTTTGCTGTTGCTCTCTTGGAGCCGGAGTAAGATTGTCTGGTACCTCTCCTTGTTTTAACACTTGCATGTCAAACTCTTCTACCCCTGCTACCTTGTTGATGGTCGGATTTTCATCGGCAATTTCCCATCCATCGTCTAAAAGGTTAACAAAGACTGATTCTGCGATCACAGCGTTCTCCACAGTCTGTGATTGGGATGCAAAAACTGAGTTGGGTAACATGGTGACTGCTGTGTTATCAGCATCTACCCCCTTTTCAAAGTCTGGCCTCCAGGATAGAGGATCTGCAGGATTTGTTTTGCCTGGGCGGTGGGTTATTTCATAGTGGTACTCCTGCATGAGTTGGTTCCACCATGCTTGGCGTCGACTAAGGTCTTGGGGTTTTCGGAAGAATTCCAGATTTTTGTGGTCCATGAGGATCTGGAATGGGAGATGTGTGTCAAGTAGGTAATGACGCCAGGTTGTAACAGCGAAGACGACTGCTAGCATTTCAAGATCTGCAGCATGATAATTTCTTTCTTCTTTAATCAATGCTCGGGATATGAAAGCAATGGGTCGCCAAACACCATCATGTTGTTGAGACAGTATTGCACCAATACCGATCCCGGATCTGTCTGTCTCAATATGGAAAGGGTCCTTATCGGTTGGTAAAGCAAGTGCTGGGGCACTTGTAATGATTTGTTTCAATTGATCGAAGGCCTTTTGGCATGCTTCTGACCAAATGAATTCTTGTTTTTCCAAAGTTAACGCATTTAATGGTTTTGCCACTAAAGCGAAATCTTGGACGAAACATCGATAAAAGTTGAGGAATCCTAAGAATCCTCGCAGTTGTTTTCGTGTCTGTGGGACAGGCCAATCGTGTATTGGTTGGACTTTAACAGGATCCATTTTGATTGTTCCCTCAGATACAACTAGACCAAGATATTCGGTCTTAAGTTGTTCAAACTCACACTTGGTATGTTTCAAGCTGAGTTTATTTTCACGAAGAATTTGTAATACTTCGCGGACGATGCATCTATGTTCATCAAGATCTTTTGTGAAGATCATGATGTCATCCATGTAGATCACTACTTTTCCTCGATTGATCAGATCTTGGAAAAGGTGATTCATCATTGTTTGGAAGGTTGCCGGGGAATTGGTCAACCCAAAGAACATTACTAGTGGTTCGTATAAACCACGATTGGTGCGGAACGCCGCTTTCCATTCATCGCCTTCTTTCATGCGGATATTGTTGTAACCCCACCGAATGTCTAATTTGGTGAAGTAATGAGCACCGCGAAGTTTATCTACGAGCTCTGCGATGAGTGGTAAAGAATATTGATTTTTGATAGTGATGTCATTTAATTTTCGATAATCCTGTACGGGGCGTAATTTTCCATCCTTCTTTTTTACAAAGAAAAAGGCGGATGCAAAGGGTGATTTTGACGGTCTAATCCGTCCGGTGATGAGATTCTCTTCTAAGAACAAATCAAGTTCTTCTTGTTCCTTGAGAGTTAAATTGTATGTTTTACAATCAATCTTATGGTCACCAGGTTTAAGTTTGATTGCATGATCCCATGGTCGACGAGGAGGTAATTCGTCAAAGGATTCTTTGTTGAAAACATCTTTGTAGTCATGATAATTTTCAGGCACCACGTTTTTGAATGTTTTTGCCTGTTTGGATTGATTGGCTTCGGCGGCTAGATCCATTGCCAATGTATTGATGTAACTGGGACCGATCTGAAAGATATGATCGCCAGCTTCATATTCAGAGTCTTCCTCATTGACGGGTAATAATTCTGGAATATTGTCAAATTCCAAAACTTTGGTTTTCCAGTTAATTTTTGGATTTACTCGTTGTAACCAGTTGTAACCTAGGAACATGGCATGTGATTTTAGATTTGCTAATGCGAGCGAAATCTGTTCTTTATGTTCACCAATATTCATTTCTACGATGGTAAAATGGGTTATAGACCCAATGGTGTTACGAGTTCCATCCGCATTGTAAACTGGGATTGGACGAGGAAGTTCATGTTTGATCAATTTATGTTGTTTTGCAAACTGCTGATCGATAGCAGATGCCATACATCCTGAATCTAACAAAGCGAGAGCAGGGATTTTCTTTCTTTCAGGAGACACGAGTATTGTGTCTATTTCGAACGACTTGTCCGATCTTTTTCTATTTACAAACCTAGGTTTGGTTTGCAATTCCCTTAGAATAAATCCAGCTTCGACTTCGGTTGCCCTTTTTATACAGGCTACCAAGTCCTTGTCTACTTCACTTTTTCTTGTTTCATGGACGAAAGTTCTTAAATGACATTCCACATGGTCATCACTCATGTTGTCTGTCATTGTTTTGATCCAGGTAGTTGACCATGGATCAACTGTATTTAACCATGATTTTCTCACGGGTTGTTTCGGGGGATCAGCCCTAGACAATTCCTTCTTTGATACTAAGACCCCAGTCTTTTCCCTTTGAAGTATCTGGAGTACTTTCAATGGTTCCTTAGGATCTTTTGTTTTCTTTTCAATAATTTTTTGTTCATTGCAAGGGGAATTAAGCACCGGTTGAACGGCTGCGCCATTACTGGTCGCCCCAATGTTTGTACAAGAACTAGATACGTTTATTGAAGAAGAAATAGAGGCCACAGGAGATCCTGTTACGATTCGCATATACCCCTACTCTTTTCTCCTTACTCTTACCCTAGTTCCCCTACAGACATTGCTCTTGCCATTCGAGTCCCGCTTGAGCCACTTTATTACTCCTCCTTTTCCTTATCATCACTTACCTATTTAGCGTGACTCATCCGCAGTATCCGCAGTTGTACTGATACCGATATCTCTGACTCACTCCCATTCTTCGCGATTTCATTGCTTTCTATAGTCGAGTCATCCCTTTCATGCTCTGCTTTATTCTCTCTTGACTCGCCTATATAAACCCCTCGATACCCTCGATGTATTCCCAAAGTTAGACCTACCCGAATCTACCTTGATCATCGATTCCTCTCGGGCCCCCTTGTCCTCGCCTTGCTATCAAGTAGGCGTTCTCCTCGCCCCCCTCGTCGTCGCTCCCCCATAGCGACTCCCTCGTCCCTGCGTCACAACATACGTTGACCAGGTCAACAGCTCACAACATACCGTTGAGGCTGAGGATAGCGGATCGCCCGTCTATCAAACCCTTGCCACGTCAGCTGAATAGCGACGTTAACATCCCCCGCCCCTTCGTCACTCGGGTCTACGCCTGAGCGTAACAGATCCTGTCACTGTGCCTCGTTTTGAAAACCCTGGAGTACCTGCGCTATCATGGTCTCCAGTTCTTTGTCATTATTGTATTCTATTTCAACACCTCGCACCATCATCTTTCTTGGCTGCCGAGGTTTCATGTGGTCCTTACAAGGCCATGCCTTGCCACATTTGAAACAGAGTCCTTTTGCGCGTGCTTGCCCGATATCCATGGGTGCACCGGCACCGCTAAACGTTCCCGTAGCATTCGGGTGAATTGTGGTTGTAGCCGCAGTGGCTACCTTGGGTGGGGGAGACGAGGTGGTTGATTTTGGAGTCCACGCTGTCCAGGGTTGCGTTCTCTTTTTCCTTTCGGCGATTTCGGCAAGTAAATGCCCGGCCTGAATGAGTTTGCGACACCAGCAATCGTAATCTCCTGCATACATGGTTGTCATGTTGAGACTTCCACGTTCTACTTGTTCGACGATGTCGTTGTAAGCATGGGTTTGCAAAAGTCGAACCAAGACTTTCCCATTGTGGGTAATGTCGTATTTTGCCAAAATGATGAGCTGCTTCTGGCGAGCAATGAATGTTTCAATGGACATCTTGTCCTGTTTCAATGTCATCAGTTCATGTTCGGCTTGCGCCTCTGCATAAACTGGCTTAAATTGGGGTTCAACTTTATTTTCCATAAAGTCGGCCATGCTCATGGCGTCGATGTCATGCCCTTCCATGACGAATAGGGTTGCGAAGGTATCAGCGGCACCTTCTGTACAGAATCCCAAGAACATCCTTATTGCCTCTGCGTCGGTAGGCGGTCTCATAAAACCTCCTGTATATAGCAGGAATTTAGCCATCCAGGAGTCATATTTGGCTGGGGTCCCATCAAAAGGACCGGGCTTGGCCGTACATGACTTTCCCAGTGGTTGTGCATGCTGCGCAACAGGTAGTCCGCCAGCTGTAGTTGCTGAAGCATCTGCCAATTGTACTGCAGGACTGGGATAGGTTCCTTGCAGTGGATTTCCAACAGCCAATGCTGATGGGGGTGCAACTGGGGCTCTTGGAGGGGGAGTGGCGAGGAGGTGATGCGGGAAGATGGGAGACAGCACCGAATTGGGCCCATCTCGAATACATCTTCGTTGATAGTCTTGGTATTGAGAGTAGAACTCTGCGACAGAGTTCGCAATCGTAAAGGTGTATGGCTGTTCAACAGCCGGTGATGCAGGTTCGTCGATGGAGAGGGCAATGACCCGGGGGGTAGACTCGAGGGAATTGGCATCCATCTCGACGTCTCTTGGTCTATCGGCTCTAAGTCCAAATGTGGACTGTCCGATGCGGGATGATGAGGGGGAGGGAGAGGACATGGTGACTCAAGTTGCCTTAAGTCTGACTTATCTTCCATTCCTTGGTTTGGAAGAGGGAGGGCGATAGAGGAGGAAGAGGAATAAAACTCGTCACGAGCGAGTTCCAGTTTGGAATCTGCGTGTCTTTGACGCAGGTGAAGTCGGGGGAACAGCCTTTACTTCTAGGCGACTTATTACGCTAAGTGGAGCGACGTGACAATGGCTGTAATCACGCGAACAGCTGATCCTCTCACGGAGATCACCCGGAATTGTGCACTATTTCAGATACCAACGGTATCAAGCAACGTTATCCTTATTTATCAAGAGGCGGACAACCTCTATACACAGCGCTACACTGCTACAAACACTTGCCCAGTGTTTTACTGGCCTCTGACTATGCGAGGAGCTTTATGCCTTATCGCAGGTGTGCGTGGGAGGAATAGGTAGGTCTAGACGCTAAGTGCGCCTTGGCGGAGTGGAGAGGACGGGGAGTAGGTGTGATTTCCTACAAGTAGCGCGCTGGGCGCCAGAGTACAGACAAGGGGCGGAGGTGCAGATGTCCCCTATTCGCGATCCAAAATGGTCGCGCAGCGGTAGGGTATCGGCGGAGTTGGGGGAGAGGCGGCAGCATATGTCGGCAACATTGAGGAGGGGGAGTGGGAACTCTGGAAATCTCCCATCAAAGGTTATCATTGGGATCAGAGTTAGTGGTGTCGACGGAGGGGGAGCGGTTGCCTGTACAGTGCTCACAGCGATGCACAGAGGCGAAAGTTCCGGACGACAGGGTGAGGACTTTGTTGGTGAAGACAGGGTGAAAATAGCGACATCGATAAGTTCGTCATCGAAGGCAATAGTGAGAGAGGATGTCAGATGTCGAAGGCGATAAGTTCGTTGTCGACAGAGGAGTAAGATAAAGCAAGGATATTCACAGAATAATGTTAGGACCACAACAAGGCCTTTAGCTAAGCGCTTCAGGTTACTCGCAATGCAATAACTATTCTGTGAATGGGGAACATTCACCATAGGGCTGAGCCCTTATATACATGCGGATGTGTCTACCCTAAACTATGTTACTAATCACCAGCCCTAAACTATATCAGTCAGCGTACATCATCATGCATAAGCATGTATGAGTAATGTATCAGTAAGCGATGACATCATAGGTCTAGAGCGTGATAATGTGAAAATAGAAAAGAGATCATTATACATCGGCTGTTTGACATTTTTCATTTCGACAGTATATAGCAATAAAGCACTGTTCATTCCTCGGGTCACCACCTATTGTCAAGCCCTCTGCCTGACGCACCATGGGCATCTTACATTCCGTTCTGGTTCAGCGTTGGCTCATGTCTGGCATCGCTCTAGTCGTCGTCAAGTTTGCCGTGGGCAAGGCGCTGGCCTTGCAAGAGGCCTTTGCAAAGATCAGGTATGACAGCGATAGCGCCCTACTTTGTTCTCTAAACTTTCGTCGACTTGTACGCAGGGGTTACCCCGGTTGCTCGCCGTTATGGATTCATGCACTCAACGTTGTCGCAATCGCACTAGGCACCAAGTTCCCTCGACCGAGCATGGCTGGCTACTACGCAGCGAAATTCTCGTGTACGTCCGTCTCCCTACGCACTACGTCGAGACTGACGGACGCAGCTTATGAGAGATACGGTGCCACGTCGTTTGCCACCGTTAGGGTTTGGGCAGCTCAGCCCTTTTTTTGGTTGGCAGACACCGAGGCAGTGAAGCAAATCGCGTCTGACCGATTCACTTTCCAAAAGGACGTGGCCGAGTACGAACTTTTAAATATTTATGGGAGGAATGTCGTTAGCGTGGAGGGATCTGACTGGAAACGACATCGTTCGGTGGCCATGTCTGCCTTCAACGAGGTAAACCCTCTGTTTCGATTTACTTTTGTTTGCCTGACCTCGCCTGCTCCAAAAGACCAACGTCGCTCTCGTTTGGTCGGAAGCGCTTCGTGTGGCGAACGAGTGGTTCCAAGAGTTGGATTCTGTTGGCCAGGAAATTTCTCTGAATGCGATGGAACCCCTGACGCAGGTGCGGGACCTAAATGCACTCTTCTGAAACCGGGTTGATGTTTGCTTCAGTTGACACTTCTTATAATTGCCACTGCAGGATTCGGCAGACGCGTTTCTTGGAGTGCTGAGTTGACTGCAGAGCCACCCCCAGGGTGCAAACTTACTTTTCGATCCGCGGTCATAGGCTCGGTCGAAAACGTCATCTTCAGAGCTTTGCTACCGACCTGGTTTTATCTGCTCGCGCCAATAATCAACGTGCCTTATCTCTCCTCCCGCGCGCTGAAGACGCAGCTTGCGTTTGATGATTTACGAATACACATGCTGGACCTCGTCTCTTCTGCGCATGCTGAAATCACGTCTGGTAAAGCTGCCGGAGCTTCGGGGGCAGCGTTGTTACGAAACCTGGTTGAAGCGAACATGAACCAGGACAGCGATGCAAAGAGGTTGACTGAAGGTGAAATGCTGTCAAATATATTCGTGAGCTCGTCCATAGCTTGCATTCGTTGTGCATCGTTCATTCCTCGCTCAGACTTTCCTTCTCGCCGGACATGGTTTGTTTATCCCGCGTCGTGGAATGTTCAGAGGCTGAGCTATTGTCATAGAAACCTCTGCTCACAGTCTCTGCTTCGCGTTTGTATTATTAGCCCTTTATCCAGATTGTCAGCGAAAGATGTACGAGGAAGTTACCCGCGTATGGCCGGCTGATACACCCCTCACGCAATTGATGACGGTGAGCTTTTTGTTGACTCTCACAAACGCAACCAACCGAACACGAAACAGAATCACAGAGAACACATGGACAAGCTCGTCAGCATCCTTTGTTCTCCTCCTTTTCCAAAACTGTACATACTAACTGCGCTTCAAGGAATACACGATCGCATGCATTCGCGAAACACTTCGGTTGTTCCCCTCGGAGCCGCGTATAGGAAAACAAGTGACTAAAGACACCGTGTTGCCTGGTACATACTTCACCCCTGGATTCAAGGATCGTCCTTCTGTCGAAACCGGTAAATTCTCGATGGCCATTTCGGCAGGAGACTTCGTCGTCATGGACGTTTGGGCCTTGCACATGAACAGTGAGTCCTCGTTTGGGCAAGGCCATCCTTATAATATTGAAACATGCTCCGCACTTTAGCTTTGTCTTGGGGACCAGACGTCGCCGAGTTCAAGCCGGAACGCTTCATGGACACGCCGACATACCAGTGGCCGAGAAACGCATGTAAGCCGTCACAGTTTCACGGTCCGTTCTACAGATATGCTGAAACTCGACGCCTCCAGTCTTGCCGTTCTCGGGTGGCCCGAGGTCTTGTATGGGCCAGCGATTCGCACTCGCAGAGATGGTCGGGATCCTCGCGAGTGTCGTACGCCGGTACACGATAGATGTTCCGGACGATCTCGCAGGCGCGTCATTCGAGGTGCAGAAGGAAACGTTGCTGAAATGGCACACGGGCGTCACGTTGACGCCCTCGAATCCTCGCGTGAAGCTGTGTCGCCGAGTCTAGACTCGCATGTCGTTTCTCCTCACCTGAATCCCTCATATAGGTAGTGTACGTGGATACGAATAGACCTCTATTGATGATTGTAAAGACGATGGAGAGTGAAATAAGTGACATCGATCCTGATCTATCCCCGACTCCCACGTGGGTCTTTCCGAACGCAAATCCTACTTGTCAACTATGGCATGTTCCGATTTCCGCGTGCGCTGGTATTCCTCCTCTGAAACGAGGACAATAACGTGCTTCAAAAGCTTGAAGGAATCACCCTTTGGGAATCCGCGCTTGCTCGCTTCCTCGTCGTCGTGTACTTCGACTAGCTTCTGTCGCGATCATGAGCTTCTTTAGGGCAGGAAAAACGCAACTGCATACCACTTCGAGTGACTTTTTGACGCCGAACACGGGGTCGCTCCCCAAGTATTGACACCCTTCGGGGAATAGTACTGTAACAAGCTTGTGATAACCAGGCGCCTCGATCAAGATATGTAGATGATTGGGCCGCATGTTATGGCGGGATTGGGAAAGCAACAGTTCCCCAACAGGACCCTGGATCAACGATCGACAAAACAACACACGAAAAAGTGGCAGAGAAAGACGCACGTCTCCTGGAATAGGATAAGACGGCGGAACGACGCCACGATAGCCAAAGTCGCCGTCTTTTGTGGTGCGCACTCGCCCACGACAATCGGGGTGAGCTCTGTCGGGATATTGCGTATCGTAGAATCCTGTACACGGTCATGCAATGTTGGCCATGAATTGTTTCATCGTCGACCGTACCGTTTTCGTCTGATTCCCACTTACCGATCGTAGCATCTGCGACGGGCTCCCCCGCTGTCGTCAGGACGCGACCCTCGACGTACATGTGTTCTCCTTTACCTTCCGATGCAACGGAGCTGCCGAATTCGACTGAGGAATGACATGAGACTTGTATCGTTGACACGCGCGACGACTCACCTCCCTCGGCATCTTTGGTCAAGAAAGGACCCAAGACGCTACTCTCCGTCGACCCTTTCACGCTGGGGTTGTTGATGACGTCGACCAGGGCCGAAACGCCGAGCACGTCGGAGAGGAGGATCATTTCCTGACGAAGAGGCGTACACATCTTGCCGACACGTGTCAAGAACTCAATGGCAGTCGTCCATTCGTCTGTCGTGAGACTGTCGATAGTCGTTGGTTTGGACTTTTGCTGGATATCTAGAAAAAGACGACGTACTTGGTTTCTCTGACCAGTGCGTGCAGGTGCGTGACGACGTGTTGGTATATGAAACGGAGTCGTCTGGAACACGATGAGCGGTACCGGTGGCATGGGATCGACTCACGGGTTAGGCGTCTGTCCGACCAACAACAAGAGGTTTGCCGTTATCATATCAGCACTATCCGGTAACTGGGAGAGCGTAAGCAGATAAACCAATGGTGGATTTGAAGGAACGAACCGGTAGGTCAAAGGAAGGGGGACAAATGCCATTGGAGATGACGCGCTTGACGGTGTCCTGCGTCTGACCAAAGTCTTCCATGTTATCAAGAGCGGATGCGAATGATGGTTCTGGTGGATATGCATTGGTGTTTTTATCTGGGACGTTGGCGGACCTTGTTTCGTATGTAGTAGTAGGCCGGGTCAATGCGGTCATGAGGTGGTTGAGGGACCGGAAGCACTAAACACCATTGACTGGAACGAAGACAGGCAACGATCTTGCTATGGGATCAGTGAGGCGGTCGGAAATGAGAGTCAGCTGGTGCAAGAGGTAGGCGAGGAGGTACTAGCATGGCATGTTATCACACATGAGTAATATGGGAGCGGGGCCACTCACCGGAAGATGTCATCCCCGCGTGTCTTTGAGAAGATGACCAACATTAGATCTTCTGATGGAATCCGATTTGTGAATCATAAGTGCATCAAGGTCATAAATACTCTTACTACACATTCTTCAATGGGGGATGGTTCCGTAAGTTTGACAAGTTGACTTCAAATTTGTCAGATATACTTTCGTAGCACATGGACTTCATACGAACCCTTTCCAGGTGGAAGGTTCTTCTTTTCCTTCCATGAAAACCTCTGCTTCGTGTTTCAACTTGTTGCATTATAACTAGCTCTTTATCCGGATTGTCAGCAAAAGATCTCTGCGAAGTACATACCCTTCAGGCTGCGCCTTACAAGGATCGTCTGCACATTATCGATGGCCGGTGCTCCGCGGAGTATCAAGCATTTCAAGTTGTCAACTGCCAATGCCATCATATCAGTGGCCAATTTGAAGGCACCTGCAAGCCCGTATAGCACCTGGGGCCCCTTCCCGGCACATCCCGAGGCGCGACTTTCTTCGCGAGTGGCACGATACTTTCCTAACGATCTCGCACGCTGTTCATTATCCAACGTCCTACTTTTATTCTTCCTGTTTTGGCATCGATACTACACCTCTTCAACGACTGAGTATTTCATGGCTGATATACATGGAAGAAATTGAACACACTGGTGATACGGCTCGCACGACCTCTGCCGCATAAATCCGATAGTCAAAAAATGAAGTAGATGAAGGGCTATTGGAGAATGGAACGTGTGTCGTCGATTCAGTCCGCACACAAGACACGATCATCACTGTTCCGACCCGTTGATGACCTGTGTTCAGCTGCGCTGGTATTCCTCCTCTGAAACAAGGATGATGTTGTACTTCAGAAGCTTGAACGATCTGGCCTTTGAAAATCCCCGCTTGCGCACTTCCTCGTCATCATTCATCTCCATCGATTTCTGCCAAAAAATAGGATATCTCGTCAAGTACTGACACCCTTTGGGATATAATGCCATTATGAGTTGGCGATAAACAGGCGTCTCGACCAAGAGGTGCAGGCGGTAAGGATGCCTGTTATGGCGGAATTGGGGCATGAACAGTTCCCTAACCGGACCCTTAATGACAAGTAACAACTAGTGGCATTCAGCGCCACCCCACGAGCAGGTAAATGAATGGATGATGATCGTACCTTAGACACACGACGAGTGCGAGCCTTCTGTGGAAAAGAGGGTAAAATACCAACAATATTATGTATAACTAAATCTAGCAATCGGATGTCTCCGCTTAATCTCTTCCCCTTCCACTCAAAATGTGCAGCATGTAACAATTACGATACGAATAGTCTACCATGGGGTTGCACCCCCAAGGACGATAAAATTAAATTAAATAAAAAACTGGACCCTTGAACCGACGATCAGTACGAAAAAGAAAGGAGGATGCTAGATGGCCCACGTCGACCGGAATGGAAATGTAAGAGGACGGAACCACGGCACGATATGGTAGATTTAGTTAGCGTAGTGACAAACGTGGCTTGACTTACTCTCGTACAGCGCGCTCGTCCACGCATACTCCATGTCGTACAATACCGTATATGGTTATGGTAAGTCGGTCGTACGTTGTCATGCATTATCAACCTTACCATTCACGTCTGCTTGTCACGTCTTGATCGTAGCATCTGCGATGGGCATGCCGGACATAGTCAAAACTCGCCTCTCAACGTGCATGTACTATCCTTTTCCTTCCTTGCGATAGAGCCGCCAAATTCGACTGGGGATGTTGATTATGGTGAAGTTGTCAGTGGAATGGTGTTGCCAACGACTCACCATCCGCAGTATGATCGGTAAAGAAAGGGCCTATGAGGCTGCTTTCTGTCGACCCTACCGCGGTAAGGTCGTTGATGGTGTTGATCATAGCGAAACCACCGAGCACATAGGCGAGGTCTGTGTCGGTCATCAAATCCCTTGGGGATGGTGAAGAGCGGAACCCACGTTGGCAAGTACCCTGACGTGGGCACTGCATGGCAGCGCAAAATTGCGTGCGGAATTCCGAAAGGAACCCAGGCGCCTGTCCCACCTGTGGGAGTACATCTGGCACTCCCATCGAGCAGGAATCCCCCCTCCTCACTTCATGCCCTCGTCGCCTCTGTGGGCTGGCCAAATCGGAAATCCCCTGGTAGGGCGTTAGATTGGTAGCTGACGAGATTTCTTTGATTATTGATATTGCAGCACTATAAAGAAGCTGGCGTTTCCCTGACCAAGGCATGCATGTGCTTGATGAGGTGCTGAAATATGAATCGGAGTCGTCCACAGCACAGTGGGTGAGACGGGCGGAACAAGAAGGTTGACTTATGGGTTAGGGGTGGCCATCAGCAAGGGATTCGCTGTTATAGTGTTAGCGTCATCTGGTGGCCGGTGGCGGAAGTGAGTACAGCATAGACCCCCGTAGTGGATTCGAAGGAACGAACAGGCAGATGAAAGGAAGGGGTCATTGGAGACGGCACGCTTGACAGTGTCATATTGGCTCAGGGTGATGGTCTTGATGGAAATGCGTTGGTGTTTTTATCTGTGACCACCGACCGATCTTGTTTCGTATGTAATGTAATAGGCCGCCGGGTCAGCGCGGAAATGAGAAATTGGAGGTTCTTGCAAACGGTCCGAATGTTTAACCGCGTTCTTGATTGGAATCAAAGTCTTAGCGTGGGCGAAAGACGAGGTCGAGCGAGCCCAGCACATCCAAGTAAGCACGAGGACGACTGCCATACGCTCTCAGCCCCAGTTGAGAGTGTGACAGTTGATGTATTCAGGATAATGTTCCTCTTTGATACCTCGGCAGGTTTAGTCTAGACGACGTTCTTCGACGTCCCGTAGTGCCTGTACACTTCCCCGATGTGACTAGCACTCCGTGGGCAAGTTACCTTCTACTAAGTTACCTAGCGGCGACTTGGCCTGGGGGAAACCTTCATCTTTTTAGCCAAAATGTCACTTAAGCATTCAATATTCGTAATAGTACATACACCGTTCCTCCGTGACCGAGGAATCGAACACGCTTGAGACGACCTCCGCCACGAAACCCGATAGAGGTTTAAAGGGGACTTGAAGGAATGAAACACGTAAGATCCCTGTTTGTACATAAATGAGACTCGATCGTCACTATTTCGGCTCGCTGATAGCCTGTTTCCGGAATAGACGGTATTCCTCCTCTGAAACAAGGACAATGTCATACTTCAAAAGCTTGAACGAGCTGCCCTTTGGGAACCCCCGCTTGCGCACTTCCTCGTCGTCGTTTATTTCCACCAATTTCTGCAAATACAGATACTGAGATCCACCCAGGGCGATAGTAAAGTCATCAGTCACATACCACTACGAGCGACTTCTTGACACCGAGCATGGTATCGCTCGTTACGTATGGACACTCGTCGGGGAATAACGCCGTAACGAGTTTGCGATAACCGGGCGCCTTGACTATGAGGTGTAAGTGGCTGGGACGCATGTTATGGCGTGCTTGAGATATCAGCAGCTCGCCCACTGGGCCCTTGAGTTGACGATCAACATGCAGGACAAACAAGGATGACAAGAAAAACGTACGTCGCCAGGAATAGCATAAGAAGGCGGAACAACGGCACGATAGCCAAAGTCTCCATATTTTGTGGTGCGCACTCGTCCACGACAGTCGGGGTGGGTTTTATCGGCATACTCCATGTCGTACATTCCTATACACTGCCATAAGTCGGTCACATGGCACGTATTTGCTGGTTTTACCTTTATCATCCGCTTCCCATGTTTCGATGGTAGCATCTGCGATGGGTTCTCCAGACGTTGTCAGGACGTGACCCTCGACGTACATGTACTCTCCTTTTCCTACTGAAGCGATGGAGCCGCCAAATTCAACTAAGAACGCTGAACACGAATGACAATGGAATGAGACTGTCAACGACTCACCGTCCACGGTATCATAGGTAAAGAAAGGGCCTAAGAGGCTGCTCTCTGTCGACCCCGACACAGTGGGGTTGTTGATGGCATCAACCAAAGCGAAACCACCAAGCACATCGGAGAGGAGGATCATCTCCGGGCGTTGAGGCGTAGACACCTTGCCGACGCGCGTCAAGAAATCGATAGCGGCCATCCATTCGTCCGTCGTGAGTCTGTCGACGACGTAAGTCTGTCCTTTAGAGCGCTTCAAAGAAGACGCACTCGGTTTCTCTTATCAAGGCATGCAGGTGCTTGACGAGGTTTTGGTATATGAATCGGAGTCGTCTAGAATACGATGAGGACAGGTGGCAGAAAAAAGGCCGACCTACGGGTTAGGAGTCTGTCCGACCAACAGTAAGAGATTCGCCGTTATAATATCAGCGTTATCTGGAAGCTAGCGGAGAGAAGTTAGCAATGGACCGTAGTTGATTCGAAGAAACGAACCGGTAGATGAAAGGAAGGGGAAGAGATGTCATTGGAGACGGCGCGCTTGACGGTTTCCTGCATCTGACCAAAGTCGGTCGTGTTGACTGAGAGGATAATGGCGATGGTTCGGATGGAATAAGTTCAAATTGGCGTTTTTATCCGGAATCTTCGCCGTGCCGTTTCATATGTAGTTGGCCTGGTGAAACACGGACACGAGGTCCTGAGGCCTTTGAGGGACTGGAAGCGCTTGCGGAACTGATAGAATTGCAGGGAAACTAACAGATATGTTATTGTACCGCAATAGAGACGGCCGTTTGCGATGATCGAGCGCGATGAGGAAGGTAAGCGGGAACGAAAGACGAGAGTCAACAGGCGCAAGGGGTGCACAGTTGGTAGCAGCCCGTGCCTGACCAGGGTAAGCCAATGTCAAATTCCCCAGTAACTAACTTTTCTACCGAGCATCGGCTAAGTACCAGAGTGCCAGTGAGGCGACACCAGCGTTACGGGAGCAGACGAGGAGTGGCGGTGCAATTACGACCAGATGCTGGTGCGTCCGAGTCATATTCTCGTGTGTATTGGTAGTATAAAATTGAATACATTGGTGAATCCGTTCGGGCGACCTCTGTGTAACAAGTGGAGGATTGGAGATGTTTGTGCACATGACCATCGTCAATGTTCCGATCCAGCGATAGCTTGCTTCCGGGTGCGCTGATATTCTTCTTCTGAAACGAGAATAACGTCATACTTCAAAAGCTTGAACGAGCTGCCCTTTGGGAATCCCCGCTTGCGCACTTCCCCGTCATCGTTTATTTCCATCAATTTCTGCAAATACAGATGGCGATCATGAGATCCTCCAGGGTTACGGTAAAGTCACATACCACTACAAGCGACTGCTTGACGCCGAACACGGCATCGCTCGTCACGTACGGACACTCTTCGGGGTATAACGCCGTAACGAGTTTGCGATAACCGGGCGCCTCGACTAGGAGGTGGAGGTGGCTAGGACGCATGTTATGGCGTGCTTGGGAGATGAACAGATCGGCAACGGGACCCTTGAATCACCATTTACATATACATTAATATGACGAAAGACTCGAGACTCACCTCGCGTGCAACAGGATAGGGGGGAGGAACAATGGCACGATAACCAAAGCTACCGTCTTTTCTGGTATGCACTCGACCACGACAGTCGGGATGTGTTTTGTCGGCATACTCCATGTCGTACAGTCCTGTACACGGTCATGGTAAGTCAACCACATATGTATTGTACACGTTGTTGACCTCACCGTTCGCGTCTGAATGCCATGTATCGATCGTAGCATCTGCGATGGGCTCGCCAGACATCGTTAAAACCCTCCCCTCAACATACATATACTCCCCTTTTTCTTCTGGAGCGATAGATTCACCAAATTCGACTGGAAGCATTGAACACGGGTAAGGCTGGATTCATGCGACTGCCGATAAGCGCGACGACTCACCTTCCACGGTATCTTCACTATAGAAAGGACCCAGAATGCTGCTCTCCGTTTCCCCCTTCAAGGTGGGGTTGTTGAGGGCACTGATCAAAGCCGAACCGCCAAAGACGTCGAAGAGAAGTCGCATCTCCGGGCGCTGGGACGTGGATATCTTACCGACGTGCTTCAAGAAATCAATGGCGGCCATCCATTCTTCCGACGTGAGGCTGTCGACGTCGTTAGTTTGGACGTTGAAGCACTCTAGAAACAAAACGACATACTTGGTTTCCCTTATCAAAGCGTGCAGGTGCCTGACGAGGTGTTCGTATATGAATCGGAGTCGTCTGGCACATGGTGAGCGGGACAACACTGTGGGACTAAAAAGTTCGACTGACGGGTTAGGCGTCTGTCCGACCAGCAGCAAGAGGTTTGCTGTTACGGTGTCAGCGCTCTCTGGCAACTAGCAGTGTGGGCGTGAGCAGATAGACCCGTGGTGGGTTTAAAAGAGCAAACCGGGAGATCAATGGAAGGGGGAGGGATGCCATTGGAGACAGCGTGCTTGTCGGTTTCCTGTGTTTGACCAAAGTCACTCATAAGTATTGACTGAGATGATGCCGACCGATTTCAGTTTCCTATTCAGTTAGTACACAATTTATGTAATTGAAGGAAGACAGTCTAGCCCGTTCAGGACGTCACGGCCACGGTCACCGAGTCAGTACGGACGAGTACAAAGGGTGTCTGCCAATACGACAACACCAAAGTACACGATGTTACTGTTGTCGGAGCACTCTCTAATCAGTCCCACGGTCTTGTTTTTGTGTTAGCTTGCGCAAAGTGCCAGCTAAACCACTTCGTTACTATTTCAGATGGCACCCTATTAATACACGAATTCTTCAAAGACAACTCAGCTCAGAGAATCAGACGAGAAGAACTGTTTTGAAGAAAGCAAAGAATCGACGCAAGTATCATCGTCTAGGCGTGTTGTCGTCAGTTAGTCTTGGTTGATAATTAGTCACGGCAGAGGTCTAGAATAGATGAATCGTCACCGAAGAAAATCCACAGGTAATACCCTCTACGATAAATTCCTCGCATTCAACTTTGTCCTCAGACTCAATGTTGACAAAAGTGTTTGACACACGGTCACTCTTGAGAACGAGGACACCCTCCCTCCAGAGGGGGATAGGTTCCTTGCAGAAAATAAGCTCGAGGCTGCAATTGATGCACTGGGCAGGGTCAATCTGACAAGCAGCATAGACGGTGTATGTGAAGGGTCTCTTAGCATGAAAAGTGGTATTTAGATAATCATTCGTCTTCGTTGGGGTCCATGGTGTTGCAACAAATGGTTTACCATCTTGGATGGTAACCTCTGCAAAAATAGCATCGTCACTCCTTACAGGATAGAAGAGGCCGGTGACAAATTGACCATCTTCCTGAAGCCATGAAGATGATCAGCGAACACGTCCATAAATATGGTCAGGGCAGACAAAGGAAGTTGTCCCTCGACACAGGCTGGTGTTGTAAAGAGGTATCGGAAGGGTCGACACACGATGGGAGGGAGAGTCAGTCACTGGCGGCGGACCTTAACAGACTTACTTAGCCATGGTGGAAGCCCACCGCGGCCAACGACGGGAAACACTGAGACGGGCGGGCATACAGAACAGGACCACACTCTATACGGGGGACTACAAAGTACGGGGACAAGATCGACTGGCTATCTCTACAGCGAGCGGCGGAGATATATACTATCGTGCACGTGATGGATGCCAATCACGCGTGATGCTGATGGATGGCCGATAGGTAAGCCAATGGGCTTACACATGGGTTACTGTGTATGAGGAAGCCGTCTGACCTTCAGGTTGTCCCGCCCCGGGGGACGCAGCGAGCGACAATTCAGAAGACGGCTCCTCCGGGCCCGACGACGACGACGAACCCGTACGGTTCCAACGGGAAGAGAGTATCGTCAATATACCTCCACCTAACATGGACACTTTGGTGACGAGCCCAGCCCAGACAGGCAAAACACCCATGCCAGCAGCTTGAAGCATAGAAAACCAACTTCCGGCCTCCACAGCAGCACCCCAAAAGTACCTTTGCATCCACGCAGCAGCAGAACCTAAAATGTTCAGATTAGTGAAATTATGGAGCGGAAAAGCGGGAGGAAGGGGGTTAGTGCACCTTTGATAGGACCTAAGGGTCCGAAGCCAAATACGTTCAGCAAAGGCCGTAGAATCCATGCTTCCGGTATAAGCAAGGCAGCAATGCTGAATGAGATTATGGGGAAAAGTTTGGGATGCCTCTCGTTGATATCACCTATAAATTGCCAAATGAACAGATTCAGGCAGGACTCGAGGAATTAACATACCAACTACGACTACGAGCGTGTGCACATGCGGCCTCAGAGCTGACAAGTAAGTTGTCATGGCCTCCTCCTCAATTCCGTGACGGTGAGCGAGGTTCACGAGTGCAACAGTGGCATCGTCCAAGACTCTGCCAACCATTCCCGCTCTTTCTACGTGACCAGGCACATCCGGAGGAGAAGAAATGTTTTGCAGATTGTGCACTATCTCCGTGAAAATGCGTTCTAGTTCCTCCGAGAACTTATTCAAGGTGATATGGCGGGCATCCAAAGCACCTTGGATACGATCACGGAACGTGGCAGTAGCACCGACAATATGGTGCATTGCAGATGTGATGTCCGTTAACCTGGTGGTCTTGAAGTGCACAGCCGCATCTGCGAGTAGACGGGGAACATAACTCTGTAAAATATTTTCGTTTTTCTTTGCCACGTCCCAAAAGTCATCCGACGGCGTTAGCGGTGCTGCAGAAGCCTGGGCTGTATCATTCTCCGAGTCCTTGGGGAGAGCTGAAGGAAGGTATGCATCTTCACGAGAAAAGATGAAGTACGGTTAGAGTACTTGGGGAGTACACTTACTTGAATGTCGTATGTTATCCATGGCATCAGATGAATTCAACAACGCCGCATGAAGTTGAATACATCTCTCGACATTGGACGACTCAGCACTCACACGTCTGTGAACCCAACTGGACCATATCTAATGAAGCAAGGGATGAATATATCAATTTGAGGCAAGTGGAGGTCCTACCGCTGGAACCAACTTCAGAATTACCATTCTCTACATTCTCCTCAGCCTTGTCGATTTCTGTCTTTAGAGCCTCGTCGTGCCCCACAGCATTATCATTATTTTGAACCTCTGCGGTAGTGAAGGGGTTCCACAGCTTCAAGAGAATTCCCATGGGCAGCGCTGGTGGTGAGACAAAGAGGTTAGATTAGCCTCATGGTAGTGGTGCACCGCCAACTTGTAAGCCCATTAGCTTGCATCCATCACGTGCACAATAGTATATATCTCCGCCGCTCGCCGTAGAGATAGCCAGTCGATCTTGTCCCCGTACTTGGTAGTCCTGTTCTGTGTGCCCGCCCATTTCAGTGTTTCCTGCCATTGGCCGCGGTGGGCTTCCACAACTTTAAATAAGGATAAAGTAAGCCGCTACATCATCGACTCGAGCAAACACTCTGCCTTACCCCTTTGTCATGACTCTTTTCGCTTTACTCATACCTACGATCACACATGACTTCATTCGTCATCCATATCACGTGCTGACTCATGTTCTTTGGCATTCCATGCCCTTCTACTCGTTCTTCCCTTTTATGGTCCTTGGACCTGCCCTATAAATAGTGCATGGACCATCAACTCATGTATATAAGGAGTTGTCCACTGGTAGGATGCTCTCCATCTTGAGTTTATTCATTGCTTTGGCAAGTAACCTTCTGAGCAACCTAAGGCCTTTTCATTGGTCCTGATATAAAACTCAAGATCACCTCCTTACCTTGCCTGCCACTTTCAACATCGTCAAAGCCTCCTGCTGTATTGTGGACCTGCTTGCGCCTCGCTGACACCTACTTCCTTCCTTCTGACTTTCAACATCGCCTGTGCCTCCTGTCATATGATGGACACGCCTGTGCTTCGCCAACATCTTCTTCTCCCACAAAAACAACAAGAAGTCTACACTGCTGAGATTATCTTGCACTGGCACCTAGGAGAAATCAAATCCATTATATCCTGACATCACTGTGTGTACAAGATCTTGGCCAACTTTACAGTGCCATCACCTGAGCTGTTGCTGTCATCATACTCTGCAGTCTCATTGTCAACTTCATTGTTTGCAGCCTAACAAGCCGAACACCTTCAAAGCCCTATGCTGGATTCTTTTGAAACCGTCCACGCTTACCATTTGGGTTTGGATATTCATTCTCATCAATACCTATTGCCGCTTAGAAGCCACACCCATTCCTATCCCATCCCCATGATCTGTTCGGGCTCCACAACGTCTGCAGCTAAGAAATCGCGCAGCGGAAACGGAAGAACAGACAGTCATAGGATCCGATAGTGAACTTTCAGATACTGAAACCCTTGTCGACTACTATTCCTTTCTCGAACTACCACCCCCCACTGGGTCTAGTGAAGAAGATGAAGAGGAAGTCCTGTTGCACATTCAAGCCCTCTTTACCCCCACTAATCTCCAATCTCGCCCTTGAGATCTGGGATCCAGATCACCAATTATGCACAACTGGTGCGGTTCGCCAGTACCCTAAATCACCATTACCAACACAGTGTCTCCACCTACTTGCCGTTGTTGTGAAGAGTGTGGGCACACCACAAAAAGCTCCGATCCTCATCCCTACCCCTGACACTACCATGCTATTTGTGCCGCATCTACTCGAAAGAAGAACACTATATGAGCTAAGCATAATCCTTTCCTCAAGGTCTACATCTGCCCTCACACTGGTCAACCACTGCAGATGTCATTCAAAGAACTCCGATTCGAGCCCACCCAAGTATGCCGTGAATCCAATCAAAACCTTTGTCCACAGGAAATCATAAGAGCCAAAGAAAATTGAGTTTTTTTCTTAGCAATCCCTCTGACTTCTCGCATGTCAAAGGACCATGCCCTTATCAAACAAAATTTCAATTTCTTCCGAATGAACATCACGACCTATGTTGAAAGAAAAGTGATCATGTGCTCGTGTGAATTTTATCACATGACATCGGACACATGTGACTTGATCACATGGATGATCACATGCTTCTTAAGACACAGAACGAGTCTGGACACAGTCTAGAGTTGTCTTATCAAGATAGAGATCTGAGATTGATTTAGAATCATCTTATCTCTTATCTATGATGTCATAAGAGTCTGGAATGCTCCAGAACACTCTTATCTTGTTATCTGTTATCTTGTGTCATCACAAATGACAGATAATCCTATCAACCAATAGGATATGATCTGCTTATCATGGATTACTCATGATGACTGCAGATGACTCAGTCTAATGACTCATATCTGACTCATGCTGACTGATAGCTATTGATCCCACCAATAGCCTTTATCTCTCTTATCTAGTGTACACGTCATCCCTCTAGATTAGGCAATATGTACATGGTCTGTGTGCATATCTTGTACATATATAAATCCCCAGAGTCAGCAATACAGTCTTTACTCGGACTACTCCTACTCTACCACCTTCAAGTCCCCTCAGTAACCTCAGAGACAAAGGGTGAGTATTTCCCTCACTCAGTTCTTGCATCTTCCTTGCTGTGGACTCTGCTTCTGGATTAGCCTAGGAGGCAGAATCGACACTGCTTTCTTCAATCTGTTCTTAGATGACCACCGCATCTGGGATCCCTTGACCGAGCTATGCCAACTTCTGCTCCTTACCCAGCTCCTGTCATCTCTAGAACATCCTCTCTCACAGGAATCGCACCCTCATCAACAATATCTACTTCAGGAGTCACCGCCCCCAGTCTCCTTGTCTTTGCGCAAGCAACATCATCCATGGAAGAGTTCACCATGCAGTACGCCGAGTATCAAGCGCATATTATGATACACAGACTCAGCTCTGCAACGCCTCCTACCATACCCAATATTCCAACCCCATCAGCCCCCAAGCCCAAATGCAAATCACGTCGAGATAATGACAATGATGAACCCCAAGGCTTAGGAAAATCATTCATCCAAGAACCCCCGAGCTTCGACGGCAGTCCAGAAAAGTACCTCTCCTGGATGTCAAAGTTCAAACTCTATCTCAAAGGATTCCGCTGCACCCCTACTGCATTTGAATCAATCTTATTGTTCTACAGTTTCTGTAAAGAGGGTCCTGCTGAGGAATTCGCGACCCTTGCTATGGATGCAAACCACAAAGACAATTACTTTAACTTCGACCAATTCATCGTTGACATCCTTGACACCCGTTTCAAGCCTATCTACCTTGTTGTACAAGCTGAGGCAGAATTAGAAGAACTCAAACAAGAAAGCCTGTCTTTCGACAACTTCATGATCAAACAGCAAACCCTGGCAATTCGAGCACAGTGGAATGTGAAGAAAGACGGACAATGCCTCATCTCCCTTATCCGCAAAAACACCAACCTACAATTAGTAAAGAAAACCGAGCTCTCCAGCATGGATCTCACCACTCACTACCTAGATGACTACGAAAGGTGGTGCCTCAAACTCAGTGCGATGGCTCAGCTCTTGAAAGAACAAGCAGCTCGTTCCAAGAGTCTAACTGCCGAACCAAAGGTATCTATCCCTACTTGATGTCTCGTCAACCCCACTACCACTACACCTACTACCACAGGAACCTTCAGTGGCAGAGGAGCCCCGATGGATTTGTTCAAAGCCAAAGCTGCTGGAGAATGCTTCCAGTGTGCCAAGGAAAACAAAGTCTCACCCTGGCCATGCGCCACTCACAAAAGACCCGCCAAACCTCTCAAAAAGATGAGTATTCGTGGAGTTGAAGTTGAATATTCCACCCTAGAAGAACTAGAAAATGCCATACAACACATCCAGGATTTTACCCAAGGGGACAGCGAATGAGATCGCACTTGTCTCAAGGTACACTTCATATGATTAGAAATCGGACATTGTATTTCGACAATTCGGCGTGGGGCAACTCTAAATCACAGAGCATGGCAGAGCCGAAATCTGTGCTTAATTCCCCACCAATGCGATCTACTAACCGATTTTCTCTTCTATCCATTGACCAGATCTCTGATGATTCGTCATCCCCTTCCCCACCACCAGTTAACGAGTCGCATATTGAATACACTCCAGAGTTGTCAGCTAAGCAACAGCCAAATGCACCTTCACGCCCTCTGCGCATTGCAGCCTCTGTCCTGCCCGGAGAACATGCAATCAAAAGACAACCAAAGAGTGTTACTAGTACCTTGACACGTGAATCCTCCCCAGAGCGCAAAATCCACATGCTCACAAAGCATGATTGCTCTTGGATGGAAACTGTCCAATCTTGGTCTATCCCATGGATCAAACAAATTGCCAATATCACCCCCGACGATCAACTCGAAAGTCATCTCCGAGCCTTTGTCCACTCCACCTGCATCTTGAAAGTAAACGATGAACTAATTGCAAACCTTCGAGAAGCATCTCACGATGCCACTGAGTTCATGCTACTTGAACTCCAACACAAACCCCAATACATCACCAGACAAAAGTCTTCACCCAATGCCATGGAAATCCCCATTGAGCTATCCACCCCTGATGAAGAGATTATCTATACATCTGTGCTCATCGATTCCAGATGCATGGCCTCAGCCATTGACACACAGTTTGTCAAGAAGCATAAACTACACGCCAAACCACTACCACGCATCATACTGGTCTATAACACTGATGGAACTGCAAATACAGTGGGAGCTATCTCTCACTACACCGATGTCAACATCTTTGTCCAGGATCACATTTCCTTGGTCCCGCTATCAATCACCAACCTCAACTCCCATGCAGTATTCCTAGGTTTCAACTGGTTATGGCAATACAATCCCCTCATTGATTGGACGACAAAAACGCTCTCATTCCCTGATCCCGTCCTTATGGATACCGATAATCTAGATCAGGATGACCGCATTTTCTCCATCAATGCCAAATATCTACACACCCTCGCAACTGACTTGGCCGCCAAGGCTAACATGTTGAAACAAGAAGCAATCTTCGAAGACATGGTTCCTGAACACTACCACAACTTCAAGGATGTTTTCGCAAAAGAAAACTTTGATGAACTCCCACCCCAATGTCCATGGGATCACACCATCGAACTAAAGGATGGCACCCACAAAGTTGATTGCAAAACATACCCACTCTCCCTCAAAGAGCAAGACGAACTCGACGCCTTTCTCAAAGAAAATCTATCCACCGGTCACATCCGACCCTCCAAGTCACCATTTGCCTCACCCTTCTTCTTCATCAAAAAGAAGGATGGCAAACTATGACTCGTCCAGGACTATCGTAAACTCAATGATATCACCATCAAAAACTATTACCCTCTTCCGCTCATCGAAGAAATCACACAGAAGTTATGTAATGCCAAGTACTTCTCAAAGATGGATATTCATTGGGGATATAATAATGTCCACATGAAAGACAGTGATGAATGGAAGGCTGCCTTTCGCACCAACTGAGGACTCTTCAAATCCCTCATCATGTTCTTTGGTCTCACAAATTCATCCGCAATGTTCCAAACAATGATGAATCACATCCTCCGCGATTTGATCAATTGTGGTGTGGTCATCATCTATATGGATGATATCCTCATTTTCACCTGCACTCTCGACGAACACTGTCACATCGTCCGAGAGGTTCTACAAATTCTACGTGACAACCATCTATCCCTGAAGCACACCAAGTGCGACTTCGAAACCACAACCACTAAGTACCTCGGCCTCATCATATCCGACAGACATATCGCAACTGACCTGACAAAAGTCGATGTGGTTCGTACTTGGCCAGTTCCATGGTTATGCACCGAAGTTCACTCCTTCCTGGGATTTCTCAATTTCTTTTGCCATTTCATTCAAGACTTTGCTCAGAAAGCTTGACCTCTTAATGCTCTCACCAGTGAGAAAGCCAACTTCGTCTGGACCGACGCTTGTCAGCAATCGTTCGACCTTCTCCACGATGCACTTATCATGGCACCCATCCTCTCCCTCGCCACTGATCACAATCCTTTCCATATCAAAACTGACAGATCTGGTATCAGACTCGGTGCAATCCTCTCACAATTCCAGGCCAGCAAATGGCACCCTGTTGCTTACTTATCATGCTTCCTCTTGGACACTGAACACAATTATCATGCCACCAATCTCAAATTCGCTGCCATCATTGAAGCTGTTACCACTTGGCGACACTTCCTTCTCAATGCCCATGTCCTCTTCAAGATTCTGACTGATCATCGGAACCTCACCTATTATATGATCCCCCAAGACCTTTCTTGCCGACAGGCCAGATGGAATCAAATAATGCAGGAGTTCCACTACTCCATCACTCCAGCAAAATGAACCCTGCAGATTCTCTGTCCCAGAGGTCAGACTTTGAAGAGGGGGTGAGTAACGACAATAAGGGGGTCACTGTTTTTCCTTCACGTCTTTTTACTCCTCCTCTACCATCGCAGGCTGTGGAGAACACTGTGATGTCCATATTTTCCCTAAATACTAATGAACTTTCCTCTTATAAAAGCATAGACATTCCACTTTTCTCTGTTTCTTCTTTACCTACAAATGCCATCAATATGCAAACACTAATGGCAATGCATGTAGCCAAACAAACAACCCCGACATCAGTTTCCTTCAATGATTGTATCTCTTCCCTCCAACATATCTGTGACTCAAAAGTTGATGGGCACTTGCCATGAAAGACCCATGTTTCACTATTCAAGATAATTTACTATATTATAAAGATACCCTTTATGTACCCAAGTCGGACACTCTTCATGACGACATTTTATCCTTCTATCACTCCCACAAAACAGCAGGACACCCCGGAATCCATGCCACCACTTGAAAGATTCAAGAACAGTTTTACTGGCCTATGTCTGCCAAGGATATCAAGAGGTTTATCAAAAAATGCGACACATGTCAAAAGTCAAAAGCTCTCAACCAACCGCGTCACACTCTGCTCAATCCAAATGCCATTCCCTCATTACCCTGGGAACACATCTCACTGGATCTTATCACACCTCTTCCTGAATCCAAAGGCAAAGACTCTATTCTCATCATAGTTGATCGTTTCACCAAAATGATCTGACTCTTTGCTGTAAATCAAACCATCAAGTCTAAAGGAATTGCAACCATCCTTTGTGATGAAATCTTCAAGTTGCATGGACTCCCAAAGAAAGTCATCTCTGACTGAGGAACCCAGTTCATGTCTTCCTTCATGACCGAACTCTACAAGTTACTTGCAATCGAACCAAATCCGTCCACTGCCTTTCACCCACAGACCGATGGTCAGACTGAAAGATACAATGCTTGGGTAGAACAATACCTTCACATCTACATCAACCATCGACAAACAGATTGGACTGATTGGCTCCCCATTGCTGAGTTCACTCATAATAACACTCCTCGCATCACCACCCGTCAATCCCCTTTTATGCTTAACTACAGACATGAACCTCATGTTGTCGGCCACTCCTGCCAAACCATCCACAATGAGACAGCCACTGACTTCGCCGCCAACATGATGGCCCTTTGTAAACAGTCACAGGAAGCACTGGCTCTTGCGAATGACGACATGAAAAAGCTCTATGACTGTTCTGTGTGCCCCGCTGAAGAATACAAACCTGGAGATCTCATATTGCTCGAAGCCTCTCATATCTGAACTAACTGACCCATGAAGAAGTTAGACCACAAATGCTATGGTCTCTTCAAGGTACTCTCTAAAGTCAGTATCACTTCGTACAAACTCCAACTCCCTCATGGATGGTGTTCTATTCATCTGGTCTTCCATGAGTCACTTCTTCATCCATATCATGCTAGTGAATTTCCATCACAATCCCATCCTCCTCCTCCTCCACCAGATATCATCAATGAGAAACCCAAACAAGAAGTCGAGTTCATTCTCGATTCCCATGAATGTCGGGGATCCGTAGAATACTTGATCCACTGAAAAGGTTTCCCATCTGAGAAAGACGAATGGATCAAAGCCTCTGAGTTGATACACGCACAAGACGCTGTCAAAACATTCCATAGAAAGCATCCCGCAGCTGCACAACCCTCAAAGATGATGAAAATTCATCTAGTCGAACCCACACCCCTCACACCCAGCTCGTGATCGATTGACCTTCCACATGATGAACTTTGCACCTATTCCCCCTGTTCTGGCACCTCCCTTACCTTCACTGACTCTGAGTTTCTCGAGTTCAGGAAGTCCTTCAAATGTCTCAATGACTCTCTATTCGAGATTCCCCCTTCAGCACCTTCCAAAGCTTCGCACAAAAAAGTACCTCATTCTCACTTACATTCATGTTTCTGTAAAGACGATTATTGTATCTATCACCACTGAGGACATCGGTCCTTAGAAGGGGGGTAATGTCATGACTCTTTTCACTTTACTCATACCTACAATCACACATGATTTCATTCGTCATCCATATCATGTGCTAACTCATGTTCTTCAGCATTCCATGCCCTTTTACTCATTCTTCCCTTTTATGGTCCTTGGGCCTGCCCTATAAATAGTGCATGGACCATCAACTCATGTATATAAGGAGTCATCCACTGGTAGGATGCTCCCCATCTTGAGTTTATTCATTGCTTTGGCAAGTAACCTTCTGAGCAACCTAAGGCCTTTTCATTGGTCCTGATACCCTTAGACCAAGCACTATAAATTTGCGGATTCCTGCAAATAATCCACTGTCATCACATTGTTAAATTTCTGTGGAATCAGTACTGGCCAGAAGGCAAAGGTAAACATACATTCAGACTCGCAACTTCATGGGAATTCTGACAAGTCCCACCCAATCAAGTGATATGTCCATTTGAGTACTGTGTCTCCATGAGTGCACCTCAGATATGTCCCTTGTTCCCCCCGGAGTCGCATAGATTGATTCTTCCTGATTCATATTTGCCTTTTCTGTGATGCCTTGCACCTGCTAACAAAGAGGTTTCATCATCATCCGAGGGATGAGTCCTGTGGTTAATGAGAATATAAACTCACTGTGCCTACACTTTTACCATTCTCGGAGGAAATATACTAGCTAACATGGCAAACAGGAACCCCGTTGATGCCCCAACCTTCGAGTGAACCTGTGGGGTCAGTATTGGGAATGCAGGGTATCTCAATGGTGCAGGGGCAAGAGGGAATAGGGCTTAGGTGGGAGACTCACCAAGCAGTAGAGCGGTTTGCTAACAGAGAGATAATAGAGTGAGGGAAGAGATATTCCTGAGCTCAAAGATGGGGGACAAGAGTAAGTGTCTTGTTACTCTCCTGGGTCTATCCCCAGGGTTTATATAGCTACACAAGTGTTTGTACATGCTGTGGAGCTCTCTATGTATGGATATCTCATGGAAACATCAAGAAACCCATGGAATAAGTGATGTGTGAAACACTCTAAAGCATAGTGTAATAAAGAGGAACACGAATGGCCACTTTGACCCATAGAGGAATGTAAGATGAGAAGAGGAAATCTCCAAGTCTTCAAAGCTGGGGTGGCAGCTCTGAGACTCGACGGCTTATATAGGCAAATATGTTGTATGTATATGTGATGGTAAATATCATAAGAGGAGTAGTCTGTGAGGATAAGAGAGACATATGCCATAGAATGAAATAAAAGAAGGATACGCCATTGGATGGCTTAGCATAGAGCGGTTCTAGACATGGGGCATGAGGTATGAAGTCATAGATAAAGAGATAAGGGTCTAGCCCTTGTGCATGTGACGTATCATGTGCCATGTGCACGTGATGAGAGTCTAGACTGCTGGTTAAGCGGTCACATGATAAAAAGCAAGACAAGTCGTTGCAAGTCAAGTCCACCTTGGTGTGGGAATAAGATACTATAAGCATCTGGTCAAGAGTTCGAACCAGCGTCAAGGAGAAAATAAAGGAATGAAAATATATGATTGTAACAATGTGGAGTGAGAAATGCTTAGAAAGCTGAAATGCAGCCAAAACACGATTTAGTGGACACATAAACTCACGCCTCTTGCAGCCCAGTGCATATAAGACCAAACAAATGAGCCAAACTACCATAAGAAGGTGAAACTTCTGTAATAGGTCACTATGGTGTAATTTGTGAGTAATAAGGGAAGTGTACTCAATACAAAGGGCTAGACTGTGTGTAACACATGTCAAGGACCCTTGTAGACACATGGTTACGGATTTAAATGAATACCATGGTCTTACCACATCTTACTACAAGTGCAGTAGACTTTTGTGTCGTATCAAAGCCTAATAAGTTAGGACTTCAATTTCAACAGTCAGGTCTAGGCTCGAGTCCAAAGCACATGTCGTTTCTCCATATATCCCACTTTTCACGCTGCAAGTAGCATTATGATTGCGTGCTCCATACTTAGTGTACATGAATTTTTTGAATACAGATGATACGGTTCGGCCAACCTCTGCCGCGTAAACCCAATAGTACATACACGATAAAGAAATGAAACATGTGCCATGCGCCTGTCAGTCCTATTTGCAAAGAAGAATCATGGTTCGAATTCGCCGAGTGCTCGTTTCCGGGTACGCTGATATTCCTCTTCTGAAACCAGCACAATGTCGTGCCTCAAGAGCTTGAAGGAACCACCTCTCGGGAAGCCGCGCTTGCGCGCTTCCTCGTCGTCATTTATTTCGACCAGTTTCTGCCGACGATCGTCAGTTCCTCGGATCTAGGGCAACCAATGGAATCCAACTACACACCACTTCGAGCGACTTCTTGGCGCCAAACACAGGGTCGCTTGCCATGTACTTGCATCCTTCGGGATATAATGCCGTAATGAGTTTATGATAACCGGGCGCCTCGATCAAGAGGTGCAGGTGGTTTGGACGCATGTTATGGCGTGCTTGAGACACCAGCAGCTCTCCAACGGGACCCTTGGGTGAACAATCAACATGCAGGAGAAGACCAGATATCAGGGGGGCTCACGTCTCCGGGAATAGGATAAGAGCTCGGAACGACGCCACGATAACCAAAGCTACCGTTTCCTGTGGTGCGTACTCGCCCACGACAGTCCGGGTGGGTTCTGTCAGCATATTGAGTGTCGTAGAAACCTGTCCATGGTCACGATGAGGGGTCTGACATGAATCATTACTCGACTCGGGCGTACCGTTCTCGTCTGCTTCCCACGTCTCGATCGTTGCATCTGCGATGGGCTCGCCGGACGTCGTCAAGACGCGGCCCTCGACGTACAAATAATCACCTTTGCCCTCTGATGCAATGGAGCCGCCGAATTCGACTGAGGGACGATATGAGGCCAGGACGGGGTTGCCGACGTGGGCAAAGACTCACCATCCTCGGCATCTTCGGTCAAGAAAGGGCCCAAGACACTGCTCTCAGTCGACCCCTCCACAGTGGGGTTATTGATAGCGTCTACCAAGGCCGAAACACCGAGCACGTCGGAGAGGAGGATCATCTCGTGGCGCAAAGGTGTGCACATCTTGCCGACACGCGTCAAGAATTCAATGGCGGCCATCCATTCGTCTGTGGTGAGGCTATCGACGCTGTTAGCTTGGACACTGGTGGTCCAGTAGGGAGATAACGTACTCGGTTTCCTTTATCAAGGCGTGCAGGTGCTTGATAAGGTGTTGATAGATGAATCGGAGTCGTCTGGATGCGGTGAGCGCGACAAGCGGGACGACAAAGGTCGACGTACGGGTTTGGAGTCTCTCCGACAAGCAGCATGAGGTTTGCAGTGATCGTATCAGCGCTATCTGGCAGCTAGGGGTGTGTGAGCATATGGTAGATCCGCAGTGGGTTCAAAAGGACGGACTGGGAGATCAATGGAAGGGGGCAGGAAGCCATTGGAGACGGCGCGCTTGACGGTGTCCCGTGTCTGACCAAAGTCGCTCATGCTGGTCAAGTAGTAGTAGTGATGATGGTTCGGGGTGAAATACGTTGGCGCTTTTATCCTGGTGCATCGGATCTTGTTTCACGTCACATGCACACATCACTTATATAGATGGTTCGAATGAGCCCGCTGATTGATGCATCACGGTCGCCGCTTACAAGCGCATTTGACAGGCTACGATGTTGCTATGCCACAATAGAGACGATCGTTCCCATGTAATCGCTCGCGATGAGTAAGGGGTATGGGTCGGCCGCCTCGTCGACCGTGGCATCGGTTGCATCACATGTATCATTCTGCCTATCAGTGAATCGCAACGGTGTCGTGATGTCTTCTTCGTCCCAATCTTGCTATACCACATTGTCCAATCAGCCGTGGTCGATTTCGAATCCAAGTGGTCCATCGACGTCGACAAACTCGCTGCAACGTTCCTGGTTTGATCTGATGCTTGGTGAGTTACTTAATAAAAAGAAGACGGTCGGCCGCCGCCGCAGCTTGCTGGCAATACATTTCCGGCTCTGACCCGCCAGCTAGCTAAGTTTATCTGCGGGGTACTATGTGACTTGCACCAGGCATCACATTGTGAGCCATCGAGTTCCCCACATCACCTGAGGCGGCCAGTTTGAATCACACATGCCACGACGTCGTTTTCTGAGAAGTTGTAGACGGACGCGACGCGTTTGCTTACCTTTGTTTGCACTACACTATCTCCGTCCGCCGACAACCAACCATACCCGGCCCTTTCAATGTCCATACCTTGACCAGCAGAAACACATCGATTATAATGGGTATTTCAGGCTTACTTCCTATTCTCAAGTCCATTCAGGCCAAAAAACACTTGTCCGACTTTGCCGGGCAGACTCTGGCAATCGACGCGTATGTTTGGCTACATCGTGGCGTCTATGCGTGTGCCACCGAACTTGCTACGGGAAAGAAGACGACCAAGTACGTATCATGCCACAAACAGTAGCCACGCTTGACTGACCTGTTTGGCGTGCGTTCAGGTATGTCGACTATGCCATGCACCGTGTCCGGCTCCTCCGTCACCACAAAATACAGCCCTACGTCGTTTTCGACGGCGGTCCACTTCCCGCGAAAAAGGGCACAGAAAGCGAACGCAAGCAACGCAGAAAGGACAACCTCGCTAAAGCAAACGCCCTTACAGCGCAAGGCAAACACAGCCAGGCTCGCGAGTTTTATGTCAAATGTGTCGACGTGACTCCCCAAATGGCATACCAGTTTATCAAAGTAGGATTCGTAGTCTCGAATGGTCGCGTGCTGACTTGCTCTAAACAGGTCCTTCGTGCGGAGGGCATCTCGTATGTGGTCGCGCCGTACGAAGCGGACGCACAGATGGCTTACCTGGAACGCGTTGGTGTCGTCGACGGTATCATCACGGAGGACTCTGACCTGCTCGTCTTTGGGTGTCGTAAAGTGCTCTTCAAGCTCGACTCGGTTTCCAGTACCATCACGTCTATATGCAGAGACGACTTCGGGTCCGTGACCACCGCAGACGCAGGCATATCATTGTTGGGATGGACAGATTCTCAGTTTAGGGCCATGGCAATTCTCAGTGGCTGTGATTATCTGCCTAGCATACCTGGCGTCGGGCTCAAGACTGCATGGTCGTTGTTGAAAAAGTATCGCACCGTGGAGCAGCTGGTGAGAGCGCTGAGACTGGAGGGGAAGAAACCGGTACCCAAGGGGTACCTTGAGGCGTTTGAATTGGCTGAGAAAGTGTTCCTGTACCAGCGTGTTTATTGCCCTTTGGACGAGAAGCTCGTTTTCCTGACGGAGATCGCCGCGGAGTGTGCCATGGATGACGAAACGGAGGCATATATCGGGAGGTGGCTATACCTTTTCTTCCTCCGAGCTGATGTTGACTTCTTCGCCAGAAACTTGGAACCTTCATTAGCGAAAAAGCTCGCCCACGGAGACTTGGATCCGATCACTCTATTGCCAATAGAAGACATCAATCCCAGCTTTGTACCTCGCGTATCCAAGCCTCTCCCACTTCACATGAACAACATTAATCGTCCTAGTACCGACAAAGGCAAAGGAAAGGCTAAAGCAGACCATCAAACCGTCGGCCTTTTCCACTTCTTCTGTAAGAAGCACGCTAAATCCCTCGTGCAAATCTGCCACTTACCACACCCAGCTCCTAAGCCCAGATCAGGCCTCTCGCGTAGCAATTCGGCTCCCACAAAGAAAGCAGGGAGAAACAGTGGTAAAAGGACACTGTGTGGCGTTTTAGATGACGACCTGGCTTCCAAGCGGATCAAGACTGACTGCGATGCCGTGCAACGATCGCGAGCCAACTTTTCTTGTGCCGTGATGCGGGAGGAACTCGCATGCTCTTCTCCTGATGAATTACCTGAAGTTTCCGGCAGTTCGTCTCAGATACATGAACAAGATGACCTCACAGTATGCGCAAAGGAGAATATCGATCCATATTACATCGAGAATATCGACGAGCCATCCGTCTCCGTTCATCAAGAGGATGGATATATGTCGCCTTCACCTTCATATTTCCGACTAGCCACCCCCGACCTCTCTTCCCCCATTGCAGGTCCGTTTGAAACGGAGTCACGGAGGCAACGGAACGTGGATGATTTCGGTGCTGAAATTATATCAAGTCCTCTTGCGAACAAACGGCGTTCTCGCTGGTTTCATAAACGGAGTGTATCACCACAGGGGTCCGGAAAAGTGCTTGTTCGCAGAACCCCTTCACCGGCCGAAAACGATACGGGTGGCCCTGACCTGAGGGACATGCTGAGTATCTGCTCGGACGAGGTGGAGGAACTGGACGAGGACGACACGCCCCCCCACCGGCGGAAGTCGATTGCAAAGCTATCGGAGAGCGTTGAGGGGCCTGAGACGCGGGTGCATGCTGTAGCAAACGGTTGGTGGAACAAGTGGGCGATGAAGCAGGAGCCTCACCCGGACCGCGTGAGCGAAGTCATGGTTGTATTAGTCGTACACTGACTATTTTTTCGGCAGAAGTTGAGACGTCTCGAGACGACGGTTACTCCTGACGGCCGACAACGCGGGTCTGGACCGTGGTCTGCGCCACCGAACGCCCAGTGGTCCTCGCGCTAATCATGTGATTTCACCCCAGACAATGTTTTTGGGGGCCATAAAGGTTGATGGGGGACACGCGGCCGGGGCGATAAGAAAGAGAAGGGCCGGATTGTTCATGCAGGACGAGGTGACTGGGCCGGAATTTCGTGCCGTCGATAGACTTGGATATTTCATTAACATTTTTGTATAATGTACAGTTCATCACCGAAGATCGGAGGTTGGACCCTTGGGAAAACGAAGAGGAGAAGTGATTTCTAGCGGAACACTGCGCGTACTGCATTCGGGCAATCGGTGTGGTGGGAAGGATCAGCACTCCGTGTAAACTGGGCGGAGTAAGCGCTGAGGCGGTGGAGCAAATGGAATGGAAATGTGAGAAAAGCCACGCTGCATTCGCGGAGTTAAATTTCCGGGAGCCTAGGGCGCACTGCACAACCTGGACGCAGCTTGGAGCCAACGGAGTGGGTTCCCTCGAACCTCCCACCGTGAAAACTGAGCCGCTACTAGGTCCGGAGCCGTCCGTTCGAGTGGTAATAATGCCAGCCAATGGGTAATATACTCGTTTCGCTTCATTCTCCTGAATCTTAATTAAGCAGGGGATGTGGGTACTCCCTCACAAGTACTGCCTCGCGGATGATATCGTGAACTTTGTTGCATGCGCCGTTTGGATTGATGGCAGGGAGTATGCAAACAATCGCCTCGCCGTTATCTGACAGCTCTTGCCATTTGCATTTCATAGGACTGTTAATTATGCCAATGGGAAATGTATCAATTAGGGTTAGAATGGGTGACTTGTTGCTGTTTGCGGTGGTTAACATGACTCAAGTGACGGGGCTCCCCCCCCCTCCCCGCCGCTGTTCTACTCGCCGAATACTCCTCATGCCTGTGCTGCGTATTTTCTCTCCTCCCTTTTATCCGAGCGATGGAAAGGGCCTCTGGTCGCTCAAATCCCGGTCTCTCCGTATCATTGCTGTGTGTTTCCAGTGTTTTTTTTTCCACGGTGAAGATTAGGTAGTGGCCTGGCACCTTCTGGTAGGTCGCGACCTCCCTCCATCCCCTCCCCCACTGGGCCGAGGATGATCTCCCCCCAGACTCTCCCCCTCCTGCCATGGGTGACACCGGTAGTATCTACTACGCCAGCACCTCGCGCACCCACACCCGACACGCTTCCCTCTCGGACGAAGAAAATAATCTCCCCCATATCTGGGCACCTCTCCACACCGACCCATATCACCATTATCTCACCGCCGGCGAAAACGCCGCACAAAATATCAGCGTGCAGTTCATACATTCATGTCCCAGCCAGGATGCCGCTCAACTGGACCCTGATATTTTGCAAGGACGGCTCGGTGACGAACCTACCGCCATTGTCTGCCATCCCATCGCGTACCCAGAGTCTTCTCAGCGCACGACGTCGAACACCTTATCCGTCTACGCCAGCGACGCGTCCGCGTACCACGATGCGTCCCCGTGTGACCTCGCCACGCTGCACATCTTCGATGCGCCACTACACGGGTCGCAGTGCAGGAGGGGCTCCTGGGTAGGTAACGCGCTCGTTTCTTGCCTCAAATCTGACAGACGAGCCAGCCGTCGCACACCGTCGGGTACCCGGCCTGGACGCCGTCGCCCCCGAGGGCGACGAGGTCTCCTGCGAGCGAACCGCCTGAAAGCACGTCGGACGAGTCGTATCCAGATTCAGACGGCGAGGAGGCGACGAAAATGTCCCCGATGATGAACCAGTTCCAGATTCAGTCCAGCACCGAGACGTACCGTGCGCAATCGCTGCAGCCGTCCGTGATGACCTTTCAGCTCTCCGAAACCATGATGCAACCCG
This sequence comes from Austroboletus novae-zelandiae, assembly GCA_038090275.1. Taxonomy (NCBI): domain Eukaryota; kingdom Fungi; phylum Basidiomycota; class Agaricomycetes; order Boletales; family Boletaceae; genus Austroboletus; species Austroboletus novae-zelandiae. The sequence goes on along the minus strand of JBBPML010000029.1, from coordinate 63,597 downwards.
TCGACGACCCCGAGAACCGACATATGCTGCGGGGTCTGCTCAACATGAGCATCGTCGCAGACGAGCATGCGCACGCGTCTTCGTCATCAATGTTGCCCTCGACGCCGATGTGCTCGTTCGGAAGCGTCAACGTGCACGGATCTAGTAGCATGCGGTACCAGCACGATGGCGTAAACTTGAAGGTAATCAATCCGAGCCAGATGCGCATGCCAATCCATTTTACCCACAAAACCACCTCGCCCTCGCCCTCGCCACACACCCCCGCAAACCCTGCCGGCGACCAAAGACTTCCCGGATCGAGTAAGCCGCAGAAGAAGTCGAAAATGCACCAGTGTGCGCAGTGCAACAAGTTGTTCCCTCGACCCAGCGGCTTGGTCACACACATGAACACTCATTCGGGAGCTAAGCGTATGTGCCATGTATGCCGTCGCCATGAAACCCCGCTAAGCGGTCTTTGTGGTATAGCACACAAATGCATTATACCCAACTGTGGAAAGAGCTTTGCCGTTAAGTCTAATGCAAAACGACACTTGCGCACCCACGGAGTTAACCCGTCGTCCCCTGGCATCCTAGCGCTACCCAGGTATGCGGTCGGGTTCGAGAAACCGATGGTGACACAGGTCCACGATGCGGGAAAGCAGCCGTCGAGGTTCAAGTGGATCGCTCACAACCAGTCGTCTCACGAAAGTGAGTGGTTTCATCCAAGACCGTCGGCAGTGGACGACGGCGTGGCGTTCCAAGCGAGCACGTCATCGTCTGCATTATCGAACAGTTCCGATGAAAATTATGACGAAGCGGCGTCGAGGGGCGTCGAGGGGCATTCGCACCAAGGGGATTATAAGCGGGACTGCGAAGAATATTCTAGCGGAAGGTATTCTAGTTTTGGGGCACACCCTCGTTGATGGGCGCGTTGATGATCACTCCCCACTCCACCCAATTTCTTGGACGGAATGCCATAATTATAACGATCCCAGCTATGGTCTTTCTTTTGGCAGTAAATTAGACATGCACTACGTTTTATATTTTAGACGGTCGTCTGTGTATCTCTGGACCATAGAGTACGCGATTCACGATTCCGATAGGTATATCATATAATTCTGGTACGACGGTGGCATCTGCGTGACTGAGATACGGATTCCGAGCGCCAGGCTCTGGGAGATGGCCTCTGACGTCTGGGCGGGATTAGGTCATTTTATTCATCACTGTGGAGTACTTGGCGCTCACCCACGAGGGCACTCACGTCACTAAATGAAGGGGTCTGGGCGATGGCAAACGAAAAGTAGACACCGTATGTGAGAAGGACGAGGACGACGGAGTAGGCGGGCAACAGCAACGACCATTCGCTGTATACAGTGTTATTGTTTTTTTCAATCGTATTTTTTTGAAACTGGTTGGCGCACCGACTCGGATACCACGACACGCCCAACCATATGATGTACTCGTCTGGAAGCAGCGCCCAGAGGAGGTATACGACAAAGAGAACGGACGTGGACGACCAGGCTACGAATCCGTAGAATTCGGGGGCGCGGCTGCGACGTTCTGACGAGGCTGGCTGCATCCTCGTGAACAGAAGGGAAACCCGATGACAACATCCCGCGACGCATGTCACAGTCTCCGATCTCACGCCAGCGTTGGCCTCGCACATCCACGACCCTTTCACAACATCATGTCGATCGTTCTTCCAACCACGAAGAAAGCGCTTCGCAAGTCCATGGCCAAGACCCTTGGTGTCCTCGCCTTGTCGGAACTCCAGTCTCAATGTAGCGACGCAGCACGATTGCTTGTCAGATTTTTTTTTCTCAACTCCGTTTTACAGCGGACGCGATCGTCGCCAGAGTCCTCGCTCTGCCCGCGTTCCAACGTGCGAGGACGATCAGCTGTTATCTCAGCATGCCTGCCGCAGAGGTACAGACGGCGGCACTCATTGCGCATATGCTCGCCGACAGCGGTACGCCCCCCGTGTCATCCACCAAACGCAACTTGTCGTGACGCGAAAAAAAAAAAAGAGAAAAAGCTGTTCGTGCCGAACATTGCGTCCAAGGACGGCCAGATGGACTTTGTGAGGCTGTATGACGACCGGGATCTCGGAACACTCCCTGCAGGTCTGTGGGGTATCCCTGAACCAACATCAGAATGGAGATGCGGTAGACGACAACGTGGTGGGTTGTGTGAGACGTTACGTGCTCGACAGAATCGATAGTCGATATATTTCCAGTTTCGGACGCTTCTTGTCAAGACCTCGACTTGATCATCATGCCAGGTAGGTCCTCACAGCCTCTCCAGTGCTTTTCGTGCAGCAGGCATGGTAATTAAACGTGACCCTTACCCCGTCCGTTGGCAGGTGTCGCGTTCGATTCATCTCTCTCACGTTTAGGTCATGGTAAAGGTTATTATGATCGTTTCATCGCTTCCTACGTCGGCGCGAAACGTCCACGGCCCCTTTTAGGTCTTTTCATTATTACGTCCCCAAAACACATGCTCATTCAGTTTTTGTCAGTCGCTTTATCCCTCCAGGAACAATTACTTGGCGCAGGACGAGTCCCGGTCACAGATCGCGATTGGAAGCTTGATATGATCGTAACGCCAAGAGACATCATTGCGCGGGAAGACCTCGTGATCGCATAGCTTGTCTGCAAATTCAACCACACCATGTCCGCTATGAACCTTCCTGGATTGTTCCACGTACATACTTATTATTGGGCGCCGTACCCACGGTAATGTACTCACCAATGCGTAATGCTCTTGCAAGCCACCAACCGGGTGCTCACCGCTTGGAGAAGAGAGAAGGCGCACAACTCTGGCATGCGCTGAGTACACGGGCCTTGATTGGGGGTGGAATCACATTACCCTCCCGTTCTCGAATGTGGTACGATCACAAGTCGATAGGATCGTCCAGAAGGCAGGTATTCAGGTCCTATTGGAGAACGCTCAGCCTAGTGCTTGGTTGGCACGAGGGATAAGAACCTAGGAGTGGCGTCATGACGGCCTTTGTCCCAGTGTCGAAAGTGGCCGCTGATCCGTCCCCGGCGAGCATTTTAGTTGCCATTTGCGAAGTAACAATGATCTAGTGGACACGTAAGCATGCGCCCTGCTGCCGAATGTCGGCCTACGGTCAGGTTATTAGATACACATGCTCGAAGGAGCGCTTGTCTGATGGTTCCCAATATCGCTTTCTTCCTCGATGGAAGAAGATCTGGATGCGATTGAAAGGGAAAAGAAATTGAGTTCAAAACAAGAAGTCCCGTCTTCCCTCTATCAGCCAGTTGGAATGCGATCGCTAATTTGCAATACCCACCGTCGGACGGAGTTCCGTCACAAGATTGTTTACAAATATTACGAGGTCCGGCAATGTGTGAAACCGGGTATAGCGTATCAAGTCTTGACTATAGGGTGAGGCCGCATCTGTGGGAGATGCGTCTGCTCGCACTTACATCATGCGAGGACATGAATTACCTGCGAGAACCGCGGAAATGGCTTTCGGGCTCGTCATGCCTTGCATATCTAGTATGTGGTGGTTAGCGCCCCGCGATGAGGGGTCATCATCAACTGCCACACCAGCAAACATGATGCCTTCGTCTGCCTCTGCAAACGTGCGAACGAAATCCAATGCAAGCGATTCTTTGAAGCTGCCCGGGGGGCCAGATATTTCCAATATGTGTCCGCGTGCAAGGCCACCTCCGAGGACCTTGTTCACAGCGAGGTAGTTGCATTTCAAAAGATTTGGGCGAGACAACGAGGCCACCGACTGGCTTGGGGGGATTTCCTTGCGCGTTTGCGTCGCACAGATCAGTGCCTGCGAGGCCACGATGTCGATGCCAAGTTCTTTTCGTGCGCTATCAACACGCTGGACAGAGTCGAGCACGATGCCACACCTTTGGATAGCGTTTCTGCTGATGCGCCTGCGAGGTCGTCGGTTGTCTCGTACCCGGCGCGCCTCAGAGCCGCCTGTGTCGACGGTGGCAGCGACGAGCGATAGAAGAGACTCTTGGACATGTGAATAGTTGTGTACTCAACGGCGAGATAGGAGTTCGTCAAAAATCAACGGCACGTGACCCTGACGCGTAGAATAAATTTGGGTGGACTGTGTTAGGCTTTTTGCTTCTCGCCCTTGACTCGCTCCGTTTCTTTTGCACGCCAGCGTATCTTGTTTTGACTCTCTTTTGTTCTCTTTTTCCCGACATATTTGACATGAATCGCGACACACACGCCGACGTCCTCGACCAAACGTCCCACAATGGTACGCTTGTGTGGTGGTCTGATTCGAATCGTCTTGAAATAACGCGACATCTATACAGCCTTTGATATGAAAACAAACGTCAAGACCTGCGGTGAGATCGCCATCGCTAGTGGTAATCCATATGCTCATCCGTCGCCAGGCCAGTTCCGACATCAAGATCGGCACAAGGAATCGATAATCCACGCCACAATATCGGAAAAGAACAAGGAAGTGACTCGTTTGGATCAAGGCGACGTTTCTTTACTCGTTTCTCTCAGGGAATTTCCAAATAGTCATGGTCGGACCGTTGTCAACCAAAAGTGAGTACATGGCGTCCCGCTGGAACGGACTCATGTATGCGGCTCAAAGTTCTGTTTTACGTTCTACTCCATCGACGATGAACTCACGTTCCCCTTTTTCGAACGGAGACCTGCGTCGGAACCTTTATGTGCTTGGCTTGCCGTTTGACCTCACAAAGTGAGATATATTGTGACATGGACACGTGACCCTTCAATTGTGTCTCGTCCATCTTCAGGGCCGAATTCTCCAAGATTTTCGAACCTTATGGAATTGTGACCCACGCTGTTATCTTGGCCACCTTGGACAGCGCTTCTCGTCGGCGTGGCTTCGTCGTCATGTCAACCCATCAAGAAGCCAAGCTAGTCATGGAGACGTTGTCGCGTACACAGATAAAGTTCTCTTTCGATTTTAATTGGTGCTTACCTCATCATTAATATTTACTTCAGGGGACATATGCTTGATGTCTCGTGGGCGGTCGTCCAGCGTTCCCAAGGTCCGGTGATTTGCTATGATCCAGCGTTGGCTGACCCGTTTCTAGGTTTCTTGGATGGAGCGGATCGCACAATGATGCTCGCTATCTCCGCACCTTCTTCTATTTCTGAACCAGACGGACTTTGCCCCATCCCTGCACCAGGAAACAACAGTGTCGGATCAGATGACCAAATCAATAACCACTGGGAACTTAGCCACTTACCGACTTCGAAATTGCTGGTGTCCAACTTATCTACCGTTCTGTTCACACAGGTCTCGGATTTGCACCCACTTGTTTATCCGTTTGGGCCGATCAAGGCCATCAAGATTCTCGGATCATCGTCTGTCGGTCCCATGGGAACAACTATCACAGCCTTGGTCGAATACGTGAATGTTTCGAGCGCACAAGAAGCGAAAGAGGCCTTGCAATTCCAAGCGTACGCCGGACACCCTATCGAAACTCACTATGTTTGCGACGCCAGCCCGTCGACGCACACGAGACCTGCTACGTTCCTCTCTGGTTCGCTTTGGGAGCACGGAAAGATCGCTGACATCGGTCTCAACCCATTCGCTATTCCATTCAATATCGGCTCACGTTTCTCCACTGGAGACCAGATATACAACTCCCGTTACTGTGCAGCAATCCCTAGCGGACTGCCTAGCGATGCCCCTCTTGCCCCACAGCCCTTTCCTGTGCACATGAGACCCTACATGACGGACGCGATCTCCAGGTCAAGTTCTGCCACAAGTTCCAGGTAAGTAATTTACACTAACCTCGAACCCTTTCTCGATGGCACCATGTTAGCTGGAGCCACGACGGGCGTCCCCTCAGGCTCTCGCGAACACCAAGCTCTTCCTTCAGCCGTGCCGACACCTATCCTTCATATGCTTAGGAATATGGAGCACAGACGTCGTAACTTCGAACATCCGTCAAGATGCTGCTTTCGCTCTCCGCCATAGAGTCTTTCCCCTTTGTTCCTTCGTGCGATAACTTTGAAGCCCCATCCCTGGCCGGACACGTTGCCTCCCTTGGTGTGATGATATGGGATCATGTATATTCTTTTGTATGGCCTGGGACTATGCGCCTGTATAAATAATTGTGCACTGTGTTTGTGCGTATGCTTTATGGTTGTGGATAAACGTAATGTAATACAGGATGTCAATGAGGATCGTCGTCGTTTGCGTTCATGGTTCCTTGTCGGTGTCTTTTGTGACATGCTGGCGCTAGGTTTGGCGACAACGACGCATCGATCGTTCCGCATTCCGGATGCGGCTCTAGAGATCGTCGTTGGTTGGCAATGGGGCCCTGGGGCGTAAGGATCAGCGACGGGGTGCAAGGCATTTCAACTTGTCCACGCGATCGAGGTACGACGGCCATTTTTTCTTTTAGGTAGAAGCGGACCCGGGAGGAACGCGTAACAAGATGATCCGATCGTTTCCACAACAAAAGGGTGCACGCCGAGTAACGAGGGACGCGATGATGATCTGCGTCTTTGGTCGTGTTTGATTTTAAGTTTGAGCTAGTTTCCAGTACGGACGTGTCGATCCAGGGCGGAATTCCACGTTTGAGATCACGTCGTTTTACCTGTGACGGTGAGCATGAGGACTCCTGTCCCATCGAGTTACAAACGGCCTAAACCAAACGATCGATCGCTTAATAACATTGACATTTACAGTTATCAGCCCGGACCGGCCCCGAGCATCGACACTTGTATATTCCAATGCGGTAGGCAGACAAGGAAAGCAAACTAGAAAAAAAGAAAAACCCTCGTTGACCAAGCAGACGACTGGAAAGGCCCCCCGCAAAAACGTGACACGAGGATGGCATGTACAGTAACAAGCTAGTAAATAATTTTGACTGTCAAAAACAAAGGGTAAAAAGTAAAAGTAAAGAAAAAAAGTAACTCGTGCTTGGATCGTCTGCGTGTGCGTCTACAAATGGGGTAACGTGATAAAGAAGGGAAAGAGACGAGAGCGCTAGATGGGATTGTGTCCAGATTGTGTCCAGATGGATATCCGCCAACTCCAACGTCCCGAACGTCAGTACATTAAAAGAGGTGAGCAACAAGGGTGACGGCAAGGAGAGCAGCAATGGCTATGCTATGCACGCCATTAGTGCTGGTAATGGATGCTGCACTGGTGCTGAGCAAGGTCGAGGCATTGGAGTAAGAAATCGATGGAGTATCCAAGGACGAGTTGGAGCCATAGACATATGAAGTGACTCCAGGACCGGGTGGAGTCGTGTCGTTGCATTGCACAGTGACAGATTGGAAGAGTGCAGAAAAGTGACCTGTCGGATCATGAGTCTCGATCAAAGGACATGGATGGTGCTGCGTACCGGCAGAGACATAATCAGGGTCCGACCAGTTAATCATACCTCCCGCCCATTGGACGGTGCCCTCAGGTTCGGAGGAAATACCGGCGGCCCAGATGCTGTGCGATCAGTCGTCAGTTGCAACCAAACGGGACAGAATTTCTCAGAACTCTACCTGAGTTGGATACGGCTGGGAGTGTTGGGGAACTGGGTAACATTGGTGACATTGTTGACACAGTCAGACGCGAGCACGGTCCGAGTGACATTGCCATCGACGAGGAAGGTCAATGAGTCAGGTTGCCAGTCAATCTGGGAGGACGAGTTAGATCATGATACATTACTGGCATGTGTTAGGAGAAACGTACAGTATAATCATGCCAGTTGTCATACGTATCCACGAGTCCAGTCTCGATGACACCAGCAGTCACTGGGGCTGTAATACATATTCGTTTGAAAACGAAATGAAATAGGCGTTGTAGACGCTTACGAATGAGGCCTTGCCAGAAGTAGTTAGTTTGACCTTGGCTAGTGTCGTTTCCGGGGAATTCCCAATCGATTTCATCCTTGACGCTACTCATGGTAATGGAGGCAACGACGACACCCGCCCAACGGCCGGTTTTCACTGATACGGGCGTGACAAATGGGACAGAGGAACGGGTGGGGTACACATACAACGGGTGGTGACCTGGCCATAATGAACGTAGCGAGTGGAGGAAAGCAAAGTGCCACCGCCTTGCTCGGTCAAAGTAAGGGCAACGGCGGCCTGGCCATCGGAGGTCGTATTGAGAAGTGTGCCCTCCTGAAGTACCCAGTCTGCAAGGAAATGGTAAGCAACTATCTATAACAAGCTCGGGTGAAAGTACCATATTCGCTTGCGTTGCCATTGAAAGTAGTGTAGTTCGACAGGATGCGGGACGAGTTGGTCAAATCATACTAGCAAAGGTGAGTATCGGGTAGTCGTATTAGGAATTCCATCTTACGGTTCCACTCTGGCATATGGGGTTTGGCTTGCATGAGCCGAGGGCGTAAGAACCGAGTGGGTCACACCCTCCTAGACAGTACTAGTAGCGTGCATCAGCATGGTGTGCGAGGAAGACACGTAGGACTGACATAACCAGCCCCGCAGAATCCATATTCGCCTGGTAAATCGTGAAGAGAGATCAGGGGCCATCAGACACGGAGCTTACTGCAGCAGGGAAAGTCAGACGAGCATTGATTCGTGCTGTTGCTGTTTTACGGGAGGTGATTTACAAACGGCCCGGACAAAAAGACGGTAATGACGCACCAGTTCGCTCCTTGTGTGGCGAGAGCGGCGGGCAGCAGCGAGGCGAGGAGAGGCAGGGCGGGGAGGAGGGCGAACATGCCAATGCAGAGGAAAGGAGCGTGGGTGAGGGTCGCAAAACAAATAGCAAACGGGACCCTTGTTGGGACTTCCACGCCCTTATGTTACATGCCTGCGGAGCGAGAAATTACACGAGCCCATTCAAAAATAACGTTGTATCCCTATCAGTCTAATCTTAGCGCCCTTCTCACGTGATCCATATTTAGCTCCACAACAAGCCACAATTTCGACGCGAAGTCGTCGCGTCTCGTCGCGTCTTCCATCATCATGCCATCTCAGAAACCCGCCGAGAAACAGCCGTCCACCGACAACTTGAAGCAAAAAAGTCTCATGAACTTTTTTGCAAAGCCTCCCAACAAGCCTCCAAAACCGACCCCTCCAGCACCCGTGCCAGCGGTTTCCGCGTCGTCCGACCTGGAAGCCAGCGTCAAGGACGGGCCCCCGACGAGTGACCCCATTGATGTTGACATGCTCTCGGACGACGGTCCCAAGTCTCCTGCTAGAAGCAAGTCGGTAGGTTCATAATTTTTTTCTCCCACACCCTGCTCCACTTCGCGTGTTTTTATTAGATCCGTAAGCGCAAAATTTTCATCGCAGACTCCGACGACGATCAGCACGAAAACACGGCTAACCGCAGCAAATCTCATGTCTATCGTACCTCCTCTCCCGACTACGATAATAGGTCATCTCCTTCCCGAGGTGAATTCTCTCGTGCCTTGCCGAGACTGTACCTGATTGAATGCATATACCCCAGGTCGGCCCAAAAAGCCGCGCATATCTTCTCTTTCCTCTGACGACGACGAATGCGACATTCCTACATTCGGGCCTCGCCTATCAAAGTTCAAAAAGTCACCGGTAAAACGTTGTATGTGCTTACCAGTGCATATTATTAGTCATGTCAGGCTAATTTTATATTCCAGCGCGTCAGTCCCGCTCCAGTTCTCTGGCAGATGACGACGACTTTATCGTCCCTGATGAATCTGATGAAGAACCACATGGCCGTTCTTCCTCTCGCGCTTCCTCCAGGACGAGTGTTTCTCATCCGTCATCTGGACATTCCTCCACGCATGGCGATGACGATGTGGACGAGGGTAAAGAAGGGCCCAAGTCGAAGAAATTGGCTTCCAAACGTTCCGCTCCCAAAAAGTCGTCCACGGAAACTCACAACGGCGGCAGTATGACATCCAATTTCTTGACTGCGGCCGAAAAGCGCTCTCAGGAGAAAAAGACCGAGAAGAAAGCTACGGAGGATCCATTCAGTTTCCTACAAAACGTCAGAGATGTAAGTCTGCTTCTCAAAGCTCGTTTTACACTTGACAGTGTCTGTAGAAAGATGGTGTACATCCAAATGAAACTGGGTACGATCCCCGTACTCTATACATCCCGAAGAAAGCATGGGCAGAATTCACACCATTTGAAAAGCAGGTGGGTCGCCCCAAGTGTAAACAATATGTGTTCATTGACCGTCATCCTAGTTTTGGGAGGTATGAGATTAAAACACTCTTTTACTTGCGCCTGTATGCCATGATACTTTGTCATCAGATCAAGCAAAATCATCTTGATACGGTATTTTCTTTTTCTTCTTTGTGTCTTTCACAGCGGCTTAATTGTTTGGTAAGATTCTGTTCTTTCAGAAAGGGTACAGTGAACTTTTCCTCGCCTTTCATTTACTGGAACATTTGCATTATTTTCCAGGAAGTTCTTGGAGGTGTGTGTGATATACAACTCCTCTATCTAAGCTGACGTGTTCGTAGTTATATGAAGAAGATGCACGTACCGGTCACAGAGAGTTTGATTTAAAGCTCACTCATCGAGTGAAAATGTCAATGGTGTGTAAGTTCTTTTTGTTTTTGAGTTAACCTTAGTAAATTTGCAGGTTGGCGTTCCTGAGTCGTCGTTTAACTTTTGGGCCGCGTGAGTGTTGTTTTTATGACGCATATAGCCACTGAGGACTAAATGGTGATGTAGCAAATTCCTTGCGAAAGGTGAAATAGCCGTTCCCAATAGTTCACATCATTAATGTTTCGTATAGGGTACAAGGTCGGTCGGGTCGATCAATCAGAGACTGCCCTAGGCGCAGAGATGCGCATGGCTAAATCAAAAGGTAAACCTTCTGAGGACAAAGGCAAGGATAAAATCGTTCGAAGGCATGTTGCTACACCCATGGGCGCTTGAACTGGTGTTGATGCGCCGACAGAGAGCTCAACAAGGTCTATACAAACGGAACCCTCGTTGATGAGGAACTGCTTACCGACGAACAAGCCGGTCATTGCATCTCAATTCGCGAGGACGTTGATACCAAGAAAGGCAGTAGCTTCGGTATTTGCGTATTGGACAGTGCAACGTCACAGTTCAACATTAGCTCTTTCGAGGATGATGCTTGCTTCACGAGATTAGAGACATTGATAAGGCAACTGAGACCAAAGGAAGTGATCTTTACCAAGGTGGCATCCTGTATTTGTTCTGTTGCGGTGTCACTGACTGATGGGAACTTCAAGGGTAACTTGTCCGTGGCGACAGTACGCCTTTTAAAAGGTATACTCCCCTCATCGTGCCTTTGGACGAGCCTTCGTGATGTTGAGGGCTTCACATATGAGCGGACCTTTGTAGAACTGAATAAAATGTTCTGCGGAGATGAGGATGAATCTATGGGCGAGGACGGAGTCCTCAGCGATGCCGTACCGGCTACCATCCGAGACATGGCTGGTTGCCGCCCCGCTGTGGAAGCACTCGGAGCGATGGTGTGGTATCTCCGCCAGCTCAATATCGACAAGGATTTGTTAACTATGAAGAATTTCAACATCTATGATCCTATGAAAAGGGGCCAGAACCTGGGTTTAGACGGCCAGACCCTCAGCCATATTGAGGTAAAGGGGATCAAATTAGCTTCGTTTGGCGGTAGCTCACATCTTTGAGCAGGTATTACAAAATAACGAAGGTACAGATGAAGGGTCTTTGCACAAACTACTGAATAGGTGCATCACTCCGTTTGGTATGTCCATCGCTGCTTATAGTTCGCCCGTGCTTCGATGTAACATCATTCGATAGGGAAGAGACTGTTTAGAATATGGCTTTGCGTTCCTTTGCGTGATGTGAAAGATATCAATGACCGGTGATTACGCAGCTCCTTAGGTTTTTACCATGGTTAATGTCCGTCTCTTCGCAGGCTTGACGCTGTTCAGGAACTGATTAACCATGGGACATTCGAGGAGGAATTCACAAAATTGGTGAAGGGCCTTCCTGATCTTGAACGCATCGTCTCTCGGATACACGCGAAGAACTGCAAAGTGAAAGATTTTACCAAGGTACTTTCGGTACGCGAATTCCAAATGTCCGTCTATTGCATCGCGGTGTTATGGTGACGATACGGTCTTCAGGCATTTAAGAAGCTCAACGAAGGTCTTGCATTCCTGGCTGACAACTCTGAATCTTTCGAGTCCAAGACGATTCTCGGTCTGTTACGATCTGCACCAGATCTCACACCTCACCTGAAGAATATAACGTCACGGTTCACTATTGACAAAGGTGGGTACTGAGACTTTTGTGATATCAATTTCTTATGTGTTCCAGAAACGGACGAACTACTTCCTGTGGACGGAAAGGACGAAGTGTATGATGAAGTAATGGAAGAAGTTACGAACCTAGAGGAGGAACTTGATGAGCAGTTGAAGAAGTTTGAGAAGAAAGTCGGGTGAGCTTGGGATGTGGTTTGCAAATTGATTGTCCTTACAAAATTCCCCCTAGATGTTCTCTATCTTGGTGGCACAGCGGGACGGGGAATAAGGCAAGCATTCATTTTCATCTCACAGGAAATTGTGCGACGGATATTGCAGGAAATTTATCTCGTCCAAACCAAGGCGACTGAAAAAAATATTCCCGACGACTGGGTAAAGAGTAGTGCCACCAAGGTGCATTCTATCGTGCGCTGCCCCTTCCATCGCTCACCAAACTGCTTAGGCTGCCAAGCGTTGGGTCGTGCCTTCGTTGCAGCCGACTATCCGCGCATTGAAAGAAGCACGTGAAAATCGTACCACCGCTATCAAAGAATTCAAAGGACGGCTGTTTGAGGAATTCGACACCGATCGCGATGTATGGCTTCGGGCTGTACGCGTCCTCGCTGAGCTAGATTGTTTGTTCTCACTCGCCAAGGCTTCTGTTGCGATCGGGGAGCCCTCCTGTAGACCCGAGTTTGTGGAAGGGGATGCGGCCTTTATCGAGTTCAAAGAGCTGAGACATCCAACGCTGGCTGAAGTGAAGTCGAGTTTTATCCCAAACAATATCAAACTCGGTGGAGATGTAGGACGGATTGCTCTTCTGACAGGTGAGCCTAGATGCTCTGGTTGTGACTTACCGCTGAGGCGCGTCCACAGGTCCAAACATGGGGTACGTGGTCCTTGATCTTGTTTGGTCTTTCTGTGTCGCTAACAAATCATCTCCATAGTGGCAAGTCTACGGTGAGTCTTGCAGAACACCCGCGTAATTTTGGCCTAATTCTTCTTAGGCTATGAGAATGACAGCGACTGGTGTGGTACGATTTAGTTTGTCGTCGCGTTGAGATAGGGCTCATCGTTGCATAGATAATGGCCCAGCTTGGTATGCGTGTCCCCGCTCAGTCAGCTCGGTAAGTCACACGAGCATGACTCCAAGGAACAAGTTCTCATCAGAGCTGACAGGCTTTGCCCTGTCGATGCTATCCTTACTCGCATGGGAGCGTACGATAACATGTTTTCGAATGCGAGTACTTTCAAGGTTGAGCTGGATGAATGGTGAAATTTCCATGAATTTTCTGTCTGAACAAAAATCGTTGACGGATGCTTGCATAGCTGCAAAATTTTGCGCAAGGCTACTCCTCGTTCATTGGTCATTCTTGACGGTGAGACAATCAGATGATTTATTGATTTCGCTGACTGGTCTTCAGAACTGGGTCGAGGGACTTCCACTTACGTAAGTTTACTTGCTTCCTGGATACCGAAAATGTACTCAGCTTTCGTGATCTGTAGGACGGAATGGCGATTGCTGGCGTAAGTAGACGCATACTTTGTTTCTCTCATTGGTAATGGGTTGTTTGAGTAGGCCGTTTTGCACGAACTCGCTACACACACGCTTCCACTAGCGTTCTTTGCCACGCACTACGGTTCGCTTACGGATGACTTTGCATATCATCCCAACATCAGGAACATGCACATGTCGACGAGCTTCGACGATGAAGAGAGGACGGTAGGTTTCTGTGTCTTTGCGCGCCTTCGTATTCTAAATAATTCACGTCAGCTCATCTTCCTCTACAAACTCGTTGATGGCGTCGCTTCCTCTTCCTTTGGCACTCATGTCGCCAGCCTGGCTGGGGTGCCTTCTGAAGTCGTCTCGAGGGCCGAGGTTATATCGGAGGACTTTGCGAAACAATTCAAAGCACGGATTGATGGCAAGAAAAAACAACTTGCGTCGAAACTTCCTCTCGTTGCCCAGGCCGATTTCAAATACTTGATGGCATTGATGAGTGGCGACGCCAAGTTGCCCGATGATCCATACAGGAAACGGGAATTGTTGAAGGGGTTGAAGAGCAGCGTGAGAGCTTGCTTGTCCTGAATATTGCCCAACTTTTTTCCCCTCTGACCCTTGCTAACCATACCATGTCATCGCGCTTTGCACTCAAGCTTATACCTGTTCTATCTCCGCAATAATGTTGTGCTGTAGCATAGTTATCAAGTCGATTATAGTGTCGTGTGCTCTATCGGAAATGAGACGGGGATATCTGGGTGGTGGATTGCCGATTGATCCGGAGACGTCACCATCTGGGGCGAGATTAGTACAGCGGCGAATCCGTCGACGAACTCGAGCGATGTTTGCGAGATCTGTCCAGCCTGACATCGTCTCGCTCTTCTCCTCCGCAGGCAGCGATCCCCTGGGGCTGTTCTCTGTCCACGTTGACAGCAGCCTGCCCGCTGATTCGTTCGTCCACCTTCTTCATGACGCCACGTCGCTCCCCGCACCACCTCCACCGGGCGCCCTGATAGCGGCCCCATCCACTTATCGCGACCAACATACCAAGACGAGCCGGGGGCACGAGCTGAACCAGACCGTGCTGCACATCCAGTCTCCGGCGCTGCGCAAGACGTTTGTTCGATGTCCTCCTTTTCTGCCACCGCCGGCGGATGGCGGCGGGCTCGGACTGAAGCATCCCTGGCTGCACATCCAAGTCCGGAACATGGGCAGAGACTGGTCGTTTGAAGTGGGCATCGTCGACAGGATGGGCAGACACGGCACCGTGCGGTGTTCCACGTTTCAGGTATGCACGACCTTTCGTTCCCCACCGCCCTCGGCGGGCGTGCGCAGTTCATTTTACCACTTTTCTGAAGCGCTCGTGTTACACGCTCATGAACCACTCTTTCTCGCATTCTCTTCCAGAAATCGCCGAAGCTTGTGCGTAATCCCGGGGCGTCTCCGTTGCTTCACCTCCCGCTCGCATTTCCGCCATCGTCGACGAACCCTCTCACGGCGTGGTCCACCATCGCGCTCGACCTGTCGAAATTCGGCTCCCAGTTCGCTTCCCTGGCGTTCGTCCAGTCGTCAAGCCATCATCACGCGGCGGCGGAGGGAGGAGGGTCTTCATCTTATCATCAGCCGCTGCCTTCTGGGACGTACTCGCATCTCGCCTTTCTCAAGATCTTTGCGACCTGTCGTTTACGAAGGATCTGGCTCTCCCAGTCCGCTCCTATCACGAGAACGCCCTGGGAATTCGAGCTTTACGGAGATTAAGTGTTGGTTTACGATTTTGACTTGCTTTTTCGCCCTTGTTACCCGGAGAGACGTCGATACGATGGCCGCTTTCGCGGCGGACGTTCATCAAAAAGATCCTTGGTTACAATGTGCAATTGGAAATTGAATACGCATCCCGTTGGTTTGGTCAGCCCTCGTTCTCTGGGACGGAGCGCCAGTGCTGATCTAGTCATGGTAAACCGAACGAGCGGACTACCACGGGCGATGCCGTGACACAATCTGCCCACGTTCGCTGAATCAGGCTTCCTCTGAAAAATCAGCGGCGAAAGGCGATGAATATACTGCTCATGATGATGCATGGGAAGTGAGTGTGAGAGGTGCGCCACGTTCTGGTTGATGTTACATTGTTCACAATGATCACGTACGGACTATCCATTGTTTTTCTGCTCGATCTATGGCGACCATGGGTGCGCCGCTGTCATGGAAGTGACACTACGTCGGGATGGCAATTACCCAGCTGTCTCCGATGGTTATGTCTCCGTCAATGCGCCAGCCGGTGCCATCGAACGGAGCGCACATTGTTCCACTGTTTGGGTAACCAGGGACATGTACGTTCCCGACGAAGCCGTGGTTTCGACTGGTTTCGTGTGGTTGCTGACATTCTGGCGCCATTTCTTCTGGGAAAAACGGTAATCTTAGATTAACGCCCGGAAAGAGTGGATGAGCCATGAGGGTCGTGAATAGCTTGGCTCGTTCTTTGAGGCCGGCATCGTTCGCGGTATTACCTTTGCTTCAGAATCGTGCGTCGACTCGGTCAGTGCGAACGTGCAGGGGGGAACCCATTCATGGTAAATGCATGCCCGGTGAAACACGGGATCTTCGAGCAGTTTGAAGCTCGCAAACAGCCGTGCGGTGCGTTCTTTGGAGCCAAGGTCGAGCATTCTCATTTCCAAAAACGTGTGCGCGCCAGCTAGCACGCAATGTGGTGACACACTTGATTGTCTCAAAACAGCCTACTCGGACCACATTCCATTCTTTTTCCCCAACGGAATGGAACGGTTCCGTTCATCGAAAAGGTTCGGCATTTGACCAGGACAGTCTAATGCCAGTTCAGCCTATCATTGCTCCCCTGAGACAGGAACGCCTCGGTGGACCGGATTTCGAGCTGTACGGAGATGAAGCCCCAAGTTCGCATCTCTCCATCGCACGTTCGCACGACGTACCGAATGTACCGTACTGTACCGCCAAAGTGGTGAGCGCTTTTTCGGTCCTCGTCACGATCAATGATCGATGCGGCCGCTCTGACAAGATGCGTTATTTCCGCGGTGGTCTGGCGAGCTACGGAGGCGATTCTTGTGCTTCTATTGTTGGGCTTTTTTTGGTGCTGTAAGCTCTCTGGATGTGACTTGCGTGGGATGTCCAGGGGGGAGAGTACCACAAGGACGGTATGGTGCTCCTCTGGTTGTGGAATACAAAAAGGACCAGGGAGGTTAGTGTCCCTGTCAACCAGATCGAACCGAGTGTCATGTCAAATCTGAAGGCGGTGGGATCTGATGTAACAAAAGGAATGGATGAGCGACTCACGAATCTGAACAAAGCGGCGTGTATTGATAACGGACGGCAAAGTAACCTGTCAAGACGACCACCGCCACTTCCTTGGTAATCGGAACAAACAAACAAGGTCGCCTTGTTCGTTATCGGAGGCACAAACACAGGCCGGCATGTTGTCCGTTTTTTTGGTGCGTAAACGAGATAAGATTACGAAGGTATTCTCGTGTGCGTGATGGGTGGCACACAATGAATTGATGGTCTGTTGGCCCACATGTTCGAATGGAAGGACAAGCTGATGCATAGAACGAAACGAAACCAAAGCGGGGAGATGTCGGCCATTACGCCGGTCCACGTTCATTATCGGCCTGGATAAGATCCATAGCGCTTACCATGGCTTGAAGCGCTGATCATGAGTGAAAGCGATCTATTTTTACGACCCACCCGTTTTTTTTTCCAACTAACCCCCCCTTGTTTTCCCAGAGGAGCGGGTCACGGCGAGGTCAAGCCGGAGTTGCCGTCGGTGACTCCTATGTCCGACTTTGTACAGCATAGATATCGCAAACAAGAACAAGTATGATATGGTAAATAGCTACGCCACGGCACGATGGAGCGCATGCGCGCTTGAGAGCCTTTCCGGTGTCAAGGGAGCCCTTCCGTGCGCCAAGGACCGGAAAATGACGGTGCCGTATGGGGCGGAGCGTCCTGAAGATGGATGGGCGGTCTTGAGCGAGCGTCAGACAAGACGTGGGGCTACTGATTTTATTCCGCTCAAGGATATTCGGGAGTTTGGGGGGCCTTCTCGGAGTTGCCGCAGTTTGTGCGGAGTAGATATTTCGTGTCGCGGAGTTTGGTTTTGTGCCAAAACCTTTTTCTTCCGACGTGCTCGTGCTGAGCGAAAAATATGGCGGACGTTCAAGACGTCGATATATCTTTTCCGATGCATTGAACATCCTGGGAGAGGAAATGATACGAGGCCCTGGTTACGTTCAGTACGGTCCCTTGGTGCTCACAGTGGCTCCCAAGGTACATCTCTCGTTGATATGTTGACTTCACATCGATCACCGAATACGCAAATCGATCGTCTTTCTTTCTCTCAGGAGGGAACGGAGGGCCCCCACGCTCGATGAGGCGCACCGCTTCCACCACCCGCTCTTTCTCTGAAGGCGAACACGTTGTTGGCGGATCACCTCTTTTCGCCATCGCTCGTCCTTGCTGAACTCGTTGAACGGGGCGTCCTCCCTGTCACGGATCGGCGGAGTGAGCCCTTCGACATCGTCGTCTTGTGTATCCGAGTCATTGACCTCGTTTCTCCAGTTGTAGACCTCGGCGCAGGGTGTGCACTGCCATCGCTACTTGCGGCAACTGTGCAGCCGCCCCCATCCCTGATCGTCGTCAGTGATTACCCAGACGAGGGAATATTGGGAAAACCCAGAGCCAACGTCGAAAGAAACGAGACGCATTACCGATCGCCCTGTCAGGTGTGTTACGTGGGGGTACGAATGGGGAAACGGACACCACCCCACTTTCGTAGGTCGACGCCGATTCGTTCGCATCACTTTCCAATTTTTATCGACTTCTTTTTCCTTGCGTTCTTCTTCAAAACGCTCGTGTCTCGTTCTTTTCTCATACTTGCGCTTGCTTTTTCTAGAGATCTCGCCCAGGGTATCGACAGCACGTTGTGGGGATATGATGCTGTGATCATGTCGGATTTATTGCATTTTAATTCGTCCCACGAGGCCCTCGTGCACTCGCTGACATCGCTTCTTGCCAAGGTTCCACGGGCGCGTGTGTACGTTGCTGCCGGAAAGTACACTGCACCACACGTGTGCGACAAGTTTTTTGCAACTGGCTACGTACGCCGGTCTAATATGGGAAGAGCAGATGAGCAGCGACCAAGATGATGAAGCGTGGAAGGGTTCGATGATCGTCAGCGGCCTAGACGTCACACAGCTGACCGTTCGGAAGCAAATGTGTCGTTGGTGGATTGGTGCCATCTTGACTCGATCGTACATGATGTGTCTCGATGAACACCTATAACGCTCCATGTTTTTCCCAGCACCAGAAGGGCGTGCATTTCTGCCGTTGGACCCTTGTGAAAATCGCGCGAGATGAGACTATACCCGATTTTTAATTTCCAGGTATATTAAAAATTATTGCCGAAAGGAAGCACAGGAGTACACCTTTCGTTGCGCGATCATGTTTGCCTTGTTCGAAAAAGAACGTGAATCTGCGAGTGTGAGGAACCATGAGGGTGCTGGACCCGGCTATGTCGAATGTAATGAGTTTTTCTGGGCTGCAGGTTGGAGCGTGACACAAAATATCTCTCACGAAAACCGGCGGCCGATAAACTTTGTAATCGAGATAAATCGCGCTGTACGATAAAGCGGGCCAAATCACCGAGGGAGCAGTACCCAACGATCATGTTCGTCCCAAGTATAGTTACCTCGCACGTCCTCGTGTTGAAAAGGGTGGTGTATCGCGTTCATAAACGTATGCTGTTGGGACATGCCATTTACGTGTGTATGCAGACAGTGGGAACAATGACTCGCCTCGATCACGAACGAGGGCCATAAAGAGGTACGAGTTGCTTCCGTGCGTTCTCTAGTGCATGTCATAACGGGGACAGATCGCGCCCATCAAAATTCCTAGTGTGTATTTGACGTTGGACCCTTGAGACGAACGCGCGGGTGCAGAGTCGAGCCTGAATGTTGTGCGGACATGATGCACGATATGGTCTAGGCACGGTAATCGATCCAAACGATCGAGTCGTCCTGCATGCACATGCTGTGCCAGACGTGCATACGTGAAAAGCGAAACAAGGTTTCGCGGCATGGGCCGGGTGTACGAGCCTGGACGTTAAGCGAGCTTGCGTAGGGAATCATGATCAGGGTGCGTTTGTACGTTTGGTTGACCCCAGACATGCGAACGGAGAGCGACGGCGAGCCTGAAGGGCCCAGTATGCGAAGACGACGCGGGTACCAATGTGCTCACCGACTAGTATGTAGGTGGCGTGACTCGTCTGCGTCCGCGTCGCAGATTGCGGCGGTCGACTGGAATGATGTGATGGCGCGTAGTTACGACATTTGTTTGTACTGCGTGGAGAAGAGGGCTCCCATCGACTCACGCTTCGCTCGCCATCGACTGTGCAGCCAGCGGATGTGCCACGTCGAAAAAGTCAACGCGTGATACCAGTCGGCGAGCGCGGACCGATCTCCACTCGTCCGGTCCAATCGCAAGACGCACTCCGTCGCATCTCGGATCCTCCCACCCGCCCGACTAGGCAACCCAGCCCACTTTTTTTTCGAGCGAAAAATTATTTTGACGCGTTTTTCATCGTTCAGCTTTGCAACAAGGCGGACGCGATGATTGGCAACGAGGTTCGGTCGTCGTTCTGCGTACGTACACGCGGTCCGTTTTCCGACGAACCTCGTGCATGTCCGCCCCCATAGGCACTCACGAGTTCGAGATCTCACCGTACGTCGACATCGCCGGGGCGGGGCGGGTCAACGAGAAACGATGTGTGCGAGATCCCCGCGCATCGCTTATGGGAAATGGAGAGATAAGGTTATGGCTTCGTTTGGTTTTTTGTCTCGTAATTCTCGCCTGGTCCTTAGGTGGAGCGATCCGGGGCTAGCAACGCCTGGAAGGATCGGATAAATGTCATGGCGAGAGCGTAAGATAAATATGGCACTGCATTTAGGTGGCGTGGTACAGCCCCATGGTGTCTGTTCCCTCCCGTAACGTTGTTTTAGGATGATCGTCGCTCGCCTAATTGACCGTGTGCGCAGGTGCGCTTGGTCAGGCTTACGATAATCGAATCTGAGATAGTTTCCTTTTTCTGACCGTCCGCGGATCAGGGTGTGCAGGGCTACATGCATTTGACTAGACGATCGCGCCGCGATCCAACCCCAACATGATTTTTCCTTCTTTCTTTTTTTTGGGTTTGCAACATATCCATGGTCTCCTCCCTCTTACGGATAGTCAGAGTCGTGACACCCCCAGACACCAGAAATATTCAACTACCCCACTCGCAGCAACCGACGGGCGCCACCGGAGGTACTCGAGAGCGTGTTCCGAGACACCTCTATTACTCCCGCGGCGTGACTGGAGTTGGCAAAGAACTCTGTCTCTCGTCTGTCGTCCGATGCGCGCCTTCCGGCCACCGATGGGCGCTGAAGCGCTGGCAGCTCAAGGAAATTTGAGTGTCTAACCCGGTGGGGAGATAAGGTCGTGATCCGTCAAGATTCGATACCGTCGACAATTGGCGCACAAATTTCCTCGACCGGCCAAGGCGAGGACGAGTCGCTGGAGGGAATGTGCGCCGAGTGAGTAATGTACAGAGACTGGCAGGCGAGAGATGACCGTTTGGCTATGTCAACCTGTGACGACCACGGATGGAGCGGTGGCAAAAAGGGGGTGGAAAAAGATGCGATCCAGCGTACCTGTTGCAGGCGTCTCAAGTTTTTACGATCTAGAGAGACGAATTTTGTCCGTCGTGCTTACTTTTCGAGTGTGGGGCCCTAGACAGAGGCTCTCATCGACTGCCAGGACGACCTGCATAATCTTGGCCCGATCTACCAGGAGGTCCGCGGAAGATTCACGTCTAGGACACGTTCCACATGGATATCTTGCGATGTGGGCGGAGTCGGAGTCGGGGTGATCAGCGTCGGCTTGATCTGGGGCGGTGGGAGGTGGCGAAATGTACATAACTCCGCTGTTTTATTGCCATCGCGTGATTTAGTACATGTACGACGTCTCGGGGCGGTGATGGAGACTTTTTTTTTCTTAGTCGCAAGCGCTAATGGCGCTCGCAGGTGGAACGGCGCCGAAGATCTGAAAAGGGGGGCACGCGAAAGCGAATCTGGACGACCACATGGGTGCGAGGCACGTAGCGAGGATGAGCGACAAGGAGCAACGCACGGACACGCGCGCGAGATGGAGCCGGAGCGTCGGGAAGATGTCGGGGGAGACTGAATCCGCCATGGAGAACGTGAACTGGGCACGGTTCGGCGGATCACAAATGCGAAGTCGAGAGGATACCGGTATGCCCTCTGCCGCACTAGAGACGGGTGGTGTACGTTGGGCGTGGCGAGTTCGAAGAAGCAGAGTGAGGAAGTCGGTCTGGAACCGAAGATCTGGAAAAGGGAGATGAGGTTTGAGATCTGGGAAAAAGAGAAAAGAAAAGAAAAAAAGACGGTTTAATGTCCGAAAAGCTGGCGTCTAGACTGGCTGCGACGTAGGGTTTGCATCATGAGGCGATTATCGTCTGCATGCGCTGACGGTGGACGGACGAAGAAAGAAGCCAGGGGGTATTTCGACCGGGCAGGGTTCCTTTTTAGGAAGGTGCGCCGGCGCATGGCGAATCGTTTGAAGAAGCACGAGTACAAAAAAGGGAAAAGGCAGCGAGGATGTATGCTGAGGGGTGTCGATGCTCGATGACGAACGGCGGTATGCTGGGGTCCACGGTGTGTCCACGAAAGACTGAGCATGGGATATTAATATTATTTCCAGCGAGATATGGCTTATTATAATTTTTAAATGGTAAGCGGAATATTTGTGTGCCTATTTGTGAGAGATGAGATTGGGTTCCCAGATCTTCGAGCACCCTCCCCCTTGTGCGTCTTTTCTAGGGGGCGACGATGGCAATGGCTCAATCAATTTCATCTCTGATCCTCTTTATAACATCCTCCCCGTCCCAGTCTCTCCCCGTCCCCGTCCCCGTCCCCGCTCTCCCCCTCCTCGCCCTCGCCCTCCCCCTCTGATCGCTCTCGATGTCCTTGGATCACTTCCCCATCTTTGCCGAGCGTCGTTTTCAACCCAGCGAGAGGTCCTCTTACCCGTCCCACGATCACCTCATTCCGTCTACTTCCTCGTGGTCGTATCCCAACAGGTCCTCCACCGACGCCACCACGCCCTTCCCGCAGCAGATTCACTCTTCTTGGAACGCATCTCCATACTCCGCTTGGTCCACGCCCTCCGTTTCCTACTCCTCCCCTCCACCGCCCTCGCCTCCCCCTTATGTCACGCTAAACTCTGCGTACCGTAACTCTCCGTTTGCCCTCTTCCCTCACTCCGATTACCCTCCTTCCTCCTCCCGCACCCTTGTCCCCGCCCTCCACCCTTCCCTCCAGTCCTCCCTCTCCCCAGCCGCCTCCGCCCGCGCTGCTCAAAATAGCTTATCCTCGATCGTTCCATCCTCAAAGTATGACTGTGCGTGGGGCGATGGGCTCTATACTATCGATGATCCAGAAACATCAAACTCCGAACGGCCAGCCAGCAGTGTGGCTACATCCCCTTCAGCACGCGCCTCTTCCATCGCCTCTTCCGCCAGCATCCCTCCAGTCAAGGTAGAGCCAGAGGACTCTGTCGCCGCTGACTGCTTCGTAATGGAGTTCTCCTCCCCCACCCCCGCTGCCCAGGCCAGCAGCTCTCTCGCTCCCCCGACCGAGGTTCCCCTCCGCGCCACCCAGGCCAGCAAGGCCATGCGCAGGATGATGGGCGTCTTTCGTCTCAACCCCTTTTCAATGCATGAGAGCAGCGGTCAGCTCACAACCACCTGGACCGGCGAGGAGGCTGGTCCGCTCGAGGAGGAACCACAAATGTTTGAATTCCAGCTTGACTTGCCTGGTTACGACCACACAGATGCAGATCCGCTCCAACCGCAGCCCGCTCCCTCGGACAAGGTCGGCGGCGATCTCGACGACACCGTCAACTGGGCAGAATCTAACGAACCACCCCTCCATTACTCGTCCGCCTCTCACGCCGGCTGGATCGGAAATGACTCACCGGCGACTTTTACATTACCCTCACTACGGCCATACAGCCCGCACCCGCATTTCCACTCGCCGTCTCCGCCTTCTCTCTCACCTCGCAGAACCCCTTTAGATAACGCTTCTTCAGACGTAAGTTGGTTCGGGATCCTTTGGCGCGCCCCCATTAATCATCTCATACTTAGTTCACTTCTACTTACACGCTGCCCGTGTCAAATAGCTGCGCTACTTCCATTGACAACCTTCCCTCTATTTCGACAATGGCCCGGCGGTGGTCCAATTCGACAAACCTTCAACATCCGTTCATGTTATAGACTTGCACGCTCCAGATGTCAGAAGCATTCTCGCCAAGCACATACCGTCCTTTCTGTTTTCCGGCCGATACCACGCAGTACATTCCACGTCCTTCTCTTGATGTCTTGTCTCGTTGTTCTTGGGTATATTTTCAATCACGGACTAGCACCGCATCCAATATTAGCCGTTCGACAGGTTGGAACGCATGTAGTATAAACCAAATCATTCATACGCTACATACACATCATGTTGCCTGCATACCTCACGTTCTGCCCCATCGTTGAACGTGTGGCAGCCCTCTCCCTCTGCCTCATGACACACGGAAGAACACGCCATGGTGGACCTGAATTTCATTTCGCATCGCATTCGGCATGCTTCTTTTGCTGTGCTTCCCAGGGGAACATGCGCACGACGAATTACATCAGTGAGATGACGAGAACGGGACAATGTCGTTATCCGAGTCGGTGCGCGTCTGCGTGTGGATCGAATTGGCGACGGATCCACGCTTCCGATGAGTTTCTGATCGGCCGCACGAGCAACTGTATGCACGCATGCACCGATCTTGGTCCACCTCGCCACTCCCTTTGCGTCGGCGGAAGAGTCCGGGTACGGTCTCTTCCGGATCACGAAGAAAACAACGGGCGTGCGGCGCATCAAGCTTCACATGCCCACTCGTTCTCGACGCGCTGTGATGGTGCACGCGCACCACATGTCAAGGCTGAGAAGACTCGGACGTGTGCGAGAATGCGAAGAGAGAAATAAAAATGGGGGGGGGGGGGGGGGGGGGGGGGCGGGGGGGCCGGGTGCCCTTTTGACTTTTTGGCCCGGGTGCTTTTCCACATAGGGGTTGCTTCTCGTC